>JAQFVV010000331.1:486986-928114 GCA_028023455.1 Epiperipatus broadwayi | reverse complement strand
AGAAACCACAAATTTGAAATACTATATATTGTACCGGTAAAAATCACCATGCTTAATCACACACAGTAATCCGAATTCAAACCCAGTCCACGTTTAGGAATAAATTCCAAAATGCAAACTAAATTCGAACCCAAAACCCTGGCATGACCCACCGATGACAATATTACCGGTACGGGGTCTTCCCTTTACTAGCTCGTCGAAAAACACAGACTAAATTACCTACAATCAGCTAGTTCATAGATATCTTATAGTCAGGATATTGGTACGGCTAATAATTTAATGTATATATTTAAGTTGTCGATACAGACAGCAGGTGATTGGCTAGATTTCGAGAGTAATAATGCAAGAGAGACAAAATTAGGTTAGACAAATTTTTAATAAATTATTGAAAGCATTGAATAATATTATTTACAGGTACGGTAACTCTCATATGTATTTATAATAAATTGCTGCTAGTCATCAATAATCGGTTTGTACTGATTAACAAACTCATGCCAATATTTATATGTTTAAATGGTTGTACAGGTTGATATGAGAATCAGAGTAATTGGAGCACTTAAAATATTTATCTACTAGTTTTTTATTAAGTTGTTTTATTTTAATAGTTTCAAACCATTGCACATACGGATAAATGGGAGGCGATTTTATATAAAAATATGATATATAATACTGATGTACTGATGGTTGCAGGGATTAATGTATACTACAAATAATAACTTGTGGTGCATTGACGGAATACCGGGCGGCTTGTACTTTGACAAGTCTTAATGCCCCCAAGTAGATCCGGGACACTACAACCAGCCGGGCTCATTTTCGAACCCCGGTGATCCAAGAGATTACCTGGAGAAGAATTTCTTTCTCTCCATGTGGTAGTAAAACGATACGCCAACTTAAGTGAAGGTAAACGCATTGCCACAGTAACATCGAGGAAGAGTGACCGGAAGTGGATTTTAAAACGAAATTATATAAAACCCTTTCTCTCCGTAACATTTTCTACGCAGCAGTTCGATATAACTATTCAATAAAACATGGCGAAATCAAACGATCGCAAAAGTAATAATTAATTAAATTTACTCTGAAACCCATAACTCCCCAGATTGTTCGGAAGGTAATAATAAATTATTATTCTTACTTCGTAATAATATATAACAAAATATTATAATACAATTTTAGACTATTTTAAGTATTTGAGATTTGGAGTATAGATTAAAATATCATGTCAAAGTAAAAGAAACAATAAAAATACTTGAATATTTCTCAACTCAACATAAATGACGATTTTTAATTCGATACAAGAAAATTACTTTTAAAATGAATATAATAAATATTATGAGATAACTTTACTGACTTTAATTAGAGTTGAGAAATATTATTATTGACATTGTTTTGTTTGTAAAATAAGTAATAGTAAAAATATAAATGTATTCACAAATGGATTATTAGTAGGCACAAATATTAATAATTATCATCTAAAGACTAGAGCCACTAAAATATTAGAGAAGAAATTTACTGACAGGTTTTAGTGTAACATTTTCAAAAGGAAAGCAAGAAATTTACATGCAATTACTTTGATTAACAGATTAAATATAAAATTATTACTGAGAGGAAAGTTAAAAAGTTCATGTAACCAAAGTTACCATTCTTTCTTCGTCCGGTTTTCTTCTTGCGGTGATATGTATGGAGAACGTAGGCGCGCATTTTGAATCTCTTAGAATGGCATGGTTAATTTAAATGTTGGAATTTGGAAGACTGGAAGCACGGAAAACATTACAGATCAGCAGTACGAGATTTAAAGTGGCAGAACAGAGATCAGCTTCTTGGACTTATCCCATCATGATTTCAGTTTACCGGGCAACTTCTTAATAACGGTTGAAGTAATTTCTCTGGAACAACTACTTTGCTGTAGCTTGAGACGATCTAAGCACAGCCAAGTCAAAAGTTAGAGTGTCTATATTATATTTAAGATGGCTACGGTTGACCTTTCTGCCTAGTTTTTGTTCATAACTCCGCCTCCTTTGATTTCGGCCTCCAGCAATATCTAATTTGACTATACAATAGCATTTGCCTTTCTTGATAAGCGTTCTACGTTTCTCATTTATTTTTAAATTTAATACATGATTCTAAATTGACAAAACAATTACATTGGAATTTGTGAATACAAAAATATACATTCATTATCTTAATTTATCGAAGTACAAATTAATTATTGTATACATTTTGTACAAGTAAGATTTTGATTACAAATACTGATCAAAGGAATGTGACTTTTGATCAGCATTTTTAAATGACTTTGTATAATTTGCAAAATTAAAATTTAAAGAAAATATCCACGCAATTGAAACTTTTAAATTGAGCTAATATAAATCCACAAACCACACACACGCGAATATTATTCATCATGATTTGTGACATTTATACTCATACTCTTTACATTAAATTCTTTTTAAACAAACACAAAATAAATAACTTAAAATTTATGTGGCTTGGAATAGAAAAAGTCTCATTGCGGGTAAATAGTGGTTTAGAATTACCGTTCTTAAATGACAACCATGAAACTAAGATTGATTCTTCGATCTGTCTGTTTCAATATATATATATATATATATATATTCAAAACCATATAGTGTTAGACAGTTTTGGTTTTGATATATATATAAATATATATTATCTTTTTCTCTCTTTTTTATTACTTACAGCAAACAAAAAACAAATAGCATAGCTTTGGGATTTGATACCAGAGATAAATATTATATGTTGTAATATTTGTAGATTATTAAAAATGTATGTAAGAATTGATGTGAGATGTTTTTAAAAAACTGAGTGCTCCGCATCTCTGAAAAATATTATATGATTATTTCAAATCATCTGAATTTTTAAATTATCCATGTTAACAATTTTTTTTGAAAAGTTTAGAAAATTATATTAATTATTAGTCTTCAATTTTTTTTTAAAAAAGTTATTATATATTATTAGTTTAATTATATATTGACACAAAAATTGATATTTTCTATATATAACGATAACATTGACTTTAAGTAATAGCTCCTATTTGACAATAATAAACAATACTCTAATTGCCTATTTTTTTTACAATGAACAATATATTCTGTATTTTTGTATAAATATATAATATTGTAATAATGTGACAAGTAATATTTACATATAAATATTATAAACCATGAAAAATGTCAATATACACAATATCTTAGCATGCATTTAAAAAATTAACTCGACAGTTATTATTATTATTTTTAATATAACTATAAAGTTTTGTATAAACAATCAGGTCATTCAACAAGATTTTGGAAAATGTTAGTTTATGTAATATATTTTCTGTATTATTAGATATGACACCTCAGAATATTTTATAATGTTATGAAAAATTTTTGCATCTTTCTTAAATAAGCATTAGTATGATCTTGAAAAAAAATAACGTTGTTAATAGCATTCCAACATCAAATCAGTTGTTTTTAATATATGCAAAAGAAATGGAATCTTTGGCTTTCAATTATGGAATAGTAAATTCCAAAAATAATGTCTTAGTTTATATCAATTATAGAATAAAATATTCAATGTTAATTGTTCAACAAAGAATGATGAACTATTTGTTATTGAAACAAAACATACATTAGAGAATATTTTTATATTTATTTTATGAATTATTATGATTCGCTACATAAATTAACAAAAGAAAAAAAATAGTTTTTTTTTCTTCCTCTCACTCATTTTTCATTTGTGTTAGTTAATCATTTATAAAGAAAAAAAATCATTGCCAACATTTAAATATAGCTCAATAACTTAATTCATATGAAATCATTATGAAAAGATAACAGTTGAAATTCAAAACTTTTATAATGCATGAAGCATGCTTTTGGCATATTATTAATTTCAAAACTTTAATATTATATTTAGCTTTGTCATCCAGTTTAACTATAAAATGTAGAACATTTTATTTAAAACTCACTTCAGGAAAGGTTAATTATAAAAAGGTTCAAATTAACATTTTTGTAAACTACTCAATAGCAAATGCTTACATGTATTGAAATTATTTTTCATTTTTCCATTACAGTATAATTTATCATTTCCTTGTTTCACCTTTATTACAAAGTAACTATAAAATATTTAACAATATGACTAAATGCATGCATTAACTTTTCTTTTAATTTTTAGACAGTTTACTCAATTGTCATATATATATATATTATAACGGGACAATCCTTTTCAGGATTCGAGGAAGTCGCATCTAACTATAGTCAGACTTTGAGTCTTCTTATAGAATGCCATGGCTGATGTTATTTAAAATATAATCCAATTCACTCCTCTATTAATAACCTCGTTACTCTCAGAATTCGAGCTCAGAGTAGAAATTTGCAATCGACTCTCTTCAGGCATTTCCATAAGTATCCCATAGTAATGATAAATTTAATATAAGCTATATATAACTTCTTTATAAATATTAAATCATTAAGTTGATTTAACATATATATGCGTGAGTATGTATATTTATAATTATTGGTTTTATAAAACGACTAAATAAAATAAACAAATGAGACCTGTTTAATTTTGAAATCAAGTTTAACACATTTTAATCAGTAATAAAAAACAAAATATTATCACATAAAAACATTAAAATTTAGAATTATAATCTGTGCTTATATACACTAATAAATTATTTAATATTAAAAAAAAATAATAATAATGTAATCATTTACATATATATATATATATAATTTAAAATCATGCGTATAATAAATACACATGACACATTATAAATCTACCTATTGTGTCATTAAAATAATTCAGTGTGTGTTGTATGTTTATATACGATAACATCCATTCACACTAGATTAATAATAGAATGTATTCTGATATTAGTTATGTATGTTTAAAAATATATTATGTTTATTGCCATGTAAGATTCAATTTGGAATATAATAAAACGTATTTCCAAATTGAAACAATTTGAAAACATTTACCTTAGTCAGCTGTCATTTCCATCAGAGTATATATCAAAACATCAATATCTAAATTTTATTAAATAAAAAAAAAAATAAAGTGTTCATCTTATCAGTTCTCCACTTTAGTATACAAAGTAATTTTTCTAAGTAAATATAATTATCCACAAAGGAAATAAAGTTTAAAAGTTCTTAAATTATACAATGAAGTAATCCAAAATGAGAAAGAATATGGTTTTATATCCCTCCTTAGACAAAATAAAATGATGATGAATGTTGAAACATAAAGTTCATTGATCATCCTTCGAAGAGGCAATCCAGATATTCATTCTTTAAATATTTATGTAGTAAAATATTTAACATCTTCTTCAATATAATACTCCAATATTAAAGCAGCTTTTTAAATGAGAATTACAACAATTATATTTAAGGCATTGATTAAGTAGGAATAAATTTACATGTTCGAGTTTAAAACATCGGTAGAAATCCCTGGCATAAATTATTTAGCCACAGAACATCTTTATAAATTTTTGTCTTCTTAAATATATATTTTTTAAATTCATTTCGAAGACGTTGATAACTTTTATAATCTTGTTAATTACAATGATTATTTTTGTATAGTTCTTTATAATATTCAAAGGCAGTAAATTAATTACTTGAAGCAGGTTTTAAAATATTGAATCTTCTTTTTTTTTTTTTAATTTTTCTTAAATGTATTCTAAATTCGAACACATTTAAATTTACAAACGTAGTTCTTGCCTTGATAACTAAATAGAAGGTTATTGTTGTAACAATATTAGTTCGTTTTTATACTGGATTAATTTCAGCAAGCATATCACATAATCACGCTCATGCTCTATTGTTTAAAATATACAATTTGTAATGAACCCCAAACATTTATTTCCTTTGTTTCATCTGATAAAAATGCAATGTTGACTTAAGGTTTTGTCAAATGTCAAGTTTTATATTAACAAAAAAAAAAATACTATTAGTTAGAAAAATTTTATTTATGTGTGTGTATAAATAAACTAAAATTATTCATTATTAGAATTATTCTTTTAATACTAACTAGTCTATATTGTAACGATATATAAATATGTCGTTACATTTATTTAAAATAAAAACTTTTAAGTTCGCATATAAAAATAAGTGTATTAAAAATAAAAGTAAAAAAAACTAAACGCTAAAATTAAAAATGTTTGTTATACGTATATATATTCGCACAGATGCTAAACTTTAAAAAATATTTTTTGTTAATAAATAAAAAAAGGTATTTGAATGTATTTTTTTTATAAAAAAAGATTTATAAAAAGGATTTTAATAAAAAAATAACGTAAGTTAAAATAAAAACAGGTATTAATTAATTCCTGTAATCTATAAATGGAAATGATTGTTTATTAATTATCTAAAAGCTGTTTAATTAAAAAGTCAGATGGAAAGTTAAATAAGAGAAGAAAGGGATTTTAGCTTGACCAATGGAAGCCAAATAAAGGCCCGGACCATAACGAAAAAACAGAACAGTGACGTTTTTGTTCATGGAATCCGTAGGAGGACTATAAAAAGAAAAAAATATTGAGTTCCAGCGTTGGGTGTTTGAGAGATGTGGTATGACGCACATACCACACTCTCTATAAAAATAAAAATGAAAAGACTGTGATGCCTTGAACCAGCTATTGCCATCTCCAAAACATTACCTTCCAACGGAGGCGTCGGGGGAATTAAAGCATAAACCTGGACTCTTATACCATAAGCTATAGGAAATTAACAGTTATCAAAATCAATTACGAACTTTCATCAAGTTTTATAAATTCATAAACAAGCCAACTTAAATGTTAAAAAACGGACTCTTATCTGACTTTTGTAAGTTTTTAAATCAAATTAATAATGTTTAATTTTATATGTTTCCCGATTGACAAACATCATTTCCATTTTTTTTCCTTATTGTAAAGATTAATTAAATGTATGAAATTTAAGTTGTTTATAGATGCTTGCATGGATTCGTTTGCGGTTAATTATATTTTGGTTTTCATATTTGATCAAAATATATAGACATTCGATAAATAATGATACCTTACGGTGAGTATCTAAAATGTATTTATTCGGATGTCTTTTAAGTTATTGGTGACAACGCAAGTATCTTATGGTGAATACTATTGGGTTACTTATAAGTTTCCCTCTGCGATTGTCGGTATCAATAATTTTGTATTTTGATCGTTTATGTTTATTTTGAAATGTTTTTGACCGTGGAATCTATGTAATCGATCTATACCCAACATTTTTAAACAAATCTGTGCGAACGTATTTAAATGTTAAAATTAAGTCTGGCGTGAATGGCTATATAGTTTTGTAAAGTTGTATTAAGGGAGGGTAATCTTAGGTTATTCATTTCGTAGTTGAATTGGTTCAATGGATTGGATATATTTGTGTAATTAGTAGATGTAGTATGAGGTCCGCTACGGGCAGGATTATAGATATACGCCACACACCCTCTGTTTGCCTATGGATGGGTTTGTAAGTCGGCAGAAGACCGCAGTCCATTCCTATGGAGTTTTTTGTTAATTGTTCTACTTGCCAACAGATGTCACATTCCTGTTGGTGGAGAGTCAATATCTTCTCTAATTCTACTTACTGTTCAGATGTACTTTCCTGGCAGTATAGTATTTTGTGTTGTCGTATCATGCTACATTGAATACATGAATATATCAGATGGATTGGCGCCAGTTGATTGCGAAATTTGTTGCCTAAGGTTAAATCAGGGAAGAATTTTTTTTTTTTCAAATGCAGATCTATGTAGTCTATTCATACTTGACTATCTAAATAAAAATTAAACTTATTGAAATCTTTTTAAATATAAATTTACAAGATCAATATAAAAATATAAACATTAAATTTATTCCTCAAAATTTAAATATTATTTTATATGTGCGTAAATAAATATTTTTATGTATTAATTTCTGGCAGTGGCTTTTATTCTTTTATATTTAAGATATAAAATTTATATTTTATTATCTCTGCTGCTCCACTGAGCTAGTGACTTGGGCTAACGATCTGAATATTTAAATAAAGTGGAATCTTAACAGCGCGTATCTGCCTACTCTATAAATTTTTCTAGGCTCAAATGCCTAGATGGCGCCCTTGTAGAGCAGATATTGTGTTTGCGGTTAGATTCGATCTTCACTTTCATTTCGATCGTTATAATATATATATATAGCTGATACATGAAAAGCTTAAGATAGGTGTAAGTTATTTATATCTGTTGATTCGACATAGGCACAGTTAAATTCACAAAGAAACACAAATTGTTTTAGGTGAGGCTCATATGGTACTCTCACAATATATATGTGTGTGTGAGTTCTTAAGCAAATGGAAGTTTGTATATGTATTAGGCAGTTCACATGAGTTTTTATTAGACACTTTTTTTCTCAGCAGCTTTATAATATAATCAACTTGAGCTGCATCAGATTTGTTATAGTAAATCATATTTGTGGAAGCAACCTTATCTAATAAAATATAATTAAAGTAAATGTAAAGTATTTTAACAAGATAATCTTGCTCTCAACTGGGTTGAGGGCAAGTATTTTTTATCAAAACATAAATATATATTTAATTATATTTTATTGAACACAGTTGCTCTGGAAAACATGATTTATAAAACCTTTTTTGCGTGTGAAATCATTCACTGTAACATAGATAGATAGATATCTGTAGTTGAAATTTTATCTAGATTATTATATAGAAAAAAATCGATTATATTTCATTGTTTACATCTATGTGTCCATATATAATATCTTTTTATAACTTGCATTTCTATATTATCTGCAGTTTTTTTTCTACATAGATCAGACAAATACAATTACTAAGTGGAGTAGTCTCATCTTTCATGTCCTGTTTTAATTGGTTGTTGTTTAGTTACATAATAAATTTAATAAAGATACCCCAAGAAGATTTTCATTAAATATATTTATGAAAATCATTATGAGTATATAAAAATATTCTACAGATCTTCCTCTAAATTAGAAAAAATAGCACAGTCACAATAATGCTTTAATATAAAAGAAAAATATATATTTTGATTTTGCTATAAAATATATATTATCAATATTAAAAGTCTTAAAAATCAATATCCAATCACGCATTATGAAGTTACTTATAAACTGTTCCAAATATCAATGTTATAAAAAGCAACAAAAATAATAATAAAAAAGAATAGAACAAACTTTACAGGAGGTTTTTTTAATGCCTTATATTTGTCAATGTCAGTAACAATAATTTCTCTTGTACCATCATGTAAAGGTTGAATAATATATATATATTTATATAATTTCTGTCTATAACAAACTATCTAAAAATCCAAAATCATGTTTTGTCTTAATATTTTTTAAATAACTGGATGCATATAATTTAAAAAACTACCAATGATATATACCATATTTAAAAGAATAGGACTATATTTTTTTTTAATTGTGCATTATTAAAATTACTGACAGTTTACATTCCTGGAGATTTAATGATATAAAAACCAGGTTAACATAAATTGTAATATCTAATTATTATTAAATAACAATTGTTTCTAACATATCTTTAACATCTGTTTAGACATAATTTGAAAGCAATTACTCCACTGTTTAATTAGTGCTTATTTCATGTAGATATTTGATTTTATGTAGCTTAGATGTTTAGTGCTCCATTCTTAAATTTTATTAGATATCCAAAATCTGTTTGCTTTAAGAAAATATACTTTTGTCATCTTCAGTCACAATTACAAATCAATGTTTTTAATATGACAAATTCTTTGGGTATATTTAAAGATTGCTGTGGTTTCTTTAATTTCTTATAATTTGTTTATTTCTATTAATAATATTATTATTAAGTGATAATCAGTTCTTAACAATTTCTAATGACTATTTAAATCAAGTTTCTCCAGAATAGATTTTTTTTTTAAAGGCACAATTATAATTGTGATGATGAAGTTCATGTGCTTTTGTTGCCAGTCATGTTTTTTCCCCTTTTATGATTAATGATTTTATGCATTATACTCTTTTTTAATAAAATAGATTATTTCATGATATGGCTAAAATAAGACAATTTTAATCTGTTAAATCATGCTTCAAGTATGAACTTCAATAATCTACTTATTATTTTTTTGTTATCCATAAATATTTAAAAGCATTTTAACAATATTATTTTTGTATGTAATAATATAATAAATGCAACTATAAAGTATTGTTTGAAAAATCTGCCTTTATCACAAAACATACTTAAATTTTGTCTGGGTAGCTAAAACAGTGGTAAGCAGACATTTAATATACGTATAATCAAGAAAAAGCAAAAATCCAATTCTTTTTAAAATGATATTATTAATAAAAAATTTAATATTACTAGATTGTTTAGCAATGACATGTAATAAAAGTTAAAAATTTACTAATAGTTTAACATTTTTATTAAATTCTTAAGTAGAAATTACAGATGAAAAGTAAAATTTGAACTAATATGAACATTGATTATATATTTTTTCTATATTATTTTCTAAATTGAGCCTTAGTAACTATCATTCTATACATAATATGAGTTTATATAAAAATAATATTACTATATTTATTTTTTTATTTTTTAAAAATAGTTAAATTAATAATAATAATAATAATAATAATAATAATAATAATAATAATAATAATAATAATAATAATAATAATAATTATTATTATTATTATTATTATTATTATTATTATTATTATTATTATTATTATTATTATTATTATTATTATTAATATCTCTCACAAAAATATACAACATTGAAAATCTTTATCCAATTGTGATAGTACCATTTAATAAGAAACCAGCTCCAATAAACACTCTTAATAACATTTGGCCTATCTCCATGGCCCCAATACCCATCAAGATAATTGAGAAGATCATTAAAGACAACATTGAACCATATCTGCTCCTTTTGATTTCACCATATTAGTCCGCAAAAAAGGAATCATCTACAGGACAGGCAGCACTAGTTTTCACAGATATGTTGGGCTCAGTGTGATGCCGAAAAAAATATAGCCCAGTTGCAGTTCAAATAGACATTGAGTCAACTTTTGATCCTGTGACAATCAAGATATTAATTAAAATGTTGGCTGCCACCACAATATCTCATACTCTTCTATATTTTATAACCAACTTGCTGCTGAATCAAAAAATATATATTACACTCTGAAGCAAAAATTCCATATCTTTTATTCCAACACAATCAATCTCACAAAGATTCTCCCAAGCTCTTAACTTTTCATTTTTATATCAACCCTCTATTAGTGAAAATCCATCAAAAAATCATTGGCATATAAATACCAAACACATCTCAGCAGGTAACATGTATCGCTTATATGGATGACATTACTGTTTTCCTTCCATCTAAAAAAATCTACCAGCCTTGCATGTAATATAATATGAATTCACAGCTACATACAAGCTTGGGATCAATCTAAATAAGATTGCAGTTTAGTTTCTTTATAATACAAAACAATACACAGGCATAAATGGGGGAAACCACCTGCCTTTCTGGGATTTCCTTTTTATATGAGTGCAAGTGCAATGAGGATCAAAATCAAAAACAAACTCAAAGAAGAAATGGAAGAAATCAGTATTTCACTCTCAAAGGCATATCTCTCAATATACTCCAAGATCAACTATTTAAACATCTAGTCACAACAAAAATCACCTATTACTCACCCATTGCTTCTATTTCTAAAGGTTTTATAAACAAAATCTATTCTCTCTGCAATAAAATTTTGTGGCAGAGGAACACAGTGTCAATATCTGCAAAACAGATTACCACACCACCCATTCACAAAGGACTAGGGCTTCATAGCATTTATACTTTCCATCTACAGAAGGACACAAGCCTAATAGCATCTATAGTCAAACACTTTCCAATGGTTGAATGCCTTCTTCAAATAACACCAACAGATAGGTCACCCCACCTATGACCAACTATCATCAATCATCAATTATCTAAAAACCATGTCTCTACAGATATCTCTTCAAACCATATACAAATACTCTTACTGGAAAATGTACTCATTAATTCATTCAAATCTGAGCTATGACACCAATCTGACAATGCTTAGAATCAACAATTACTCTGTAAGTTTAAAAAGAGGTCTCTGGAGTTAAAGTATTTTGATTTTTGTTAAGATTAAACCTGCATACACTGCCCACAACATATTTTCTGAGATACCAGACACTGTATACTAATATAAATCCTTTTTGTCCCCCCATATCATAAGACTAAAGAAACAAAGCAACATCTTTTCTATCTTTGTCCAGCATTAGACAGAATTCACTGTCTCATGACAGGAACATATAGACAATTTAAAACGACCCTTTAGACAATCTTTAATTCATATTACAAAGCTCTATTCCATCAGTCCATGCAGCAAATTTTGCACTTTATGCATATTGGTGCACAGGATGCACATTCATCTTAGGTAATAAAACAAGGTGATATCCATCAACATTCAACATCAGACTGGCAAAACTATGAGCCAGAGACAATAAAATTGCACATCCAGACATTTTCACAGCAACCTGGTCACAGATAACACAACAACCAACCATCTAAGGTGACTCCATATAATTGCCAATGCTATCAAACAATATTTTTTTCCAAAAAGTGTGACATGTATCTACAAATAAAAATACAGAGAATATTATCTTTGACTGCATACTATTGATATAGGGTACTGTAACAACAAAATCAAGACTCAAACACTGGAAAGCAAACTAAACCCAGCACCACAATAGATATATAAATTGATGTTTGCAATTGAACAGTGATAACACAAGACTTTTGAAAACTCAGATTACAGCTACTAATGCTCACAAATGTAACATATACATATGTATTTGCATTCCTCTTAAAGGCATTTGCATAAAACATATCCCAAAAAAATTAGTAAATGAATAGCGTAACTACCATGCCTACCCCAAAATTCATAATTCTAAAGAAAGTTCAAAAACACAACAATGTTTAAATACTTTTGCCTCCTAATTAAGTTTTATTTTTGTTCCATCACATATATACACTTCAACTTACTCCATTTACTGGCAATGTAAACATATGTAAATGGAGTGGCTTATAGCAAATGTAACCCTATAGTCACCAATAATAGTTTTTATTTAAAACATCATCATCATCATCATCATCATCATCATCATCATCATCATCATCATCATCATAATAATAATAATAATAATAATAATAATAATAATAATAATAATAATAATAATAATAATAATAATAATAATAATAATAATAATAATAATAATAATAATAATAATAATAATAATAATAATAATAATAATAATAATAATAATAATAATAATAATAATAATAATAATAATAATAATAATAATAATAATAATAATAATAATAATAATAATAATAATAATAATAATAATAATAATAATAATAATAATAATAATAATAATAATTTACTTAAGTATTTTTAAGCTAATATGCATTCATGAATTAGAATTATTAATATATGCATTAACATATATTTAAATATCATGTTCAACTTTTTTCATTATTCAGTATAATTTTAAATCATGTAATATAGTAAAGTTATACTAACTAATACTATTTTTAAATATTTTTTATTAGTAGTAGTATTATGTCTTTATATTCTATTTTATGTGAAGTTTTTGTTTTCAAATTAAATTAGTATGAATAAGTATTGTAATTAAATGTAAATCACCTTAACACAAATTTTGATACACATGTTTGAAAAATGCTATATCTGTAAAATACATCTGCAGTGTCAATCTTGGATAAGTTTAATAATTCACTTTATAAATATTATTAATAATTTAATAGCACTAGTATAATATTATAAGTAACCATAACAACAATAATATCAATATTTGTGATATTGATAAGCTAATAATTTTTTTTAGAAGTTCTACTTATAACCATTAATGTTAATATATTAAATATCTTACAGTATATATAAAGCAAAACATTTTATTGTTTAAAAATCAAAATACTTGATTGTTTAACTAAAAATAATAGTTTGGGTTAGATATAAATTTGGAAAAATCAGTACTCAAAATCAATTTTGTGCATTTTCTTTTCAGTAGTTAACAGAAGTAGGAGCTTCTTATCTTGATTCTGATATAATTTTATATTTCACCTCACAGATGGAGTATTATATATATATATATATATATATATATATATATAGAGAGAGAGAGAGATAGATAGATAGATAGATAGATAGATAGATAGATAGATAGATAGATAGATAGATAGATAGATAGATAGATAGACAGATAGATAGACAGACAGATAGACAGATAGATAGATAGATAGATAGATATGATAGATAGATAGATAGATAGATAGATAGATAGATAGATAGATAGATAGATAGATAGATAGATAGATAGATAGATAGATAGATAGATAGATAGATAGATAGATAGATAGATAGATAGATAGATAGATAGATAGATAGATAGATAGATAGATAGATAGATAGATAGATAGATAGATAGATAGATACATAAATTATAAGTTTTTGGGATGTACCATGTCTTACTTTCCATTGAGGACTTTCTATGGGATCCCCACTGTCACCTGTCATTGCTGATCTTTTCATGGACAATTTTGAAAGTCAAGTATTATGTGCAGCTACTAAAAAACCTTCTATTTGGCTTAGATATGTGGATGATACTTTTGTCATATGGCCTCATGGAATTGATTCTTTAAATTCTTTTCTTGATTTTATAAATAATTGGCATCCAAATATTAAATTTACTATGGAAGTGGAAAATAACAGATCACTTTCTTTTCTGGATGTTTTAATTGCAAGAAAATGTGATGAAACATTGTCGTTATCAGTTTACAGAAAATCCACTCATACAAACGGATATTTTAATTTTAATTATCATCATCATCCTGCACAATTTTTTTCTGTAGCTAAAAATCTTTTCACTAGAGCTTATAATTTATCTGATAAAGAACATCTTTCTCAAGAAATAAAACTTACAAAAAGTATTCTGCTTTCTAATAATTATAATAAAAACATCATATGTAAGGCTTTATATAACATTAATACTAAAAAGAAAAAAAAGGATAGAATTGATAATTCCTCTTTTAATAGAGTAATTTTGCCTTACATTAGGGGGGGGGTTACTGATAAAATCAGTAGAAGACTATCTTGTTTTAATATAAAGACCACTTTTTCTACTGGCAAAAAAATTGGTGATTTTTTGTATAAACCTAAAGACAGAATACTTTTGGAACACCAAGGAGTTTATGAAATTCCATGTTTCCAGTGCTCAAGAGGCTACATGGGTCAGTCTAATAGATGAATTAATGTCAGAATTAAGGAACATAAAAATGCTTTTCAACAAAAATTTAGCACATCAGTTTTTACTTCCCATTATTTAGAAACTGGTCACAAACCTAATTTTGACAATACAAAACTACTTGCTAATTTGGAAAGATATGATTTAAGAACCATGAGAGAGTCAATTGAAATATTAAAGAGACCTACTAGTTTAAATAGAACTGATGAAGCACAACGTATTCCAGCTATGTGGAAACCCTTTTATCCAATATTAACTTAAAATTAACAGGTAAAAATACTGAGGAATATAAACATTTTTATAAGCCTCATATTGTGAATGCTGAACTGGAATCTCATTTCTCATCTCGCACACAGTCACGTTATTTGTTAAGACCTAACGGTTTTTCTTTCAAAAGTTAACCTTGAAAATGGCGGTTGCTATTTCATCGAAATATCGGTGCTCAATGGAAAATAAGACACGGTACATCCCAAAAACTTATAATTTATCTACATCATATAACCGTGAAAACATTAAGTATAACATATATATATATATATATATATATATATATATATATATGTATATACTTAATATATTCATATACCCAGGTATATATATATATATATATATATATATATATACCTGGGTCTCATTTTATGCAGTAGATAGGTTCCTCAGAAAACATGCACAAAAGAAATTGCACAAAAATAAATGTAACTTACATTGAAAAATGGAGGATAGGTTCCCATAATTTTCAGAAATTGGCATAAAAGCAAAACAGCAAGGAAAAACTACTTTAAAATTTGCATTAAAAAAATAAGGAAATAAAGTATGACTAATAAAAAATTTCATATACATGAAAAAAAAAAAAAACTTCTTTTTACTTTTTTTATTAACTACAGTAGTTAATTTTACATTTTTTATACATATTTTAATCATTACCACTACTTTACAATATGGATTTGTTTGTGAACTAGTAAGAAATCAGATTCATGACATGTACAACTAGCGCCACTTCTAGTCTTGTGCTTTTTCTATATTTAAAAAATGAGATGCAATTAGAACAAAAAGATTAGACATTATTATTCAAAAGATTATTTTCAGTTTATAAAATCAATAAAATCATCGTTATTATTTATTTTAAACATCTAAAAAATATTTATTTCTGTTACTATTTAACAAAATACATTTTTAAAGTTAAAATTTTTGACTATTTATTGCTATATTTATATATATATGTATAAATCTATTATTATTATTTACTCATTAGTATACTAGGTTATTTACATAAAAGCTAAGATTCTAATGGCCATATTAATGTAAGCTGAAAGAAAAAAAAGTATTTCAAGTCAAAATAAATTATTAATAATTTAAATGTCTTGATATCTAATAAATATAGTGAAATATGAAGGATATTAAGAAGAAACATGAATCACATAATTTCAAAATTGCATTAAAATAATCTGCATAAAACGAGACCCAGGTGTATATATAGTGTGTGTGTGTGTGTTAAGTTTTTGAACAATTGAATTTGAATAGGTAACAGAGTTTTATGACTGAGTTGCAATACTTGATAATTTTTGGTGGTATTTTTGCTGTTGCTATTCATTTTCTTAATGTAATATATTCTAACACATCAAATTTGGAGCAACATTATTAATAAATTAGATCTTAGTTGATTAAAGGAAAGTATTTATTATGAATATTTTCTCCATCTCTCCCTGATTTTTGTTACAGTATTTCTGCAGTTTGTTAGTGAAATGGCTATCAAATTTAGCTTGAAAACAAAAAAAATATATACCAGCTCAGATGAGTTTTTTTTTTTTTATCATATAGGTTTAATGTCCACAGATGCTTTAAAAATATTATTATTTCTGATAATTAGTAAACAAACTTTAAAAGTATAAAATTATAGAGATATATTTAAGGTCTTTAACATTAGTAGGATAGAGTAATGTCTATTCTTTCATGGTAGTTAATAGCATCCAATATAAATAGACTTTGAAGCTTTATTTCAGATCAGAAATAAGCATAAAAATATTTGTAGGTAAGTATCCCATTGTGAACCAATCTAACATTCAATTGCAGATTGTAATATAAATTATTCAGAATAATGTCAATGCATTTGATCTTAAATTATGATTGTAATATGTGTGTCATTTACTTTCAGTTAGAAAGTTTCCACTTATTTGGATGCTGAACTTTGTGATCATCTTCACTTTTAATTAAAAAAAGTCTATCAAGATACAAAACATTTCTTTATAATTTTTTTTTTTTTTTTTACTATTAAAAGTTGTTTTGTTTTCACTCCATGTTTAAAAATTCCTAACCCATCTTGAGGGCTTTCCACTGTATTCTACTGTTTTAAATGGTAGTTCTGTTTTAGTCAAAGATATAAAGTAAAATCGAATGTAAATATGATTACACATTTAGAGTTTAAACGTGTATTTTTTTAAAAAAATATCACTTTGCTTTAATAATTGTCATTCATTTATTAAAAATGAAGCAGACACACATCCAAAAACATTAGTTGCCAAGCGTTGTTAGCCGAGAGGTCATCGCAGCCGCGTTGCAAGCAAGTAGTTGGTTGCAGACGGTTGTGGGTTCGTCTCCCGGACGATGCTATGACATATGAAAAAAAAAAAAAACCATTAGTTTAATTGTAGTAATTCAACAAATTGGATTCTCTGTTGACTCTTTTCTAAAATATCAGACTTTTGTAAAAAATATATATATATATATATTCATCTCAATATCCTTGTAATAAAATAATTATGACTTATAATCAATCATTTATCACAATCTTTAATTTTGTAATATAATTCAGATACAGAAACACGTTTGTTTAAATTTTGAAATCATAATTTTATTAAAAATGAGATTTGACATTTAATATCCTATGATTTTCTGATAGAACTATTATAGAAAAAGAAATTCCGTCCCAGATATCTCCCCCGAAAAAAAATTAAAAAGTCATGCTAAATGACCTTTAACTCCATTTAAATTCAAGCAGAGAAATGGAAAACTTTTGAGTAATTTCTTATCGGGAGAAGACTATTGCTAACTTAGACATAATTAAAGATTAATAGATAAAACTTATTTTGTAAAATGTAACTTATAATTAAATTTTTATCTAATGGTAATATTCTATTAATTTATTGATGACTTTATAAGAATTATTTCTTATCTAAAATATATCTTTTTTTAAAGAAATCTAAGTTTTCAAATTATGGAAATATATGTACGATTAAAGTTAATAATTCAGCTTAAATATTAGCAGCAAAAATAAATTATATTAACAAAAAAGAAAATAATGGTAGTTTCTCTGTCTAATTATCTCAACTAGTCTTCATATAGTGAAATTATTACAAGTACATAATTATAGATTGCAAATATATTGTATATAAGTGTTATGACTACAGGGCCACTGTGTGCATATGAGGTGCCTTTGTTCAAGATAAATTTCAGCACCCGTGTTCTCATGAACAGAGCTCACCAGAGTGAGTTGCAATGGAACATGACCTCCCATTTATCTAGACCTGGATGTATGTGGTCTGTATCCTTTGCTAAAATCAAAAAATAAAACATTTTGTCACATGCTAAATGAAATTGTTTCATTTTTTTGCCAAAGCTTTTAATTTATAAATCCTACAATGAATATCATATGCAAAGTAATATAATTGTAGCAGTACTGAATGTGTAGTAATGCAGATTTTTCAGTTATGTTTTAATGTGAAGTCAGCTCTTTATTAGCATTTTTATGTATTGAATTAGAATTTGCAAAAATAAATAATAGTAATAAAATTATAATGACGTTATCATTGGATTCACAATAAAACATTGAAGAAAATAAAATATATTTTTTTACATTGTATGTAATTTGTTTTCTCAAATATTGATTCAATAAATCATAAAATCATATTTATAATAAATAATTAATTATTTGTACATTATGAGTATCAATTTGTGCAATTTTAATATATCATTGAGATGCTTGAACAGGTGTCACAATTATTTTTCAATGTTGGTTTAGTTAATGTTCAAGTTCTACTTATTTTATATTTCATTTACCATTTAATTGTAATATTGTAAGGGTGATATAACATGTAACATACACATATAATGTTTGTAAACTATTTAATTTTGGTTCACTAAAGATTTAATTGATGTAATATTAATTAGGAAAAAAAATAATTTTGTAAACATTTTTCTTATCTTTGGTTAAACTTGCATAAAATTCCACAAAATACATTTCTTAATCTAAGTAAATTGGTCTGAATCTATATAATGATAATAAATACAAGGAATATAGAAGTTATTTGCATTGGACATTGTCATAAAAGAATTTGCTAATGTAAATTAATTATATTAGAATTTGATAATTATAGGACAAAAATGTTGACTTATCTGAAACTATATTGTAAAATTGTTGCTGAGTGGAGAATATTCTAGAAATTTAAAGGATAATAATGGTAGGGGGCATTATAAAAGTCTTCAAAGTTTTATAATAAAGATTGTTTAATGTCAGAAGAAGAAGGTAATGATTTCAAGTTGTTTAGTTTATTAAGACAGTATTAAAACATGTTGCCCATGTAATTCAGATAACTGTAACTAAATTAATTAAAAATGAAGGAAATGTCTACTTCAGTATTTCAATCAAACAATAAACATTGCTAAGCTTTTAAAATAAACTTTTCTTTTTGAGCAATCATCTCCATATTTAGCTGAAGCTAACTCATTTGAAAACTGACCTTCTGCAATGATCAAATACCAATTTTACAATGAACAGATGTCAACATACTTGCAATAAAAATCAGGAGAAACTATCTACAAAGTGTACATACTAATTTCAGCTCTTTTTAAAAAATGTGCACTACTTCTCATGGACTTACAGTAAAGTAATATGATTTTTTATCATAACTCAATAAGCAAGATTGATTTATTTTTTTTATTTTTTATGTATTATCGAATATATATGCTGTACGATTAATAGATTAAATTTAAGCTAAATTTATGGAACTTGTTCTATGTTAATGCCCAATGTAGCATTATATATTCAATAATTTCTTTATTGGAGAAAGTTTTGTTTTTATTTATTAAGCTATGGTATAATCAAGTATGAATGAGAGAACCATTGAAAGTTATACAGATGAAAACAAACATGTTACACTGCTTAGTTTATTATTATTATTATTATTATTATTATTATTATTATTATTATTATTATTATTATTATTATTATTATTATTATTATTATTATTATTATTATTATTATTATTATAATTATTATTATTATTATTATTATTATTATAATAATAATAATATTAGATTTACAATTTTCATAAATGGCTAGAATTATTGGTAAATAAAAAAAAGGGAGAATATCTATAGATTGTAATTCTGTCAAAATACTGTTATCAACTAAATGTTAAAGTGATGATTTATTATTTTACATATATAGGCATATATGATAAGTTCTTGGAAGAAATGTTACTTATGTTTATACTATTATCATACCATTCATGTATATAAAAATGCTTTGCTATAGAGTGTATGGATGCATAAATACAGCCCATTTGTAAGTCCACTCAATGTATATTTATTTAGCATTAATGAACGTTTTATTGTCATTGTTATGACTGTGTATTAACAGACACTATCAAACTGTAGTCAGTTACATTACTACCATTTTATGATTATAAGTAATTTTAGTTAAAGGTAGGTCATTTTACTTAGGTCAAGATTTGGAACAACTTCCTATGTAGGCTATTAATTATTTGATATTCATTTAGAATTTAATTATATTTTAGTATTTTCTTTCTTGTGGGTTGGATTCAATTACACCACACTATAATGCAATTCAAATAAGCTTAAAAGTAATGAGAATTTGCAAAAGTATAAATAAGGGTGAAAGTTATCTCAAGGGTGTACACTTATAAGATTTCCATTGAAAAAAATAAATCTCATTTCTTATTGAATCTTATATTATACTGAATAAGTGATTTTTGTAAGAATAATAAATCAACTTAACCATGTAAGAAATGTTTGTCTCAGTAATAATTATATCTGAATGCACACTTCACTTTATTGTTTATTTTTATAATACTTTTTGTTTTTGATATCCATATAAGTGTTTGTTTTTTATATAATGTTTTTTTTTTTTTTTTTTTTGTAAAATAAATACATTATAAACAATCAATTGCCTGGCATTTGTTGCTGCTATCTGCCTTCTAATTATATTTCTAGATAAAAATCCCCATGTCTATCCTGACCTAGCAGTAGTATTTAAATTTACATCTATGAGCAATCAGATCTATCCTATATATATTAAAAAAACATTCCTAAATTTAACATTTTTGCTACTGATGGAACTTTAACGTTTTTCAAATCAGTGATTGTAGCGCCTCTACAACCATCTTTCTACCTTTTCTCACTCTGTGGATGACTTGTGTGACAAAGTCGAAATGTCAGTATATTAATATTAAAAGTTTTTAACAAGGATGAACCCGCAAAATATGTTTTATATATATATATATATATATATATATATATATAAACATATTTTGCGGGTACATATATATATATATATATATATATATATATATTGTACCCTCACTTCCAGAAAATATATATATTATAATAAAATGTGACTAGTTCAGATAAATGGTTATGCTCGACTAAAATATGTATAACTATTATTAATATATTTTACAATACTATATCGTTTCAGATTTATTCTAACTAACAGAAAATTAATATGGTTCAATATCATGCACTAAGTAAATAAGTATTTCTTAAATCATGAGACTATGAAGTGAAGTTACAAGTGGCAATATGGATTTACATTGAGTCCATGTCACACAAGACACTACCTCAATGGCATAACAATACTATTACCCCTTTATTACTTCAACTAATACATCTATATCACTCCTATGGCTTTTATAAAGAAATAACTAAATAAAATAATAGTAATAAATAGATTTTAATCTTTTATCAAAGGAATATAATTAAAATAATTTCAAGTTCTTTTAATTAAGTTAAAGTAATTATAATTCCTGCAGATAAGCATGATAAGGAATTTAATATCAAACCTAACTACACTTAACTTACAATAATAATAAATAATTAATAATAAAAATCTCCAGTGTATAAGTTAACCTTATCTATTTTATTATGCTACTAATCATTAAGAAATCTTCATATAGTATCTTAATTAAAAATATGATAAAATCTTATAATTTAATAATATGTGGCAATAAATAATATTATAATCGTGTGTAACATATTGTAATTATCTTATGACCATTCTAACAATAATATGCTAATGTCAATAAATTTCTGAGAATCATATTAAGAGAATACCTTACTTCTTAAACAATAATTTGATTCATACTGTGCAAATCTTATGTTTTAATTCAAATTATCTGTTGTCATATGTTGTGATGTAAAAATAACTGATTCAATACAATTTTATAAACAAGTTTAACAAATTTTATTACATTAACTTTAATAAACAACTTATATATACTATTTACATTCCAAGAGGAAAATAAAATAAAAAATAAAAATTTATTGCATTATTTCCATTACCCCAAATTACTCAACTATTCCAGACATTTATTAAATTTTTTGAAAATTCACAGTTAATAGAATTTAGGAACCTGCATTTTTTAAAAATCATTTCATATCAAATATTACTATGGTATGCTTTCATCAAAAAAAAAAATATACATCATTTGTGTAAAAATATAAAAGATTAACAACTAAAATGTTTATTCTAGTTAAATATACCATATATATTTTCCATTATAATATAGTTATCATATATTATATCTGCTAATTAGTATCAATTTAATATCAATTAAATGTATGCACTGGTGTAACTCCTTAATATTGAGTAATATTTATCAATTATATAATTATTTATTTCATTCCGATGTTGTTCTATTATAATATATCACTAATTAAAATATGCAATACATGTAGGTATTTTTTTAAAAAAAAAAAAAAATAATAATAATACTTAAAGTTGTTCAACAATTTTTCAAAAAAACAAACTTTACTTATAAATTACACATCTTCATAAAGTTACTAGATTAAAATAAATAAATAAAAAATTCTATGATTCTTTTCTTGATTTAATCTTTTATTCTCTATCTTACTTGAATTGATCATATTCACATAATTACTAATAAAATTCTATATTTAAATATCGTTTTAATCTCATTTTAATCTACTTTCAATTCACTATCCTTTTTTTTTTTAAATTGCCATACAAACTCATCCCTATAACTCGTCAAAATACTTGCAATATACTCTTAAACCAACAAATAAATTTGCATATAAAATATTAATTTAAACTATCTAATCATACCGAAAAGATTACTTCACTTCTTACTAATTTGTGAACAAAATACAAAAAAAAAAAAAAATCACTTGTACCAATATAATAAATCAATACTTTCCATATAACAGGAATATTAAAGTTCAGTTACGAAAGAATCATACAATTACTTCCCTCATTAAGTTATAATAAATTTATACAATAAAATAAAAGTATGCATATTTTAAAAATAAAATAAATTTCTATAAATCTTATGCGTGTACAGTGTATTGTGTATCCATACATTCATTCAAAATCATATAATATTTGGTTCAGCTAAAGAGAAGGAAAACAAATATACATTAAAATTAATATTATACAATCATTACCATAAGTGATATTCCAAGTTGTTAATCACTTAGACGATGTTTTCTCGAACCATAAATTAACAAAATTACGTAACATTCATACATTACAATCATACTAAAATATTAAGCTTTTAAGTTATTTAAAAAAAATCCTTTATGAAAATTATGTGTTATATTAATAAATAATTAACTCTTTTATGTATCTTTCTTATCCCTAACAGATAATAAACAACTTAATACTAATATTAGTGAAATAAATAAAAAAAAATATCTACGTTAAAACTCCCATGTTGTTTTCACGCAATAAAATGTTCTTTTTCCTCAGGTAATGAAACTTCCAAACAACAACTGCTTCCTTTTCTTCATAGCACATAGGTTTAAATAGCTTCCATAAAATAAGACGAACGGCAGTTTTTTTTTTTTTTTTTTAAATAATAATAATAAAATAAATAAATAAGTTCCACCATAAATAAATAAATAAGTCAACTTTAAAGGATCCTGATTTATTAACAAAAAAAAATTCTTCAAAAGTTATTACTTTCCTAGGATTAAATGATGTCTTGTAGTGTTTTTCTTTAAATATGATAAAATTGATTCGGGCGTCCCATACACTTATTGCACATTTTCTTAAAATATTTCAGCAAAACATTTTTTTTTAAATTCTTCTATATAACCAGCATACAGAATTTTAATACCATGACATTTTCTTTTCTGTCTACAGGTATTTGTTTGCTATTAAAGTTTCCAAATTATCTGCTTTAAAAATCATTTACATAAGTATAGTCTTTTAAAATAACAAAGACTTACTATGTCAGGTATTTCAGTAATTACCTGTAACTTTCATTTTTTTATCCAAAGACAGTTTTAAAATAAACTATTTTAAATACTTTCTTCACAAAGAAGTATTTTCTGCAATTTTTTTTTACAAAATATCTATTTTTTTTAAATTACTACAAGTTTTAAATTTATTTCTTTTACCATATTATTTTGCCGGTCTTGTATAAATATTGTCTTTTCATATGATGTCCAACATTTTAACTTTACCCATAAATAATTTATTTTAATTAACACGGCTTCAACTATATTTTTAATCAAATATCTCCAATATACTATATATAAATGTGGTACTTCCATGATTATTTGATAGCAAAATTAGGCTTTAATAGAAACGATCGATAGGGGATTATGAATAACTAGCACTGCATATTCAGATGGTACAATTTCTTAATTTATTAAACTACTCTCTTAATAAACTAATAACTATTACGAGAGTGGTTATAATTTTTACTTGGCTATATTTAATAGCACACTTAACTAACAGAAGAAAAAGCACAATCACAATCACCCCTAAACAATTGAACCTCAGCTTTTTATACCGGAATAAATAACCCACTTGATTGGTAAATTAAACAATCACCTTGCTAACCTATTTACATATCTTGCCAACAATACAAAATCAAAACTAAAAATAAATAATGACTCATTAAAATTTATTATTTATTACATTATTTAATTCTTAAATTAACTTTTATCTTTTATTTAAATCCATTAAACATTTTTTTAAAAAAAATATATTTTTTACTTTATCTCACTTTTAACTTTCATAAATCTATTTTTCCTAAGCAAACTAAAATCTACTTTTATTCTATATATTCATTTTTTTTAAACAGTATATAAAAAAAAACAATAAGATTTAATATTTCACACTAATTATTTTTTTTATCTCGTGATAGCCAATATAATATTTTTAAATTTTATAATAGAATTTTAAAACAGTTTTGCAACTTTATTAAAAAAAACTCACAAGCATATGTGTACATATGTCTATCTGTCACATGACGTACAACACAGATAGAAACGCTTGTAATCAGCTAAAAATAAACCAACAATCCAATTTTTGTAAAATAAAATATTTTTTTGAAATAAATAATATACTATAACAACTTTAAAAGAATAATTCGATATTATAAAAGCAAATATTCATCTTCTGTTATATACTATTAATAACCAAAAAGATTTTACATTCACTTACTAAATATTAATTTTTATCATCAATAAATATATCATTTATTTAATTTTAAGTTACCATTTTTTTAAATTTTAGCTTTAAACATCTATTTACAAAACCTATTAATGCAGTATTGATTATGGCCAGTTTTCCCAACCATATAATATTATCAGTTTTCCCCCATTGAACCGTCTCTCTCAAATATTAGCAAAACTTCACACATCAAACAATCATAGTAGAACTTAATTAAACTTTTAAAAGATTATTAATAAAAATTAACATCACATAGCTGAAACATATCTTGAATTTAAATTTTTTTAATAAAATTGATAGAACAATCTATGAAGACCCATACAAAAGGGCACAATATATATATATATATATATATATATATATATATATATATATATATATATATATATATATATATATATATATATTCTAACCTCCCCCCCCAACACTCTCGTCCTCCAAAAAATTCTATATACTATGTTTAAATTCCGGGTTCTAGCTCAGTTAACAAATAAATAAATGAAATATCCAGCAGTAATTAAAAATGATTACTAGCTCTAATTTTTAAAATACAAATACGGTTATATTTTTAAAATAAATTAACAAATATTTACTATTTTCATGAGACATGGAGTGACGATACGGGGAACGAGATAGACTACATTGAGATATTATCCACATGATACTATCTCAATGGCATAAGAACACTATTCCCCCTTTTACTATATCAAATAACTAACTCATAGTATTCTTACGACTTTCTAAGCTCTTTTCACTACGATTAAAATAATAATTATGTCTTAATATTCTTTATAATAAGAATCTAGCTCAATTACATAAAATGAAGAAAATAAATAAAATAAAATAAAATAAAATCTCAGGTTCATAAATGGTATTCTAACTGATTTGAAATTACGGTAGTAAACTATTAAAAAGGAATTTTATGTCATAATTCACTACGCAGTAACTAACAATAATAAATAATAATAATAACAACAATAGTATAATATAATCTTATTTCTTCCTAAATGAAATAAATAAATACGGACGTGGTAGTATTTAATAATCTGACAACAGAATACGTGTGGCAACATTAGCATATAAGTTAATGTAATATTGTGGCAACCGACTTATGACCAATAAATGATATAATTATGATCTTTTAATTTTAACATACCAATAAATTCTCAAAATTATTATAACACTTTTATGTTTACCCTTTGTACAAAAACTATATGACTGTTTCAATTATGAGTGTATCGTGATATCATGCATCCATGTGGAGAAATAACGAAGACACAAAACTTTAAAATAAATTTACAACAAAGTTTATTAATAACATAAACAAATAACAATATTTTACATTATGTACATTGGATATCCTTACCCTCCTAGCACAAATTAGTTTACTAGTTTATAAAAAAAAATGAAAATCAAACTTCTATTTATTTTTCTAGTTAACTCTTATCTTTTAAATGCTTAAGAAAATACAGTATTAGTATTATTGGATTTCTTATCATATTTAGCTTGTTACAAAATGTATTTCTTGTATAATTATCATTAACACTTTGTATCCCTACTATTATTAAATTTATATTTTTACAAAATTTACATTCTTAGTAAACATTCTACAAAACAATAAAATTCTAGTTTTATATTAGTTGTATGGAATCCTACAAATTCAAAAACATTCTTCTACATTAGGTATTAGGTTTTATGGTTCATTATCCGATGTTTATTAATCTTAATATCTCATTCAAGCCTTACTTCGGATGATAATTACAACTATTAACATACCATGCACAAATATATGTTTATTACACATTATTGAATTATTTTCTTAATAAATATGCAATATTTATTTTCTAAATATTATTTAAAAAACATTAAAATTTTATTATCACTTTTAAAAAAAAACTTTGTTTAGATTTCTCTTTAAAAAATCTTATATTCATTTCCGAATTAATTTTAAACTGTATTATATGATTCTTTCTCTCTTTATGATATTTTGTACTTTCACTTTTAAAATTACACAATTCTAAACATTCCAGCAAATAAACTATTCTTACATAACGATAACATATCTTCAGTTCTATTTTATTCATTATTTCTTTGAAAATAACTTTCTGACCGATGCAGACTCACGAAATAAAGATAGCGAAGATAGATGCATAGGATCAAAATATACTAGAATATTACTCATCATAAACCTTGACAATAATGGCACAGTGAATTTAAAAGACACTATAGAAGAGTGACCTTTATCTGTCTACCAACCTCTATTATATGAATGATGCTAAAGCTATTTCTTCAGCTTTATAATAACATCAAAAAGTTTAAAGATACGCAAAGACACTGTCCAAACTATGTGTTCAGTCATAGGACTTAGTTAACTATACTGAAATCACACAAACTAAATACGATCCAAATACTTTATTTTTCCTATTTCTTAACAAAACATCATCTTGGTTTCCTCTCCACTAGTACTACCAAGTCACTATCCGATCTTATTTCTCAAGATTTCTCTATACAGTACATCGACAAATTCCTATCTGCATTTCTAACAATAATAAAATTCATTTATTTCAAAACTATTCCGCTGTTCTCTAAGAAAATCTTTTTACTACTTTTCTCGTATATTTTATCATATACAAACTATTTTAAAATATCTGAATACTTTATTACATGAAAGTTCAAAAGAATCACACAATTGTTCTATCGAATTACATTATTAATATACTTTAAATAACTTATTGCATGCATATTCAGAATTACTCCTATCTCATAATATGTCAAAAATGTTGTATAAAATGTGTACATATAATTTAAACTTTCACACATCATTCTTAATTAATAGATGATCTAAAAAAATACATTATGCATTATAAATAAATATCAAAATTACCAAACGATCTTTATCTTCTCGATCGTGTTCCGTAGGCTTCACCATCCCATTGATTCTTGTTGATATAAGACTCCCATACATACACTTTATTTTTAAAACAATATTTTTATAATTCTATCAAGTTACTATATTTAGATTTTAATATTACTAAATTTATGTTTATATGTTTTCCCTAATCTCACATAGCATTTTATATTTTAGAATAAATTAGTAAAAATATTTAAACTATATTTACGGTACTTCTTTATCGAACTTGCTTGAAAATCGTTCATATTAAAGCTAAAAAAAATATATATATTATTTCTTCTTCAGTCACTTAATGTTCTATTTAAAGTAAAACAATTACTGCTCTGTTTGATAAATCTTCATAGATGACAATCCTTGGTTTTAAAATATTTAATACTATTATTAATTCTTGATATCAATTAATCCTGTAAAGAAAAAACGTCTACATATTCCCTTTTAATATTGTCTGCTAATATTTTCCTGCGCGACTTTTACGATGCATCTTCTAGGTACATTTATTTAAATATTTAATAAAAATTTTCTATTTCCATGGATCCATTTTCATTCAGTAATTTAATTTTATATTTTTTTTAAAATCAAGCATTTCTTCCATTGAATACTTTGTAATATTTTTTCTGATTAGATAAAGTTTTTCGGCTCCTTTTCTATAAAACATAATAACTCTTTCATATTATTCTATTACTTTTTTTTTCTTTATTTAAAATTCAGGTTCTATATTTTTATAATGTTTCTTTTATAAGATAAACCTTCTTTCTTCATTATACGTTTACATAATTTTTCTTTATAATAAAAACGCATATTAAAATTTTCCATAGAGAAGAATAAAACAACTTCAAAGTAGCCTTATAAATTTGTGCGTCATAACTTTTTCCTGACGGCAAGTAACTTCTCTCTTAAGTTTTCATATAGCGTCCCAATCATATTTCTCTGAGTGACAATCATAAGTTTCTGGTTGAGCATAAATAAAGCTGTATTAAAGCACTTTCCAAATATTTTTCCCATAGCAATATTTTTAGGTATTTTTCCTTGTACTTCCATTTTACTGTACGGTTTTGATTGAACTTGAATAAAATATCCTGGTAAGATAACTTTTAAAATTAGCAATCCATATCGAGGCAGTCAAAATATATTATATGTTACAAAATAACTTTTAAAATAAATACAAAATTTTAAATTTATATCACTTTTCCAGCTACGGTGTTATCAGCTAAAAAAAATATGTTACTTTCTCTTTCACTTTCACATTACTTCTCCCTCCCGCTCTGTATAATTCTTATATTTTGTCTGCTAATTACCTCCATTGATTGGTTAATGACTTTTTTAGCGTGAACAGATTTACACATTTTAGTTTTATAACAGACTAGACATTTAAAATAAAGAATTGATGATGTCATGTCTTAAATATTATTTAGACTAGTATTTTTAAATTCAATTATAATTTTATCAAAATCATTTAAACTTTAAAAACAATTATTAAAACAATATTTAATATTTAAACTTTTACTTTAATGATCAATGGCATTATATCTAGTTTCAAATTCACAAACTTTTTTATTATTCTAACAAGTGTGTGTGTGAAGGTATATAATATACAGTCACGTGATTACTAACTTTATCAAATGATTTTTTATTTACGTCTCAGTCTAAATTACCAAAACTGATATATTTTATAAAAAATTTGGAAAATAATTTTAAAATGTTGAACTAAATATAACTCTCACCATCCCCAAGTTTATTTTAAAATATACTCTGTTAATTTTGACTATTAAATATAATCATACCCTACATATAACATTTATTTAATTTATTAGTTTTAAAAAATATTATATTCAAATTATTAACATATTTTTAACTATTTATAGCTGTATTATTTTATATGGCCAGCTTTTACAACCATAAGCAATGATATATTTAAGCTTTATTTAACTGTTTTCTCTTAAAATAATCTATTACACTTTTATATACCAGGTATTTTCAGCTTTAAATTGTACTATAAAATTTAATTATCCTACTATTATTTATATATCATACAAATATAACTTAAAATTTAAATTTTTTTAGTAATTGACCATTCTACCTTATTATGACCTACAGATAAGGGCACAATATATATATATATATATATATATATATATATGTATATATATATGTCTTGTTTTATCAATTATATATATATATATATATATATATAATTGATAAAACAAGACACAAAATGGGAAACTTGCTTTTAAGATTGTATTAAAATATTTACTAAAGGGAGCTTAACAATAACTCTAAGCAAGCTTTAATTTATAAGTGCCGAAAGAGAAAGAATTCAAAATCTCTATTGGAATGTCCCCATCCCCAGACCAATTGGTTTCATGCTTATGGCTCACCTAAATGAAGATCTAGAACTCTAGACACTAGATTTAAAATACCAACTCAAAAGTCATGACTTATCTAATGTGTTACTATTAATTTGAAAACATGACTTTTTTCAGACACATAAATGTTTTCAAAGTGAGCCTTACAAACCAGTAAGGCTGGATTTGAAGACATTTATGTGACTGAAAAATTCAGGTTTTCAAATTGACAGTAATGTATTAGATAAGTGCTGATTTTTGAGCTGTTATTTTAGATCATGTCTGGAGTCTTGTGAACCATATGCTCTTGTTCTGGGATGAGGACATTCCAATAGAGATTATGACTTCTTTCTCTTTTGGCACTTATAAATTAAAGCTTAATTAAAGCTACTGATAAGCTCCCTCTAGTGAACATATATATGAAAATAAATTTTCTATACTATTAAAAGCCTGTGGTGCTCTCTGTATTAGATATGCATGTAACTCTCTGGAACAAATAATGTAAAGAAGTTAAATGGTGTATGATGATGAGAATGGAAATGAAAATATCTGTCTGTGTGTGTATTCTTTCTATAAATAGAAAAAGATAAACTGTTTGGTGTTCTGGTGACTAGAACGTCAAGAAAAGGGAGTTTTCATCAGACTCTGTCTCCATTGTAAATTTAATATGACGATGCATATTATTTAAATGTAAGAAAAAAATCATCTAATTTACTTTTTCCATGTTGTCATATGACAAAAGTGTCATCTATTTATCTGAGCCAAATGAGAGGTATTAAAGATGATGATTCTAAAGCATGAGTTTCTATATATTCCATGAATAAATCAGCTATTACTCCTGAGATAGGTGAGCCCATAGGAGTACCAAAAACTTGTCTGCAATGATGTCCCTTGTATACAAAATATGTATTTAAGAGACAATGTTTAATCAAAGCAATAATATGGTCTGGTAAATTGCAATGTTGTGAGATTATATTTAAAGCTTCATCAATTGGAATGTTTGTAAATAGACACAACATCAAAACTGACCAGAATGTCATTAGCATTGATTTTTAAACTTTTTAAAACATAAATAAAATGAAGAGAGTTTTTAATATATGATTTAATAGATGGGATTGTAGGTTTAATGAAATCTGATAAGTATCTAGCTAAAATATGAGTTGGAGAACCTATTGCACTTACTATTGGATGAAGGGGGGTATCTGGTTTGTGAATTTTTGGAAGTCCATAAAATTTTGGACAGACACAAGATTTTTCATGAGGGATTATTTTATTTTTTATCTTTGTTTCAATAGGTGATTTATTAATAATAGTTTTTTTTTTTTTTTTTTTCCGAATACGTAGTATGATCTCTTTTTGATTGTTTATAAGTTTTATTATTAAGCAGTTCTAAAATTTTATTATGGTAAATGTCATGATCCATTACAACTGTGGCATTACCTTTATCATCTGGAAGTACAACAATTGATTTGTTTGATTTTATATTATTTAATGCTTGTCTTTCTTTCTTTGAAATATTATTTTTAGGAAACTTAGCTTTTTTTAAAATATTACAAATCTCAGCTCTAGCCAAATCAGCCGATGGAGAATCAATTTTATCGAGAGCTGATTCAACATTACAAAAAATTTTCTCAAAAGGTATCCAGGAAGGTGTTAAAGCAAAATTGAAACATTTTTCTAAAACCGAAATTTCATCTGTAGAGATGGATTTCCTAGATAAATTATAAACAGTTTTTTGATTTGGATACATAATGTTTGGGGATTGTGTTCTAATTAGCATTTGCAATTTTTTCTTTTGCTTTGCTGTTACAAATTCTGAATCTTTAAATAATCTAAAACTTGCAATATGATCAAAACTAATCCAGAGTAAAGGATGTATTTTATTACTGATGTAATAAACGTAAATGTAGCAATACTTTATCAATTTTGTCTAAATTTTTCCGAGTTTCTTTAATAAAAGAGTTTAAAATAATATAGCTTGTTTTCCTTAGAATTTTACTAACATTTTAATTGTTTTTGTGAAACACAATTTTACAGCAAGTGGGTATAATGTTATGATTTTTGCACACTAATAGAAAAGATAAATTACAAAGTAACTTACATTTCTTAATCCATTTTCTTTCAAAAATACGAAGCTGTTTAAAAATTTTCTCTCCATAGAGGTTAAAAGGCCACATTGTATCAATAAGCGAGATGATACATGCAAACTTCCTCCTATTTGGAAAGATTTTTTTAGAAAACTTTCCTAAATTTAACATTTTTGCTATTGGTGGAATTTTAACGTTTTATTCAAATCAGTGATTGTAGCACCTCTACAACTGTCTTTCTACCTTTTATAACTCTGTGGATGGCTTGTGTGACCAAGTCAAAATATCAGTATATTAATATTAAAAGTTTTTAACATGGATGAAGCCGCAAAATATGTATTATATATATATATATATATATATATATATATATATATATATATATATATATATATATATATATATATATATATATATATATATATATATATATATAATGACTGTGTATTGAGGAAAAAATGATGATGAGATATATATAAATCAACTTCAAGATGGCAAAATAATATAATAATAATGATTAGAAATGAGTCATCTCAGTTATCTGGTATCTGGCCTACTTCAAACTCTAGTTAGGCTGCCATTATATCTTCAATAAACAAGTAGAAACACATTGTAACTGAAATACACTATTAAGACATTATAACTCCTGAAATAACATCAAGTGGGAGAATATATTGGTGATCCAAAAAATATTTCCTCAATAAATCCAACAGTAAATTTTACCCACTTTTATCTTTTGGTTTTATATTAAGTGAACATCTAAGTGAATAATAAATGAATATGGTGTGAATATGATCAATCAGGATGCCACTAGGTTATCTAAACATAGACAAAGTTATATTCTATAACCTCTTCAAATGTACCAGGTTCAAACCCTTTTGGTACCTTATTTTCAACAAAATATAGGATTTTTGATTTTAGACCCATATCACCGTATGCACTAATATTAAGATAAACACAAAACACCCTTAAGCTATAGTGGTGTATATAAAATTCATCAGACAGAAATTATCTCCTAGATTTTAATATGATAAATGCATTTTAATACCTTCATAACTTTTATTAGCTGATATTACACTATTAATTTAGGGTGGCAATTCATTCAACCTTGAATGATGTAGATGATGGAATGGTGGTTATTATAATATCATGGAATCATTATCTATATATGGCCTTTAAACAATTATCTAGCTCATTAATTAAAATACATGATGATGACGATGATGATGATGCTGGTACTTCCAGTCACAGCTTTAAAACTAAGCCTAACATAAAATATAGTTTTTAGAAATTCATAACTATTTGGATAATTTTAGTATATCTAACTTAGAACTTAAATAGTTAATATTCACCAGTGATGATGAATGACCACAACTAATAAAGAATACTCTTAATGAAAATATACACCTCATTTAATAAAACAAATTAACATTTATTACTGCATTACTAACATATACATACAATTTAAAGATATAAATGAAAATTTATATGACTAATAATAATAAGTGATTATATTGAACTTATAAGATTAATATTAAATTCTTCCCCCTTTCTCGTTAATGATAATATCCAACATTTATCATAGTATAATGTATATCAATTTGGATAACAAATTGCTAAAATTTTCTATCCACAAGAAAAATATTTCATAAAAAAAATAAACACTCTTTGTGCACACATACTTTTATATCCTTATGCATCTTAAAGTTAACATATAAAGTAGAAGGTTTAATTAGAAAAAGTGTTAGTTAAATCGAAAAGAAAAAAACAAGATTTCCTAACACAAGTTTTGAATTACTTATCTCCCCCCCCCTCTAAGCTATGAGATTGCTACTTATTAACTCAAAAAAAAAAACATAATCTAATATTTTTAATGCTGTATGTCTATTATTCTCACATTCATATGCAATTATATACATATGGTAAGTATTGTTATATTACTGTGTATGTGCGTTGATCCCGATTATAACTAAAATATTATTTCAAAACAAATAATAATTATACAAAAAAAAAAATATTTTACATATTAACAAACATTTCATAAATTGTGATTAATATACAATAATACCCTGTAAAAAACAAAATCCATCTATAAGTGGGTATAATAATTTTAGCATACATAAAATCATTAATCAAGCTTATAGTTATTATTACTAAAGAAATTCTTGGTTTAAACCGATTTTAGTTTTCAATGTTCAGACATAAAAAGAGCTTTTAATGGCTATTAATGGCAAAAAGGGTTATCATTCATAATTTTAGAGATTTCAAATTCCAATATTATAAATAATTGTGTAAATAGCATAATACAAAGCTATAGCATATAATATTATTAATGACAGTATTTAAACATTCTCTCTAATCTACCTATTTAATTAATGTACAAGGGTTTATAGATAATAGAAATATTCAGAATTGCTAACTATGACATTATCAAAATTTGCATGATTGGCTTCAGACAGATAGAATCTCCAAAATCAGCTGAGAAGGTTAAACATCACCAATCATAAATCAGAATAGTTGTTTTTCTTTTTAATGTTTCAAAGCATTGCAGGAAAGAGAACGCCCGGGAGAACTGCTTGTAAGGCAGCTGTGCTAACAACTCAGCCCCAAATCCTTGACTTTAAACTTATTTATATTAAGACATTTTTGCATATATCATTAAATGTGGTTCATTTAACAGACACACATATTATAATATCTGAAAAGACAAAAATTATAATAAAATTTCATTTTTTTTTTTTTTTACAAAATGTATTATTTCAATAAATCAACAATATAATATAAATTAAATTATCTTTATATAACAGCATTAATATATATATATATATATATATATATATTAATGCTGTTATACTAGATATATATATATATATATATATATATATATATATATATATTGTAACCTAGTGTTATTGACACTTGGTTTACTTGGCATTATTTCTGCAGGAAAACAATGCTATTCTTTAAAGAAATAAAAAGATAAAATAACAATAGTAATAATTGATTAATAAAGTATGCTATTCACTCACTTTGGCATGTTTGGGTGAATAACTAATAGATTTAATAACTCAATGTCATTTTGAAAGAGAGAACATGAATAATTTAATTGAGATATTAATAATTAGAGCAAATTAATATGGTATAAAAGCTAAACAGTAATTGATTTTGGATGGGTAGAGGGGAAGTGGATGAGTGTCTTATCATAAAGCACAATAACTTCTGGTAATTTCTTTTTGTAAAAAAGAAAATAAATATATAATGTTTAAAGAATTATACATCACTGATTGTTAATTTAATGTATTTATTATTTTTTTTTATATTGTCAAATTACTTTGTAATCCAGGTAAATAGTACTAAAACTATATGATTGTAATAGGTTTTTCCTTTCTTTTGTTTATGTTATAATTAAATGATTATTTTTCTGGAAGAGGTCACTAAATCAAGATCATTTTTTTTGAAAAATATAGTCTGCTTTTAGTTTTCAAGGAAGGAACAGTGCTGAAATTTGGTAACTTAATTTTTTCATTTTATTTTGCAGAAATAAATGTAATCAAAGTAAAATTTTAATAATATAATGTGTGTCTAAAGTTTTTTGATGAGATATCCTGATTTTTTTTGCCATCTACCTATTTAAAGACCTTTTATACTTAAAAATTTATTATCTCACGCTAAAGTTAAAAATGACAGAATTAACTAAGGCAATCACGAAAAGTGTTATTACGTCTAAATTAATGAAGATAAATGATTTCCAAGTGAGAAATAATTATTTATTAACTTTATGTCATTTATTGATATTTTCTTGGTATAGAAAGAAAAAAAAAATAATTGAAAGAAATATTGTGAAACCAAGGAAAATCAACTAGAAACATTTTCGCGCTCTTTCTCAATATTGTCTGCCTTTACAAGTAATGTAGTTATATACATTAAAATATGTTTTATTCACCAAGAATTGTCTGGAAATAATAATAATGATAAATAAGATTAAATTATGCACCTGTATATTTTAATATATATATATATATATATATATATATATATATATATATATATATATATATATATATATATATATATATATATATATATATATATATATATATATATAAAATGTAAACTTTCTCAGAGTAAATATAAGAAAAGTTATATAGGGGCATTCTTACGGAGAAGTTACCGTAAAAAAAAAAATTACAATTCCTAAAGTATGAACAAAACCAAATATCTTAGTGACTTAATGATAAAAATAAATGATATATTATATTATACATCAGTTGGAATTATTAAAACTTCATGTACACGTAAATTGACTGCAGTTATTATCATAATAATCTCTCGGAAAATTGCGCATTTTCGTCCATAAGTAAGCTAGCTAATAAGTATATGTATCATTAATAAAAAAAAATATTGTGTATGTTTATCATCTATAGTCAAATATTCGTCTATGTTAGAAGTCTATTTTTTTTTTAATCTTGGATCCCAAAATTGTAGTAGTTTAATTCAAATAAGAATTATTCTTCAATTCTGCTATATTTTTCTTTACCTAATTTATTAAACGCACAAAATAAGAGAAAACTTTTATTTAAAGGAAATAATACCATGCGTTTATTGTTTTTAAACTTGCTTCGTGAAATACGACTGGATAAAACTCTTCACCAGGACCAATTGCTCAACAGAAAAAACATTTTCTAATGAGAGAGTATGCACTTGTTAATTAATGATTGTTTAAAACTAAGTTATAAATGATATGTATTTTTTTTTTTGTTATATCACATAGGTTAAAGTCTGTATGGTCAAGGAATATTTAATAGCCTTGTAATGACAAAGGTGTGTTTTAATATAATTATTATAGGTTAAGTTGATATTTAACACGAAAGAAAAAAATCTATAAAATATGTTTTAATTAGTACATACAATTGTAGGTAGAAATTTTGTATGTTAGATACGTAAAAGAAAAAATATTTAGATATTTAAGGGGTAAAATAAATATTGAAAATTATCAGAAGTAACTAAAAAAAAAAAAAAAAAAATGCTATAACAAAATATTTCTTGTTAAAGTTTTGAAACGAATTTATACTGTATTAATTGAGGAATTTATTCCTAATTATTCTTAAATAACACATCCACTTTATTTAGTTTAAGATAGTATGCTACCAACTATTTTGAATGTTCCTTTATTAAAATTAAAATTATTATACTTTTATTCTATGATGTCCATTGATTTCAGATGTTGATCAAAGTATACACGGTAACATAAGTTTATTATAATCAGTGTATTTACTTATCCTGCCCAGATATAGCATTGGTATATGCTTAATATTCGCATATGTAATAATTATAATGTATTTATTTTGTGGGATGAAAAATGATCTCCCCAAAAGCTTTGTTTTCCATGAGAGGAAGATTTTAAATATAATGTTCGGGTATGTTTATAGCCCAAGTGATCGATTCTCATAGATAGGACGATCAAGAATTTATCTAGCATTTAGTATGCTTCCTTTGTTTAAATCCCAGGAGGGGATTGTATTTGGTGTGTGTTCATTGTATGCCCAAGTAAGAGGCAAGAAACCACCAAAATATTTTAATGTAGTAGATTACTTTACAGACCTTCGTGGTTATTCCATATTCCTCATGAGAAAATAAAGATAGCTCCACCATGGAAGGTGTTGATTATTGTGCTTAATTTTGAAAGTTCGGGCAAGATAAAGGTTATATTGGAGGTGTTAGTTCTTCAAGATCCACTTTAGTATAAATAGTGCGTCAGTAACTAGGATCAATATCTGTATTGTGCTGCTAAATATTGCTAGTATTTGACAAGTAAATCAACGGAGAAAGTAATTAAAATTGCGTAATTTAAAACGCTTATTTACTGAAGGAATATTCAAATGCAATATTTAATTCTGGTTAGTAATTAAATAATACTCATATTTAAAATTATACGCATGAATAAAATTTGCATCATAACTTAAGTTAGCATTAAGTTAAATGTAAGATGGTAAGTGTAACTTCTGATAACTGGCCTATAATTAGAATAGGTTATCCCATTAAAGACCATAAATAAAGTAAATGTATTAGAAATAAATTTAATATTTTCGTATTGCATAAGATGGGATTAATCATTTAAAAAAAAATAGTTAGTCAATAATTTTGAATAAAAGCTTCTACAAGGTTACCAAAATGTAAGAAACAATGTATTGGTAATGAAATGTACTTTTAGTTAATCAATCCATATGATTGCATACAGGAGAAGTAGTAACCTCTAGTCCATAACCAAAAGAGTATACAGATTAATGTCAGTTACATTTTATATTTTTGTATTACTATGGGATTATTGAATAAATGTTTATATATATTTTTTTTGTGATAATAATAAATTATAGTCTTGTTAAAATTTGTTGTAGATTCATTTTTTTTTTGTTTTTATATGCTAAATATAAGTGTTTGCACAATATTTGCAAAACCTTTTCTTGAGTCCGAAATCATTCCAAATTCTTAAAAACTTAATATACCAGATAAATAAAGTTAAGCAGATCGGAATATGTCATTATATTTTAGTTTAATGATAATTATTTATGGAGTTGAAAACTTAAGACTAAACATTCACCTTTGTATAAAAAAAAATGAATTTATTCCCAAACCATTAACTTTGGTTGCACATTATTCCATTCCCATTTAGTTAAATTGTCTAAGTAATAAATCTTAGTTATATTATTGTGTTGTCATGGATGATGGAAGGGCACAAAAAGCACCCTTGTCTTTTTATTATTCTGACTGAGATTCTGAAAAAAAAAAAAAAAGGCTGTGTTATTCAAAATGATACGTCATTATTGAATAGAATTATCATCTCTTTAAATAATATAGCAGTGGATATGAGAGATGAAGACACATTGAATTTAAGTAAAATAAATGTTTCCTATAGCCGACCAGAATGTCAGTCATATGCGACAACACGATACTGCCGAGCATTTCCTTACATGAAACAAAGAACCCTGAGATTAATATTATTATAATTATTCTTTAAATTAATAAGTGATCAATTATTGTTGTTATTACAATCGTGGCATGGCTTAAGAGAATTGAATGTACAATTGTATTATATGAAAAGTATTTTAGATCATATTGGAAAATTAATAGATATGTTGCTTTATTATGGTTGCCTTAACAACAATCAGAAAAATTAGTGTCATGGGTGCAAATAAACTAAACTAATAAATATAATACTGGGTTAGAAATAAAATAAATAAATAAATTAGTAAGTAAAACTAATAAAACTTAGTGGGTTAGAATATATATATATATATATATATATATATATACAAAGAATCCCTTTTCAGTGTATATTAAATTTTGCCCTTTACAATGAGCTTCAACTAATTTACAATTATGAGCTACAATGCATATATAAAACATCAATTAATTTGATTAATAATTGAAAAAAGATAAATTTATATCTGCAGTAAGAAAAAATATGGAATTATTATTAAAAGAAAAATGACATCATAAAAGGGTAGAATATTTCTATCAAGAATTATATAGTAATAAAGAACAAGGATCTCCAATATCTATTATATCTTCCAAATTGTCCAGAATTTTAAATGAAGATGTGAGAAATGCAATTAAATGTATGAAGAAAAAAAAGGGTAGAGGTAATGATGGAATTATAATTGATACATTAAAAGAAGCAGGTGAAGAAATAGAAAAATGTTTAGCAAAGTTATATACCAAATGTCTAAATGATAAGGATGTACCAGATGATTGGAATAATGCAGTAGTAAAATTAATATTTCAAAAAGGTGATAAAGAAGATATTAGAAATTATAGACCTATCAGCCTTTTATCAGTTTTATATGAAAAATTTCACCAAGATAATTAGAACTGATCTACAGAGAACATTGGATTTCCACAAACCAAGAGAACAAGCTGGATGTAAAAATGGTTTTAGTACAGTAGATCATATACATGTAATGAGAGAAGTTATAGAAAGAACAAATGAATATGAGTTGTCATTATGCTTTGGATTTGTAGGTTATAAAAAAGGCATTTCATTGTATAAACATTTCTTCAGTGATTAAAGTGTTGGATCATCAAGATATAGATCCAGGATATTGTCATATTTTAAAGAATATCTATACAAATGCAACAGTAATAATTAAACTACATAATGAAACTAGGAAAGTCAACATTGAGAAGGGTATAAGACTGGGTGACTCCATATGCACAAAACTTTTTACAGAAGTGGTGCAATAAATATTTTGTGGATTAAAGTAGAAAGCTAAGGAAGTGAAAGTCAATGGAGATTATTTAAGTCATTTAGATTTTGAAAATGATGCAGTTGCTTTTGCAAATAATGCTTTAGAGCTACAGAAAATGTTGCAGGAGTTATCATATGAAAGGATAAAAGTATGACTACAGATACATGTTAAAAAGACTAAAGTAATGTTTAATCAATTTTCTCAATATATGAAAATAAAGATTGATTATGATAATTTAGAAGAAGTTAACTACTACAAATACCTTGGTCAGATTATTAATACAGATGAAAACATAATGAATGAAATTAATCATAAAATTAAATTTGGTTGGAGTGTTTTTGTTAGAAATAACTTGATACTTAAATGAAATATCCATACGTGTTTGAAAAGGAAGGTTTTTAATAAGTGTGCTGTACCAGTTCTTACTTACGAGACTTGTACATTTAATAGAAGAGCAATACATAAACTTCAGACTACTCAATAAAGTATGGGGAGATGCATATTGGGAGTAACAAGAAGAGATCAAAAATACACTATATGGGTTAGAGAACAAACAGCTGTTACTGACCTCATTGAAAAAGTTACTAGATTGAAGTGAAGTTGGACTGGACATATTGCTAGAAGAGATGATAATAGATGGGCAATTGAAATCTTAAACTGGAGTCCAAGAGATTGTAAAAGACCCAGAAAGAGACCACATGTGAGATGGGTAGATGAAATAAGAAAGTGTGCAGTGGTGATTTGGAGAAGAGAAGCTAAAGATCAGAGAAGATGGATTGAATATGGAGAGACCTTTATCCTGCAGTGGATTGATAATGGTTGATGATGATGATGACACACTAATGTTTTGATTCTTTTATATTATAGTCTATTTTAAGGAAAACTGAAAAATAAAATACAAATATTGAAGTGGTCAATCTGAAGTTCAGATTGAGCTTCACATTCCCATCAAATATCTCACCATCATCCCAGGTTTAAATTCTATTTCTGTCTGATTACATGCACCTATATTTTCCCAAAATATTTTTTTTGTTTATTTTATAATTAATAAATATAACTGTATAATATTGTTATTTAAACATCATGTATGTGTGGAGAAATATATATATATTTATTACGTAATGTAATACATTATCAAAAGCTAACAAACTTTTATTTATTAATATGTACTTTATTAATATTTATTTTTTATGTTAATATATATACTCTGTAATGGCAGTAACAAGATGATGCAATCTTTTCAAATATTCTCTAATTTAAAGGAATTTAATATATCAATCCATTAGCCATTTAGGACATGAAAATTTGATAAAAATAATGTACAATTTGCCAATGGAAATTTTATCAATTTAAAATCAGTTTGTAAAAGTTAGAAATAGATTCAAACACAATTGATTATGAATTTCTGACAAGATTGCATTCTGTTTAAAATTTAAAAAACAAAAGTGTACATCCTGTTTGTCATCCTATGATATTGGTGGTATTTTGTAGTGCCTCAAGTTAAGTGGTTAAAAACATTCCCGAAACACTGCTAAGGCTAAATAGAGCTTGAATTTATGGCATAAGAGGTCAGAATAATGTTTTTGATTGAGTTATTAAAATAATCTATGCCAGTCAAAATTTTAATAAAATGTTTGCTGAGTAGAGGGAAATGATGCATATTTCTTGGTCATTCCAGAACTATCTCTTGGAGTGATGCCACCCTATGTTTATAAACTAACCAACTGTTATAATATACTTGAAGATTGAACCATGGAACAATGATACCTAACCTATGCTGAATCAAGTGAAATATGGAGAATCCTCAAGATGAGCCACATTGGAAGGTCATATGCTTATCTAGCAACAAAGAAATCCACTAAAGCTGCAGATAATTGTGTAATGCCACCTCAACGTTTTATAATGTATTTTTATTAATTCAAAACTTCTCTTAACTACAGAAACACTAATGACTAAAAACATGTAGGTTGATTTAACATTAAGTTTAGGCCAGTGCTTAAAATCTATCATAATATTATATGTCTACTAACTATTTCTCTCTATAAACCCACAGACTAATCTCTTTATTACACCTCATGATTTTATATGATTTTCCTGCTTTAATTCGGTAGATATTTTTAGTATTTAATATTATACACATTTTTTTTCTGCATTACCTTAAATTAACAATTAGTATGCATAAAAATAATAAATATATTTACAAGTCCTTCGAACTTGAGATCTGCAAATCAATATTTTTAAAGTGACCTATATAAACGTAATTTGTTTTTTTGTTGTTTTTTTTTATTATTATTTATACATTTTTAAATCTTAGTATTTTTTTTTTCAAAATGATTGGTTCCTTTTTTTTCTGTTGTTAACTGACCAAGACAATTACTTTTTTGGTTCATCCCGATATTGTTTATACATATACAATATATATATATATATATTTGCAGTAAAAAAATCATACGATTTGTATTGGTTAATTACAAACAAAAAATAGATATATGTATATATTCTGTATATTTAATTTGTCATAATATACAAATTCAAATATTTAATCAATTAAAAAATGACGTTTTTTTTTTTTCCATATGGCAAAGTATCGGCCGCGAAGCGAACCCGCGACAATAGTCTGCAAGACAATGCTTAAAGGCGGCTGCGCTGACCTCTCGGCCACTAACGCTTGACAAATGTCATTCTTTTTCTTTTTTAAGTTTCATTACAACAAAACTTTTCTAAACCAAATTTTGAAACAGTGAGCAAGATTGTACTATAATAAAACTGTTTTTTAATTAATTTTTAAATATTTTATACATATCGTCCTGCTGAGTTAAAATCAGTTTTATACGTAAATCATGTTATGTTCTCTTTTTAAAATAAAAACAAAATTTGAAAACCCACTTAAAAACAATTTAATGTTATTACATAATTAACACATTAAAAAGAAGAATATATAATGTTTTAAAAGTTTCTCTTCTGTGTGTGTTTTTTGCGTAATTGCTAAAATATTCATACGTCTATTGTATACTGATATAATAAAGATATATTTATAGTACACAGATTGATTTATTTAGTCTTAATAAACCTTATTTCAATTAATTTTTAATCTTTTAATCTTTTTTGGATGTAAAATGATAATGCTTCTTGGCATATGTCTAATAATGATGAGATATTGATAGCTACCAAGAGCAAGATACTTAGATACGTATTCTTATTTAATAGATAGGGTATATGAGCACAGACTTTCACACGACCCACCTCTCTCCACTCTATCTAATAACACTGATACACTCAAGCACATATATGCTGAAAAGATAAATAATCACCAATATACATATTTCATGCTAAACCAGCAATCACCACACATATATACTATAAGTGCTCAGATATATATTAAGATAGACAATCTTCATACTTTAATGGCCATGTTCCAATCTACTATACAATCCAATTCTTCAACCGTCCATCCTTATTTGCAAACTGAATGATCAGATAAAAATTGTGTTACTATAGACTTGTTGAAAAACGGAATGAGAGTAATGAGTAAATTATTTTCATTATCTCAACAATGAATGTGCATTTACCGGCCAGCATGAACAAAAATCACTCCTGACAAGATATATATATATATATAGGTCTGTTAAAATTTACTGTAAACTTGGTAATAAATAATAATAATAATAATAATAATAATAATAATAATAATAATAATAATAATAATAATAATAATAATAATAATAATAATAATAATAACAACAACAATAATGTCTTGCAGCTAAGGACACAAATCTGTCAGAGTAAATATCTCATCAATATATACTGTTTTCGGTTTCCAATAGGCTGATAATTTTTTTGTTTTGTGCTAATTTCTTTCAAATTTATCAAAAATTGAGATGTTCCATGGTTGTTTTCAATGACAATATGGTGCTAAAGCAATCATTTCACCAGATCCCACCATTATCACCAGTTCTCAAGCTCAAAGTACAAAACTCTTGCAAACATGTGCTAACATCCTTAGCAACAATGACAAAAGATCTCAATTAAAAATTCAAATGTCATGCAAACTTATATAAATGTCTTCAGCAACAAAGTACAATTCCCCAAAAACAAATATGATAAGATTTCTATTGTTCCAATCAACATATTTTCAGTTCAAAGTTAAAATCTTAAGCAATCATATGTAAATGCCTGTTGTCACAATATAAAAATTTCCAACATCAAAAATGATAATACTCCATTTGCTCCAATCACCATGTCCTGAGTTCAAATCTCAAGTAAACATATGCAAATGTCACTGGTAACAATTTACAAATATCCACAAGAAAAAATATATACCATTTTAATTGCTCCAAAATCAATGTCATGTGTGCTGAAAAAAGCCTCTTAACATCTAAGCTCAAGATAAATGAACTTTTATCCTTAATATATGAACATTATCTCCTTCCTTCTCTCTTTTAATTTTGTAAACCTCCAAAACCTTCTACACAACTGAAAATCACATTGCACATCAACCTTATATAGCATAATAATCTAATATCTCTCTTGTTTGTTCCCTATGACATAAGTCATTAATGTTATTATTAACTCAAGTCATGTATAATTAATAATTTAAATATTTAAACACTGAAATATTCCTATATAATCTTGTGTCCTTTAATTATACTGTAATTATATATTAACAAGTATATCCTGTAACTTATCACTTGTAGATGTATTTGATCAATGTTTGAAGTTTTTCTAACTAATATTATGCTTATTAGTTTTGCTATGCCATTGTAACCCTGGAAAAACCATTGTAAAAATTCATGTAACCTATTAATTGTGCAATAAAGCATATTATTGAATAATAATAGTAATAATAATAATAATAATAATAATAGTAATAATAATAATAATAATAATAATAATAATAGTAGTAGTAGTAGTAGTAGTAGTAGTAGTAGTAGTAGTAGTAGTAGTAGTAGTAATAGTAGTAGTAGTAGTAGTAGTAGTAGTAGTAATAGCAGTAGCAGCAGGAATAGCAGTAGCAGTAGGAGTAGCATTATTATTATTATTATTATTATTATTATTATTATTATTATTATTATTATTATTATTATTATTATTATTATTATTATTATTATTATTATTATTATTATTATTATTATTATTATTATTATTATTATTATTATTATTATTATTATTATTATTATTATTATTATTATTATTATTATTATTATTATTCCATTTCATTTCATAAATTTCATTAACAACAAATACATTCATATACATTTATTCTATTAACATTGACTACATAATAAAAAAATAATAATCACATTTTTGTTTTTGGATAGAACTTTCTGATCTAATTAATTTCCTATTTTTAAGCAGAGGCAATAATTGTTATGAATTATATTTTTCAAACTACTTCCAAAATAAGAAAATTTGCAAATAGTTACTTTATTTAAATTCCATTTCACATATGACCCAAGTGAACTAATAATTGAAAATAAAAATGCTAAATTATTTAAAAAAAAAGAAGCATTGGAATAACGGGAATAATGTGTAAGTTATTATTCTAATAAACATAACAATTATTAGTCTGTTTTAATTAAAATGTCAGATTGATAAAAATGAAATAAATTGCTAAATGTTGAAGAAGGGGTTGGGATAATCTATACAATAAAAAATGAACAACATAATGAATTATTAACATTAGTTCAGAAAAAGTTACATGATAAAATATTAATTTATCTGAATGTATGAGTTAAATAAGTAATTTTTTTCAGATATTCTGATTATAGCAGAAAAGTAGTCTGAAACAATTAATCTTCAAAAGTTCATGTCTTGTTAGTCTAATATATCAAATTAAGAAAAAAAAAAAAACAATTAGCTTAATATTGCAATGCAGCTAAGGTTACTTTGAAAATCTTGAATAGCTGATTTTTTTTTTATATCATACATATTTATATTTAAAAAGTACATAAATAATGATAAAGACTATATAATTGTCATTGCATGCACATTTTCTTATATGAAACAAAAGTGTTTCATCCATATGTAATGATATATTTTTAAATGCAATGCTAACCAATGAGGAGCATGTGATTGTTCCTAACTTAAAACACATTGTTTGTTTTTAAAATAACATACTTTTTCTATGACTTAAAAACATTATATGTAGCATTAGTGTATTTTTTATAAAATACATGAACTGATCATTCTAGCCTAACTAATGAATCACACTTAACCTAGTAAAATATATATTTAGTATAAGGACTTTTTATGGAATGCCACATTACAAAACAATTTTGATATAAATGAATACACCAAATATTTTTTAAAATTAAGTTTTAAAAAGAAGTTTGGTGTATCCATTTGTATATATAAAAAATTATAAACTATTTTTAAAAGGAAAAAATGTGTAAATGATATTTAAAATTCATTGACTTTCCATTAATTTGAATGTTAATATTTTTAGGAAGTATATAAAGGAGATTGTTTGCAATAGAAAAGATATTGAGTGTTCCTTGAAAAATACTATATTATAAAATAGTTGAAATGTTATTTTTATAATGGTCATATGAAAAACATGTTTGAAAAAGAAGTTTGGCGTATTCATTTATATATATGGACAATTATGAACTGTTTTTGGAAAAAAAACTGGGTAGATGATATTATAAATTTGTTTTAAATTATTTGATTTTATCATTTAAAATCAGGAAACAATAACTTTTGTCACATATTTATTTGTACAAAAAAAAAAAAAAAACAAGCTTTCATTTCATTTATAAATGCACAGGAAAAAAAGCTAGGTTAATATTATTTTTATTGAATTTCAAAAGATATTTGACAGAATAAAATCAAATGATATTGATAGATAATTTGAAAAAACGAACTGATTAGAAAAATAATTTTTATTTGAAATATTTATATAAATCATAAAATAATAGGAGGTACCAAAAAGTAACTGGAATTTTATAAAAAAAAAAAAAAAATGTTTATTTTTCTTCAAGTATTATAAATCTAATCTCCTTCAAAGTATTGCCCATTTAATACAATATATGTTTTTTTTTTTCTTTTCAAAGAATTATAGAAACACTTGAACCTTTTTAACACCTCATTACAATTTTTATTGAGACCTTTTTTATTCAAGAAAAAAAAAGTCACGTGGTTAGAGATTGAGTGAATATGGCAGATAGATAAGTTGAATCGTGCAAATTTATTTAAAAATTGTTTTACACTCAAGAATTTGTGCACAGACACATTCTCAGAATAAAGCTTGTACTCCTCACTTTGCCACAAAACAGGATGATTATATATTAATGCATTTTACCTATGTTTTAGAACGTGTAGTTGCTTTGAATGGATTAAATTAATAAACTAAAAAAAAATTATGATAATACAAAAAGAATCAAAGAACGACCATCCTTATCTTTTCTAAAAGGATTTCTAGACATGTGGGTTTTTATTACCAAAAATATATATAGACTTTCATCTAAGAAGATATATATTATCATCTATTACAAGTTTGAGCTTTTTGATATAATTCAATAAATGATTACATGTAATAAGTCTTTATTAAAATATAAATTTATATATACTTTTAATTTAAAAAAATACAATTAATATACTATAATCAAAAGAAAATTGTTTATATTTTACAACAAATATGTCATAGTAAAGTAATTGCACATAAACATATAAACTAAAATGAAAAACACAATTATAAAAGAATCTATTGCTTTTTAAATTTTAAAATAATAATTTCAACGTTTTTTTTAATAAAAAATTGCTTTTTTTATATGTAAGTTATTAAAAACCTAGAAAAACATTAGTTGTGTACGTAGTTTTTACTCATACTTATAAAAAAAAATATTTTAATATATATATATTCATTAAAATTTCACAATATTCTTATTTTTTAAAGCTTCAAGTAAAAGATGTGATTATCTTTGTGCAAAATAATTGTATATATAAAAATGTATTTTTTTTAATAGTATAAACTTAAGATTTATTAATAAGTTTAAATTTACCTATAAAAAATAAAGAAAAAAATAAACTGATATCTATTTTGCATCTGGGATAAAGAGTAAGTTTTTTAATATATATATATATATATATATATATATATATATATATATATATCAAAGCGTTGACCGAGAAGAGAACCTGGGCCAGCTGCTTGGAAGGCATATATGCTAACTTCTAGGCCACCAACAATAACAATGTGGATATTGTTCATGATGCAATAATGAATAATAGTATTAAACAAAAGTTAATAATAAACTATTGATATTACCACTTAATAATTACAAATATAAAAGCACAACTTTAATTTTTAGTATGCATAGAAATACATATAATTACTCAGTAATTGAGATGATTTCATAATATTACTTTAATATTTTTTTTGTATGGGTATTTGCATTAAAAGTGATTAAATAGTCATTGTTCCAAAAATCATGTGATATTAGAAAAATAATTTAAACTTCAATCTAAAAAAATGATAGATTTTAATTTTTCACTGTGTTCAAATATATTGGAAAATACTTCTCTGATTGACATTGATTATCATTGATTTTTATAGAGAACCATTAAGTATTCATTTTGTGGCTAAATATTTATGCCAAATGGACAAATGGTGGACTGGAGAAACAAAGACTTCTGAATTGATTCTGAGCTTATGAAATAAAAAAAGAGGTTGGTGAACTTGTCATTTTAGTGCCTAAATGATCTCCAAGGCAATACATTTTATGATTATATTTTAATAAAACAATATAAGATTTCATATGCTTAATTTTAATATGGTTTTTGAAGCCAGTATTCATTTGTATGTATTGATTATTCAAACCTATATTGGATGATCCTAAACTAAAGTAAACAAAAGAAATATATGCTCCTAAAATCATATTATTATTTATATATTTTATTATTGATCAGTATTAAGAGTCTAACTTTTAAATATAGGTTAGTTTCCTGACAAATTCAGAGCTAAATATAGAAAAGTTTTATATATGTAAAATAATTTCAAATTCTATGTGACATTTGCTTTTTAAATCATGAATATGACAAAACTTCAGAATTATAAAAATTTCTATGACCCTTTTTCTTATTTTAATGACACTTTCTTTTATAAATAATTATTTTGCAATATATACATGTAATAATGTATATTACGATCAAATACTATCAATTGGTTATTGTTAATGATAGTTTATCTTTCTCATCAATCTTTTAATAGAATATATTCTAGTGATTCAATTTAAGAGCTATATGGTATACTTTAGTGAACATTTACTTTATTAAACACATATTTAACAAAATTCATGCAGATTTTTTTTTTGTAGAATTTTTTTTTTTTTTGAAGAATGAAAAAACATGAAATTAATTATTAAAAAATAGAGGTTGTTTAAATTGTTGTTGTTATTATTATTATTACTGTTGTTTTTATTGTTGTTGTTGTTATTATTATTATTATTATTATTATTATTATTATTATTATTATTATTATTATTATTATTATTATTATTATTATTATTATTATTATTATTATTATTATTATTATTATTATTATTATTATTATTATTATTATTATTATTATTATTATTATTATTATTATTTTATTATTATTATTATTATTATTGTTGTTGTTATTGTTATTATTATTATTATTGCTACTACTAATACTACTACTCCTCATATTACTATTACTATTAATATGACTATGGTTAGAGAATAATGATCATTATTAATCCTTTGACTTACATAACATTCCGTAACTTTGATTGTAAGGGTTACAGGTGCTATCATGTGTCCAAGTTTTTATATGGATGTATTTTAAGAATTACATTAATCATATTGAAAGATATTTTTATTACAATTGCTGCTACAAGTTGTGGGTACAGAGATGGATAATAAGATTATTTTTTTAAGTCATAAAAAAGTTTAATATAAAACTCTGTACATAGATAGATAGATATAGTACCAGTATGACTGTATATTCATTCAACAAGACTTAGACTTTAAGCAAATGTACCTCAAATCCAATCATGCCCAAGATACCCAGGTCAGAATCATACATCACTTTTAAACTATTTGCCCATTCTTCAAATCTCTTCAAATCTAAAACAGCATGAACATCTCTGGTGACACAGATGAATTTCTTTAATTCTGTACCAGTAGTGAAATATATCTTATGTCTAAATATAACTAACTACTTGAATTATGACTGAAATGCTGAATATAAATGAGAATATAATACTTATGGATGGATACATTAAGGAATGATGAGACTAAATTTGTTGGTAAAATACTAACAGTGAAATAGGGAAGTAGACATACTATAATAAAAGGGGCATCTACCTATGACAATCAGATTATCAGATAACCCAGATATAATGAAATCTTTAGAATAACAAATCATCATAAACAAATATTAAGTCTAAATTAAATAATGATTTGAACACTTGAATAAATTGAGATATAAACTTTAATAAAGCCATTATGTCATAGTCATTTGTATATTATAATCATAGATTTCACACAAGCAATCTTAGGTTTGCCTATTCATATGTTACATAATTTAATATTTGTACAATACATGATGTTCACACTAACATGTCATTTAAGAAAAATATAAACTGAGAACCAAACTCAGGATAAATTATATATATATATATTGAAGCAGTCGGATCTGAGCTCTTCCGATCTCTCAATAATATATATATATATATATATATATATATATATTGAAGCAGTCGGATCTGAGTTCGATCCTAGCTTCATGTTATTTACCCCAATACTAACCTTAAATTTCCGATGCAATGGGGCTTTATACGTTCAATCCACGGTAATTTCCATAATGAATAACTTATTTCAAATGCGTAGTAAAATTAATTAGTTTAGTTTAAATTTGATCAATTCTCTAAATAAATTCATGATAAAATATTCATGAATTTATATATATATATTAAATTGCGTGGATTGTGTGTATATATGTTTGTAAATATTAAATATATATAATTGTTCGAAAGTTTCATTGCGTCGGGAATACTTGTTTTTTTTCACCTTTAAAATAATTTGTAAAGTTTTGTGATTAAAAGCTACATTCTTTCCATAGGCTTTCAAATTCTCAAAAACAACAGTAAAGTTTTATTAATTAAAAAAGATAAGAATTCAATTTCTAATTAAAATCATTTCAGATTTTAAGATTTTTTTTCTAATTAGGAAAGGAATTCAAAAATTAGTTTGAAAGCCTTATCGAAAGAATGTATTTGAAAACAACTAATTATAAAAAAACACATTGATAATAAAATGAGCGCTAGCCTTAAGGCATCTGGACAATAAGAGAAGATCGACCGGTACATGGTTATGTTTTTGGCTGCCCAATCGTTGTGGCTCGACTTAATAAACCCCACACATGCCCTGGAGATAGTAATTTTGTTTTAGTTACTCAGATCTCAATAAATTAAATGTTTAAAGTGATATTTTGTAGAATGTTTTATATATTTGAAAAAGTTATGCGATTTATAATGCATAACTGAAATGATTTAATAAATTAAAATATCACTTTCTAATTCTCTTCTTTATAGTTAAATGTATTCAAGATTTTTTTTTTAAATGCAAAAGACCGTTAGAATAATTATTTAAGTATATGTGTAATTAGTTATACGTGTACTATATATCCATATATATATATATATATATATATATATATATATATATATTATACGTTTGTTTATACGCGTTCATGACAGTAAGGAAATATCGTTAGCAAAGTAGTAAGAGCAGATCAAAGCATAGGAGTAAAATAAGTGAAATAATTTGTCTATATCATAAATGAAATGTTTTTCTATGTCAAAATTAATTAGTATCTTAGTTTTATAATAGAAGATATCCGTTGTGATATCATGTTAAAAGTCTTAATTTTACAGTATTGCTTGCTAGCACATATATTTAATGTTCGCCCTGTATTTTTAGTAGCCTCAAAGTAGGCGAAGACCTTCAAACTGGGAATTATCTGTCAAGCGGTCCGATGCAGTGTGACATTACGCTTTAATGACAATAATTTCTAGAGTAACCTCAAAGCAGGTGAAGACCCTTTGTGTACACCAAGCAGCCAGATGCAGTTGGCAAAATGCTTAAATGGTTTGCACGCTTTCATGCTAGCAAGATTTAGAATAATATCACCAATAAAAAGTTCTTGTAATATTAATTTTGACATTTCTTTGTGTGTGTGAAGCCTCATGTTTAGTAATATTTAAACTCCTATATTTAAACTCAGGTCAGAAATGCCTTATCTGTTATTCATTAATAAATATTCATCATCGATTCAATTGTTTTATCAAAAGTTAAGTCAATCATATGTGGTTTGGGGGTCAATGGGTTATATCACATGCCCTATTGATTTCATTTTGCTCACTGGCACCCATATAAATAAATTTGTCAGCAAATTTGATTGTCAGCACAGTAGTGGGTCAATCGCCATAATAAAAAACCAAGTGTGTTCAATACAGAATGATTTGTTGTATCTGCTAATACATAATATTTGTATATCACTGTATAGTTTTTTTTTTCAGACATGGGAGAACAGAACAGTTGAACAAAGGGAAAGTGAATAATGTTTTTTTTTCTTATCTTTAATATTTTTGAATACATGTCTCACTCAAACAGTTAATATAAAGAGCTAACCAAGAAAACGTAGTTAAACTAAAAAAGGCAGATTACATAGATTGGGGAAATAATATGCAGCAGCTAATGAAGATTGGGACAATGGACCTGTAGTCAGAGACATCATTAAAATTTACTAAAGAGAAAAAAAAATATTTTAAGCATACAGAGAGTACTCTAAGTGAATTCACATTGTTCATTATATTGATTGTTTATTATATTATTTTCTTATTTTCAAAAATGGAAAAAGACACTTTACAAACGATCCTCAGAAAAATGAGAGAAGATCAAAAGGTACTGATGATGATGATGATGGAAAGGCTGGTAAGGCTCGAGAAAGCACGAGGCATCCAAGCCAACTCAAACCTAGAAAATGTAAAGCTTCAGCAAGAAATAAATCCCTCTGAAGACCCAAAAATAGAAAATGAAGATGATCAGGCCACACCAAAAGAAGTTGTGGACAGCAAGGAAAACAACAGTGGTGAGGATGAGTCCAGTTACAAAGCAGTGGAAGAAGTGGATATAGATACAGAAAAAGAAAAAGATGTTCAGACCACTAGTCCAATGAAACTAAAAGTGGAAATGGGACAGATGATGAGTCCTCAACTTAGTATGAAGAAGTTACAGACGCCAATGCCTGGATCCTTGATACAGATTCAAATTTTCAAAGATGACCCAGGAGAGAACCCCATCGCTCATCGAGATATTAAAGAATTGTTGTTTGTGCATTCGGTTGCAGAAAAGGCCATAAAATTAATGACAGCAATAGACTATGGGAACTTGACGACAACCAGGGAAGACCGGGACTATGACCATTACAATGCCAGATAGTTAAAACAATATGTACCACCTGATCCAGGGAAACAGTAAGATAAACTGTAGAGACAGATATATATACAGAAGACCAACTGACATGACCATAGGAAAATGAGACTTAATAAACGGACCGATTTTTTTAACTTGTTATAAGTGGAATATTCAAAAAACTGATCGCAGTGAGACATGTATAATTTTTGTAGTTGGGCAGGTTATATTATTCACGCTCATGCTGTTCTCCCAGAGTCTATACACTTATGCAACTATATCCTGCGTAAGTAAAGTCATTTTTTTTCATTGTTTTTTTTTTGAAGTGAAAAGAAATAAAGCAGTCGGATCTGAGTTCGATCCTAGCTTCATGTTATTTACCCCAATACTAACCTTAAATTTCCGATGCAATGGGGCTTTATACATTCAATCCACGCTAATTTCCATAATGAATAACTTATTTCAAATGCGTAGTAAAATTAATTAGTTTAGTTTAAATTTGATCAATTCTCTAAATAAATTCATGATAAAATATTCATGAATTTATATATATTAAATTGTGTGGATTGTGCGTATATATGTTTGTAAATATTAAATATATATAATTGTTCGAAAGTTTCATTGCGTCGGGAATACTTTTTTTTTTCACCTTTAAAATAATTTGTAAAGTTTTGTGATTAAAAGCTACATTCTTTCCAGAGGCTTTCAAATTCTCAAAAACAACAGTAAAGTTTTATTAATTAAAAAAGATAAGAATTCAATTTCTAATTAAAATCATTTCAGATTTTAAGATTTTTTTTCTAATTATGAAAGGAATTCAAAAATTAGTTAGAAAGCCTTATTGAAGGAATGTATTTGAAAACAACTAATTATAAAAAAACACATTGATAATAAAATGAGCGCTAGCCTTAAGGCATCTGGACAATATATATATATAGACCTGAAAAGTCAGGAGGGAAAAAAAAAGCTAGTCTTTGTTGTAAAGTAGTGCAGTGAACTCTGTTCGTATAAAAATTGTATTTCATCATGATAGAGGGCTAGAACATCAGGAATCTGGCTATGGTTCCTAAAGTCCTGAGAAATCTTCAATAGAGCTGCTGAACCTTTTTTCGGACCGATCATTCTGCTAAAATTATGAAAGCTACTAAAATACTGTTCCAGTAGTCAACCAATGATGCCTACGTTTTCAACAACTTGGAGATGTAACTTAAGGACCAGCGGAAGGGGTAATATATTTCTATAATGAACGTTAAACTTTCTGGCCAGTTCGAACTTTATTTTACACTCCTCCTATTTAAGAGCTCTTTATTATTTAATGTAAAAATCTTTATAAAATGCTACTATAAATTTATATTGTAATTCTTTCAATCTCTAGTCTTTAAACTTTTTCTTTTCTTACCTGGCGGTTTGTTTAACATATTATATATATGTATTTATCGTGTGATTTAATAATGCTATTTAAAAATTATATGCCAATAATCTTTCAACTCGATGAGCGTCTCTGTTCTATTTGCCTCATGCAAATATTATAATATTAATTTCAAATAGTAATTCTCGCCCATTAGAACTAAATTTGAAAGTTTTATTAATCATCAAGTCAAAAGAAAATATTACATGTTTATTATTTTTATAATTGGCTAATAATAAACTATTAGCTCCGTTTTTCACATATGTCCCCAGCTCCTACGTTACAAGTGTTTATATACTCACGTAATGTTAAAATGTTATTTCTTGCTTCACTAATATTGATTTATTTATCCATATATAAATATATATATTTAAAATGTTTTTGCAAAAGGGTCGATAAAGGGTTAAATATATTTTAATTCAACTTTTGTTATTTTGTATTAAGATTCAGGAAGATCACGTTATTAGGGCATAATTAATATAGTTTATAAATGTTTTAAAATAGTTCGATAAAAGCTCGTTTGACTTTAATTAACTGGTCAAGTCATCACGTAGAGCATTCTACATGGGTTTTATTTTTCAACGATGACTATCAAGTCATCATCATCGAACGTTGCTGACACAGGGCAATCTTCCGCTCCGTTAGGCTGGTCGGTGATCATATTCTCTTATTTAAATTTCTCAAGGAAGAAAGTACTTCCTTTCCTATTCATTAGTCAAAGGGCGAAAGACTTGTTAGATGCAAGCCGCCATAGGACTTCGATCATCGACTAGCGATCATATTTCAATTTTACTCTCTGCCTCATAAGCCACCAGTACCGTTGCATTTTTGTTCCGGTAAAACCCGCTCCATGCTCGTAATTCGTGATGAAGTGATTTAAATTAAAGTCGAACAAATTCTCAAATATATTATTAATTAAATAAGTTCCAAATCAATTTTAAAGTTATGCCTTAAAATACGTTTTGCTCTTCGTGAATAGATTTCCGAATGTGAAAATAAATATCACATTCCACCGTAATAAAATTAGAGCAATCATTTCCGTTCTTAATGAATACCTTTATCTGCCTTTATATTTCTCGTTGGGGGCATAGACCTAGAATCCCATGTGGTGTAATACTTGTTGGCATATGATAAGGACCGCCACTCTTATTATATTTATCAATTCTTTTAAAGACTAGAGGTAATTAATGCATTCTTTATTTTATGAAACAAAACAAATTATTTTTAGTAAATATTTTCTAACATACTTGGTTTTCTTAGTTCATTATTCTTTTTATAATTATTTAAATGTTAATACCCACTGTCTATGTTGGCAACCTGAACATACATATGATTCAATTTATAAAATTATTCAAAGTATATAAATTCTTAGATATTAGTGTTACTCAGGAGTCTCTAATCCTCACCAACCGTTGAGCTAGTTCTCGGCGCATAGCACTGTGCAGTCGATTTCTGCTATATGAGCTGTTGAGTTGGGTTTGAATTCAGTTTTGGTTCAGCTGAGTTTGAATCTGATTTGACTTGCGGTGGTTGTGGATTTCGACCGGTATAATATATATATATAGTGTGTATGTGTAATCAATATAGTGCAGTTATTATGCAAACTATAATTATATATATATAGTGTGTGTGTGTAATCAATATAGTGCAGTTATTATGCAAACTATAATTAGATACCACTTTCTCATAAGTAATTTAATAATATTAATGCCACTTTAGAATTAAAAGAATATGTACCCAATGACTGTTGTTATATATATATATATATATATATATATATATATATATATATATATAAAGTTATATATATATGTATATATATATATATATATATAACAAATGATAAACTTTTATTGCTTATAATCATAATTGAATTAATATACATAATGTTGCTGTTGGTGGATAATTTTTAATATTGGATAAATATTATTGCTGAAAGGTAATAACATAGGTTACAATAACCTATAAAATTAATCAAGTTTAATGATATAATAATATAAGGAGAGTTACTAATGTATCGAAGGATCAATTACCTGAAAAAGTGGGCAGCTTAATGCAAGCTTTACTTGTGACATTTCAATAAAATTAATATTAATAAATAAAGAATGGGTTATTATTATCATAGCATTATGACTTACAGATATCAAATAGAAATCAATATAAAATAGTAACATGTTGCAGTACTAACATGAGTGGCAGCAGAGGAAGTGGAAATATTTGATCCTCTTTGAACTGAGAATCTTCATCATATACTAGAGAACCATAATATATTTGTGCTTTGGTGGAGAGTGCACACTCCATGGCTAGAACAAATAAATGAGATGGGTCCAGAGTTCCCAATAACCCTGAAAGAACAAAGTGAATGTAATAATTAATATAGCTGTCATATGTAAGCAATGCTAAAATATGATAATCAGGTCTATAATGACAGTGATATATCAATTAAAGCCTTAGATAAATCCAACATCAAATATAATGGCATGACTAAATATTAAACCATACTATAGATATAAATGTGACCTTAAATAACATACTATCATATATATGGAAGGAGTGTATTGTCCCCTCATTTAAACAAATCCCACATACATTTTGTATAAGTAATATAAATATAACATGAATTGTAATGCTCGACAGTCACTAAATTAATCTTGATTATTGTTCTTTTAATTATTAGTCATGGAGTATAATTCAGAAGTAACTTATAATCCATGTGGTATGAAATCAAATTATGGGTGCGGTAACAAAAACAAAGTCAATTGAGAGTAGAACAATATATGATGAGCAGTGATGGATTGCAATAGGTTGCAAATACATTATGTACAGGGGTAATGGATATGATTTTAACAGTTAGTGAAAGTGAGTTATGTTCAGAGTAATTGGTAATAGATATAATTTTTAAGTTGTTTTAGTAGTTACCAGGTGGCAGGAAAAAATGTCTTGTAATGCAGTATTGTTGTCCCAGGCCTTGATTAAACAAAGCTGGGTATCTTCTGGTGTAGTTGCTAATGGTGAAGATACAATGAGAGCACCAGAAGGCATATAGGGTGAAAGTTGTTGCATGAGGTATTTTCTAACAGATTCAATTAGCTGTTGTATGAATGCAACTGATTATCTATGTGTATTTAGTATGATAGTAATGATTTGGTGGAGAGCTTGACACAGCTGGAAGAGATCCTGCTTAATTTTGTTTTGCCACATGATGAAAATGCATAATGGTTTTATATTTTTATATAGATGGAGATATTGAAGAAAGTTAGATGTTGGCAATGCATGTAGATTAAAACAAACTAGGAAATCAAAAAAAATTAGACTCCTGAGACCAGAGTAGCTGTCAATTATTGATATCAAGCATGAGAGAAAGGAAATATTTCTTGGCTTCTGGAGTTAGGCTATGGGTATTTATTATTCATGGGGAAAGTTTATTAGTTGAATGATGATAGTACTGATTGGTAAAGTGTTGTAATGAATAAAGCTGATAGAGGGGGATGTCTATTAGTAACAATTACTTGTAATAACCATGATAGGTCTGGGAACTTTTGAACAGTTGAAACAATTAAATTTATGACATTTTGTATATAGAATACTTAAATAGTGTGGAGGCTCAGACCATTATTGATGAGTGGGCAAGTTGGTAGAATTAAATAATTTTTAAAAAAATTAACAATAGTCAATGAATATGTGATCTTTGTTATTGTGGGCATGTTAAGTAGGTGACTTTAGCATAAAGGAAAATAAACTTTGGGGAAAGAGTAAATAATCTGTGTGACATTTTCTTTGATTTAAGTGTTTTTTCATTGCAAGTGAGCCCTTGTAAAATGAGAAGCTTTTTCTGGAGTATTTGAATGTATGATTCATTGATGTGTATAACCCATGCTTGCTGTTTTACTCATGTTAAATCTAAATTTATACATGACAGTATATTGATTGAGGATGCTTTTCAATATGAGATGCTTACAAGATATCAGGTAGATAGTGATATCATTCCTGTACTCTATGTATAAGATGTGTATAATTTGCATGCCTGAAAATGTTTATTCTATATGCTTTAATAGGGAATGTATGTACAATATGTAAAGCAGTGCACTAAGAGGTGAGCATTGGGAGATAAATTTCATAGGTGTGAATAATAATAAACCTTTCCCACTGAGAGTGATATGTATTTCTCTGAACTGCAGTTGGTAATTAAATGAAGCAGAATACATGGAATGGTAGGTTTAGCTGGAATATCAATAAAATGTGAATAAAGACAAAATCCAATGTAGATTCTATATTTAGCTGAACTGCAATCAGAGCATATTTTTCATCTTAAACTGAGTTCAAGATTATTTTATACATCAGAGCAGGCTGTGTAAGAGAAGAGCATTTAATTAAATGAAGCAGAATACATGGAATGGTAGGTTTAGCTGGAATATCAATAAAATGTGAATGAATACAAAATCCTGTGTAGATTCTATATTTAGCTAAACTGCAATCAGAGCATATTTTTCATCTTGAACTGAGTTCAAGATTACTTTATACATCAGAGCAGGCTGTATAAAAGAAGAGCCTTTTTGAATATAGCAAATTGGAGAATAGAGGAAGTATGTGTGATTCTATGTGATTCTTTACAATTTTTTTTCTGTATCTTAATTCTAGTGGCCCCATGAAAAATGGATGAAGGTTGGTAGAAGTAAAGGTTAAGACTTTTTTGGTAAATGGTACAGTTGAGATAGGATATGGATATTTAATGTTGTATATTATTTGCTGGGTTACCGAGATATAATGCAGTAAAGTGCCTACTAAGATCACCACAAACAATAATTTCACTGGAAGCTGGATGGCTTGAGTTATTATAGTAGCAAGCATGTGAAAAAATTGTATAGTTTGGAATGAGGTATCTGTATCACATGGGTCAAATTAATCTGAAGATGATGTGAATGCATTTTTAACTTGAAACATTTGCTGCAAATATTGGTATATAAGATTAATCATGCTATAATCTGCGTACATATTACCATCAATATGGAGTATGATAGAGATTTTTAGTGTGTATGGTGGCCCATGGTGGCCCATGGCTGAGATATTATATCCCTAGGGCCATGTTTTTTGGTGAGAAACACAAATACCCATTTTTGTAATGGCAATATATATTTTTATGGTAGTTTTTTGATAAACCTGGAAATGTGAATGTAACTGTTGTTGTGTGTGATGTTCATGCTGTGTTAGTGTAATTCATACGTGCAACTCATTGACCAATGCCAGAACTCAGGAATGTGGAGGTGAAATATATGTGAGGAGTTTGATATTGAATAATATATGTATAAAGGCAAGGTATGTTGGGTCTGGATCAGGTTCTATTTGTTCCAATTTCTGCAACATAATATATGTTTTAGAGAATAAGAACATTGTGGTATATTAAAGGAAAATAACTTAAATAGTTTTATGCAATTGAATGACAGTGATGTATAGTTTATCAATATTCAAGATGAGATATTATTCAAAGTATGAGAGTAAAGAGTAAGATTAAGGTTGAGTTGCATATTATGATATAGCATTGGTGAGCAAATGCATAGATCAATGAGTGAGACAAGCTGCTTATTATGCAATGTTTCAGATTTTGAAGGCAGAAAGACTTGACTGCTCATAAGTGGGAAGGTTATTATAAGAAGCCATTTTGACATTAATGATTGAGAATAAAATTAAAAATCTTTATATTGGAGAAAGAGGCAATCAAAGAGTTGTCAGAATAATGGTTGAAATAATAGTTGGACCAAGAGGGATAAATACAAACATAATATTTACTGTTGTAAAACAGTTGTAAAATGTGGTGATTAAGAAATTCTAGTCTATGTAAATAATATTTAATGATGAGAATGACCAGCTAGGAATGATAACAATACCAATCCCACCTTATGGTGAAGATATGTTCCCAAGCAGGCACAGAAGCCCTGTTTATTAAAGTAAACAGCAAGGTCCAGCTATACAATTATGAATTTATAAAGGTTGTTAATCCCAGCATTTGAATGTAATTGTTGTTGTTGATGGGAGGTAGAGGTAGATTAATCTATGTGGTTATATAATGGATATTTAGTTTATGAGGGAATGACTGGTTTCTACAAAGTCCATGCCCAGCAACAATAGATCAAGCACACCTGTTTTTCATATTTTACGTTGCTGAGTCTTTTTGAGGTGTGCAGGTTTTCTTTTTTGTTTAATGAGATGTATGAGCAGGGAGAGATCTTAACAAAAAAAAATTGTCTTCATAAATATGTGTTGATATTTTATTATAAATAGTATGGTTATTGTTTTGGTATGATTATAAATAAGAGCTTCTAGGTTTAGGATTAACCTTGAGTCATTGGAAGTAGTGTTGGGAACAATATTATCCAAGTCAGTGATTGCTTATATATGAGTTGAGTTGACATGATTATTATTATCTTTATCTTGCCTTAGGGAGTGTTAAATTTATAAGTAGTAGTTTAAGATTGATGAGGGTTCAATGTATAGGATAGATTGTGGCATGTGCATGGATAAACTCTTGGAAGAATGTATAGGGAAGATAGTATGTGTACAGATAAACTCTTGGCTATTGATTGATGTTATCATGGAAAGATTTGCTGTTGACTGTTCTTTGCTGACATGGGGATTTCGATTATCAACTAGATTTACTAAAAGTGAAGACTTGCCCATTACACAGATAAATGACCCCGCTGTTTATAGGAGTAGCACTTAAATTTCAATCTTCTAATATATAGACATAGGATAGTTTTTTGATCAAGGATTTATGTTGGAATTGCACATTTTGATCAATGTCATGATATAGTTGCAATTTGAAATCATTGTAATTACTAGGGTTTGCTCTGTGATATCCTTTAGATATAGGAGTGAAAAGCTACAACTTTACCAAATGGTTGCATCATACACTAACAATCTTGAAAGATATATCCCAAATAGGTGTTTTTGAGCATCCTATGATTTAGTTCCACAATAATTAAGGTAAAGTTTTCAAGTGAGTTTATTTGTGCTTGAAATTGGTCTTTGTGTGTAATTTGAAATAAACTTGATTACAAAATACCTGGGATTTGGAATGTCAGCAGTATGTGCAATTGTATCCCACAGCCCACACAAGGATATTACATCAAACAATAACTGCCTAGGAATTTTATATAAAAAATGTTAATGTTTGCAGTAGAAAGAATTATGGGCCAAGTGGGAAAAAGTGTTTTAAAAGTTGAAAATTCATTTGGGATTAAATTATTGAACCTATCTTTATTATAAATATATCCATGTTCCAAACTGTAGAGAGGAGGGTATTGTGCTTCTTGGGTATTGAGGTCCATCTCTGATGTTACTAGGTGTGGTTTCTGTATATCTTGTAGTTGACTCAAGAATATTTGAAATATTATTACTTTTGTTACTAACATCTATTGGATTATTATTACTTTTGCTATTGATGTGATGAATGTTATTTTTAGTAGCAATAATATCTGTTTTTATTATCTTTGAGGTTTGGAACTCAGTGAAATTGGCAACAGCTATATGGTCAAGTGACAGCTCTGTAACCATATCAATCAACAAATTATCATTAGAAAAAATATTTTTTTTGTAATTTTTGAAATGCCAAATTTAAACAAGTTTGATAAAAAAGTTATCAAGCAGTTGAACACAACCAATTGTAAGAAGAGATAAGAATTATATTTTGTCAAATGAAAGCTTTTAACAAAAGTGGAGCTTTTTACCTGGGTTATTGATAAATGTACAACTGTGAAGCTATTACTACTACCACTACTACTATTACAACAACTACTACTATTACTACTACTAAATGATTATAATCGTAGTAGTAGTAGTAGTAGTAGTAGTAGTAGTAGTAGTAGTAGTAGTAGTAGTAGTAGTAGTAGTAGTAGTAGTAGTAGTAGTAGTAGTAGTAATAGTAATAGTAGTTATTTGCTGAGATAAACTGTTATATGAATTTCATTTTTACTATTTGTTGAGATCTCATTTGATTATTATGTATTTGACTCAATATTCAAAACAATATATTTTAATTATTTTAGTAAAACTCTAGATTTATTAAATTACAAATAATTTTTCAAAAACTAATTTAAAAAAAGCTAAAAATTAAAAAAAAAAAATAGTATGCAAAATAATTACATGACTTAAATTAAAAATAGGTAAATATTTTCACATTGCTAGTGATTTTTTTTCTTTTGGAATGATAATAAAAACACTTTTGGGATGCTTGGTTAGTTCAACTAGCACTTATTTAAAATATGTTACCTTTTAAGACTTTGCATGGATACTAAAAGTTCCATTCTAGATTACATTTTAAAGGCAACACTAACCTATGTAACAGTTTAGGTTGGGATTTTATGTTTAATGTAATGAATGGGTGAATGTGTTATGTCACAACACTATGCTTACTACTTAAAAATATATGTAATGAAAAATATATATAATACAAATTCTGGACTGCATAATAATGAGTATAATCATTGTGAGCTCAAGGATACCTCCGATATTCTAACTCCTCTATCAGTCCCAGGCTAAATCAGCAATCTTTCATTAAAGTAATGAGTTTTTAAGGAACATGATCTGAATTATTTTGTTCTATTTACATTTGATATATAATTTGTTGAATAGTGCTCTGCAATGTGTGGTCATATAAATTCCATATTGGTAAAAGTTCATTAATATATATATATATATATATATTAATGAACTTTTATATATATGAACTTTTACCAATATCTCCCATATATAATATATTATATATATATATATATATATATTGTAATGGGAGAAAGATATTTGAGATTCGCTTATACTGATCATGGGGGCGTCACTAGTCCAAAAATAGGAATTAGACATTTATTTTAGGGTGGACAGGATATGTGAATCAAAAGGCACCGAACTACACTCAGGGAAGAACAAGATATCTTAAATATTATTTAGACAGTTGAAAAATCAAAGCACAAAGGCAAACGTCAGCCAAATAAATTTAAACAATTTATTAATTTTATAAGTTAGACAATATAGTAAAGACATCTAGCCATGAATATAAAAGTGATTTATGTTAACATACGTATATTTACCAGAGAGTGCACAAGAGGACGACAAACATGAAGGCATTAAACATTTTGGCAATAAAATTCTCTCACTTAAAATATAAGAAATGGTTAGGATAATATCTTCTTGCTGGCCAGTTGTAAAATTACAAAAACAAACAACAACCCTAGCTTCCTGAATCAGGGATAATAAAACAGTTACTGTCCCACTGGAAATCGACGAAACCAGCATGGATGTCCGAGCTGTAATATTCTAATTACTGTCATTAAAATGCTTCAGGACTGCTGTGCATAATACTACATTCAAAGTAAACGTGGTTAATCTCACACACAAGACAGCAAAAGATATTTGATTACAATCTTGCGTAATCCAGAAAGAAATGACTACTTTCAGACAACCCGAAGAAATAACTTGACAAATAGCCAGTAAGAGATTTTGTTGTTTGCACAAACAGCGCAAATGAAACATGTTTAAAGATTCTTTATTGTACAACTATGGGCAGATGAATAAACAAAGACTATGAAAACTGCCAATGCATTTTGTAATAGTTAAAAAAATAATCAGGTATATATTAAACATATAAAATACAATCACCTAATGCACCCCTTGATAAACGAAAATTGCAAACAAACTTGGATTCTTAAAACTAAGATTCCAAGACACACTTTAAATACTAGAAAAGAGTACATACAGATAATAAATAATAATAAAAAAACAATTAATACCATTTTAAAACATATTTATCATTAGATTAAGCAGAGATTTAATTAAACACAATTTATTTACCCTGGCTAGAATAGGAAAAAGTTTAGCTTACGGTAAGGCAGAGTTCTAGTGATTTAATGATGAGTGCACACTTTTGATAATAGTTCATATTTCAGGTCCTTTGACCGTGGCAAGGTAGAGGCAGTGTTTATTTTAGAGGTTCATGACAAGACTGAAGGAGAGCTGGTAGGCATGGATCCGTCCTTTATTTAAATTAGCCAGACATTCTAATGATGGCAAAACTCATAGCGGTGAATTTTGACATCTTGCACAGCAATGAAGTTTGTCAATAATTATTTAAGTTTTTAGTAGGAATTAAATGTCCGAACAGCTACTCACAATGGTATCTCTTTGCAGGCCATAATCCAAGTGTGTATCTAATAATGAATCTCTTCTCTCTCCAAAAATTGGCAGGCTATCATTGCCTCGCTACATTTTCCATGCAAAACATTCATTAGTGTCCATTCTATATTCCCTGCAGGGCAAATGTTAATTTCCCTCACAATCTAATTTAAGACTTCCAACCAGGGATAGTTGAAACAAAAATGACAAATACAAAACTAAATCTCCACTTTTTCGAATTAACTTTAAAAATAATTACAATAAAAGCAACAGGAATATTAAATTAGCAAGTTTGCCTGTTTTTAATCAAATTGATTAAAACAGACGGTGAAAGTAAAACTATTTTACAATCAATTTTATAAACATTAAGTAATCTCTTTTAAAATATAAATGCATATGTGTTTTAAATAATAATAAAAAAAATGAGCCTTTGACATTTAATGAAAATGAAGTTGTTTTCCCTTTTTAATTTTAGTAATAAAACCATTGAATCGGAAATCAATCCGGCTCAACTGCCTCAAACCATGATCAAAAAAAGCAAAAAAAAACATTCCTGCATCTTTTTTCTTCTTCTTTTTTTTTTTAAACTAAAAACATTTCAAAAACTACCCCTAGGAATTTGGCTGAACACACTCATGAAAAACTAGAACAATATTTCATTTCTTACATTTATCCATTCTCATAAATCATTAACAATTTTTTTTGTCTGTTTTAAAACAATCCATCTGATTGCTAAAAGCCGAACCTTTAACTTTTTTCCGGCGGTTCTTGAACTCTTTTTATTAATTTTCTGAAATAAGTTCCTTTCCCTCACTTATATTTTACCTGCCTAGCATTTATGATTTTGTATTTTTCCCATTCTGTTTTGCTTTCTAGCGTATATATCTGAATCTTTTTCTTAACGAAGCTTCCCAATTCTTAATATTTTCCTACTTTATTTTATAGTCATATCAACATTAGTAAATGGCAACACTTCATTTCCCACAGACTTTTTATGTGCCTTGAGTAATATTGCTTTATAAATGGCTTTTATTTCTATTTTAAAATAATATTCTAAAAACTTTTCCTTAGTTTTAAACCCCTGTTCACAACTGACAGTTATTTTACTCAACTCATTTTTAACCTCTTGAGGTAACTTATAACTGTCTCCAAGATTTTCTTTCTCCACCATACTATCTATCTATCTCCACTCTCTACTTATTTCAAACTTTATTTACACCCTCTCTGTCCTAGTACTCTCCTGTGCTACTTCAATTTCTATATATTTTACGACTACTTTTTCTACTTCCTGACTCTCTTTACTCATTTAATTTTTCAAATTCTTTTCCATCTCCACTTCTTTTTGTTGTGTTTCTTCTACTATTCCTGTCATTTCTATTCTCATTTCTTTCATTTCTGCTCTCAGCTCCTCTAGTATTGTTTGTTGACTCTGGTTTATTTCTATATTTTGTTTTGTTATATTTTGTTTCATCTCCAATATTAACCTTATCAACATCTGTGTCTCGCTCTCTTCTTTTTCTACTATCTGGTGGTATTTAAATGAAAAGGGCTCTCTTCCAAACCTGCCACCCTGTCGCCTTCTTTACCTTCCATTTTTACACACGTTTAACTCGCTATACTAACTTTTTTTTTAAACAAAAAATCTAAAGCAAATAAACACTATTTATTTATAAGCAAGAAGACAACAAACTATTTTTACTACTTTTAAATTCAAAAATTTACTCCGAACGATTTTTTTTTGTTTAAACAACAACAACAACAAAACTCTCTTTATTATTTATGTCATATAAAAAAGATGAACTATATATATTTAACTCTTCAAAAAAAAATTAACTCCGACAGACTTTTTTAGAAAATATGCTATTTATTGTTTATTTATTTATGTCATATGAAAAAGACGAAACCCCATTCTACCAAACTGCTCCAACAATACATGCAATAATTAACAAAAATTGAACCTCTACTGACTAGATCTTGCCACTTACACCTGAAATTTTTCTCAACCATCTAAACAAAATCTCACATGGGTTTGAAAACTCGGAAGCTCCACGATGATGGGCCAAAAATTACTATATATGTAACGGGAGAGAGATATTTGAGTTTTGCATATACTGACCCCGGGGGCACCACTAGTCTGAAAATAGGAACTAGACATTTATTTTAGGGTGGACAGGATATGCGAATCAAAAGGCACCGAACTACACTCAGGGAGGAACAAGATATCTTAAATATTATTTAGACAGTTGAGAAATCAAAGCACAAAGACAAACGTCAGCCAAATAAATTTAAACAATTTATTAATTTTATAAGTTAGACAATATAGTAAAGACATCTAGCCATGAATATAAAAGTGACTTATGTTAACATACGTATATTTACCAGCTAGTGCACAAGAGTACGACAAACATGAATGTATTAAACATTTTGGCAATAAAATTCTCTCACTTAAAATATAAGAAATGGTTAGGATAATATCTTCTTACTGGCCAGTTGCAAAATTACAAAAACAAACAACAACGCTAGCTTCCTGAATGAGGGATAATAAAACAGTTACTGTCCCACCAGAAATCGATGAAAACCGTGCGATGTCTGAGCAGTAATATTCTAATTACTGTCGTTAAAATGCTGCAGGACTGCTGCATGTGATACTACATTCAAAGTAAACGTGGTTGATCTTACACACAAGACAGCAAAAGATATTTGATTATGATCTTACATAATCCAGAAAAAAATGACTACTTTCAGACAACCCAAAGAAATAACTTGACAAATAGCCAGCAAAAAGATTTTGTGTTTGCACAAAAAGCGCAAATGAAACAAGCTTAAAGATTCTTTATTTTACAACTAAGGACAGGTGAATAAACAAAAACTATGAAAACTGCCAATGCATTTTGTAATAGTTAACAAAATAATCCGGTATATATTAAACATATAAAATACAATCTCCTAATGCACCCCCTGATAAATGAAAATTGCAAACAAACTTGGAATCTTAAAACTAAGATTCCAAGACACACTTTAAATACTAGAAAAGAGTACATACAGAAAATAAATAATATGTAAAATTAAGAGTGTGCTAATAGCTCTAAACAAGCTTTTTTTTTATTTATAATAAATGCTACTACAAGAGAAGACATTCAAATCATTTTTATCTTGGATTGTCCCCATCCCCAGACCAGTTTCGACCTATGGGTCTCTTCAGTGAGGAGTTGGGACATTAGATTTAAAAAACCAACTCAAGCAAAGCATTTATCTAAAAGTTAATTGTTAGAAGAAGATCTGAAACTTTTAGACATCTACATGTCTTTAAAGTCAGCTCTCCAACTGAAAAAAATCATATGGGCCTTGAATTGATTTTTTAAATCTAATGTCCCAACTCCTCACTGAAGAGACCCATAGGTCAAAACCAGTCTGGGGATGGGGAAAATCCAAGATAAAAATGATTTGAATGTCTTCTCTTGTAGTAGCATTTATCATAAATAAAAAAAAGCTTGTTTAGAGCTATTAGCATGCTCTTAATTTTACATATTTGTAAGTGCAAGCTATATATAAGTCATGTGACATCTGACTTGTTATTATTACTATTATAATAAATAATAATAAAAAAACAATTAATACCATTTTAAAACATATTTATCATTAGATTGAGCGGAGATTTAATTAAACACAATTTATTTACCCTGGCTAGAATAGAAAAAAGTTTAGCTTACAGTAAGGCAGAGTTCTAGTGATTTAGTGACGAGTGTGCACTTTTGATAATAGTTCATCTTTCAGGTCCTTTGACAGTGGCAAGGTAGAGGCAGTGTTTATTTTATAGGTTAATGGCAAGACTGAAGGAGAGCTGGTAGGCGTGGGTCCGTCCTTTATTTAAATTAGCCAGACATTCTAATGATGGCAAAACTCATAGCGGTGGATTTTGACATCTTGCACAGCAATGAAGTTTGTCAATAATTATTTAAGTATTTAGTAGGAATTAAATGTCTGAACAGCTACTCACAATGGTATCTCTTTGCAGGCCATAATCCAAGTGTGTATGTAATAATAAATCTCTTCTCTCTCCAAAAATTAGTGGCCTATCGTTGCCTCGCTACATTTCCCACGCAAAACTTTCATTAGTGTCCATTCTATATTCCAGGCAGGGCAAATATTAATTTCCTGCTCAATATAATTTAAGACTTCCAACCAGGGATAATTGAAACAAAAACGACAAATACAAAACTAAATCTCCGCTTTTTCGAATTAACTTTAAAAATAATAACAATAAAAGCAATAGGAATATATAATTAGCAAGCTTGCCTGTTTTTAATCAAATTGATTAAAACAGACAGTGAAAGTAAACTATTTTACAATTAATTTTATAAATATTAAATAATCTATTTTAAAATATAAATGCGTATGTGTTTTAAATAACAATAATAAAAAAAATTGAGCCTTATACTTTTAATGAAAATGAAGTTCTCTTTTTAATTTTAGTAATAAACTATTGAATCAGAAATCAATCCGGCTCAATATATATATAATCCAATATCACCTACATTTATATAACAAACTGATTTATTTTAAAATCAAATAATTAATAATATAAGTAAAATAATGATTTAATTACACTACTACTCTTTATTCCCCCTTTTCCACAAAATTACAATAAAGATCTTAGCAATTATTATTAATGATACAAATACTCATCTAAATCATAGTTGACAATAATGATCTGATTGCCAAATTTATAGTAAATGCATTGCATGTTTAAATTATAAAATGTCAATAACAGAAACTATATTTGTTTATACTTACTATGCAATTTTTTTTAAAATTATTTATTATTAATACTCCGTTAATGGGATATTTCTATATATAATCTAAAATAAAAATACTTTTTACGATTGTTTCACAAAGTCCTTAAGTGAAAATTATATGTTTATCTCACAATCCATTCATTTATTTTTAAAATAATATAATATTGGTAATGATCAAATTATGTTTGGTTTTCTCATATAATAATATCAAATATATTGAGATCAAGAATATATTGCTCCAAAGTGATATATTTCAAACATTTACTAAGTTTTACAGCAATATGGAATTATAATTATAATAAATTGTAAAATAATAATGATATTGGGTGAGAATATTCATTTATAGTTACAAATCCACAAAGCACGTGTGCATTAGCTTAATGGCTGATTATTACCATTAAAAAAGTTATTAAAAAAATAAAGATTTAAAAAATCAATTTCTCTTGTTATTATTTGACTAGATATAAATATTATATAATATTCACAATCAAATATTTACATGTTTTTTTTTTTTTTAAATTATTATTATTTGGATATGTTCTTTATTTAGTGCATGGTTGGTTAATAAGATTTTAATGCTATTCAGTTATAAAGATGATAGTAGTTTATTTGTTATAAGTCAAAATGATTAGTTTTAATTATATTTAAATTTAATTGAGGTGGATCATAAATGAAATTAAATATTAACTTTTGCACTGGTGAAGTGGCCATATTGAATATTTAAAAAAATATCTTAAGCACAAATTTTATCATAATGTATGTTTTTATAACTCAAAAATGACATAATATATATTATTTGAAATATGAAACATCAAAAAATAGTCATTGTTATTCTAAGTAATAAAAAAAAGAATAAAACTTAGTATTTCTAATAATGATTATCATATTTCATAAATTCAAAATTATCATGAATACAAGATAAAATTATATTTTTTTTAGTAAATTAGTTGGATTTATCATAAAATTTCTAAAAAATTGATATATAATAACACTTATCTAAGGTAATCCATCACTTGAAAATTTAATAGAATAAATACATTAGTACCATTCATTGTTTCTAGTAGCCCTTCAAAATGTATTTCCACACAGGGATTTATAATAAATATGTCATCCCTAATAACAAGTAGTTAATAGTGATCAATAATTAGTATAATTTGAATATTATAATAAAGAACTTCAGTACTGTTTGTAATTTATTAAAAAGTACTACTAAAATAATTACTATATACAAAAAAAATAATAAAATAAAATAAAATGTCAATGAAATACTAAATTCATTATAGAGTTAAACTTGATGTACATAAATTAGTATTTTAGAGTCAGTATGATGTAGTATTATTGATATTATCTTTATAGGTTTTGAAGGTTCATATTGCTTCATGCTACTATGACCATAAATTTAGTAATAGCTTTATCAACTGCCTCCTCTGTTTGCATTTGATATGCAGCTTTAAAATTTCCATCGCATTAGTCCATAATCAGCCTAAGTTTATATATATATATATATAAATATATATATATATATATATATATAAGACTGAATAGATCAGTATATATATATATATATATATACTGTCAAAATCTTTACTTTTAGCATTTGCACATTTTTATTATTATTAAAATTCAAATAAGACATTATAGAAAAATCTAAATTGGGTCATAATATTTGCAAAACATGTTTATCTTTATCTCATATTACCTAATTCAAATGCTGGATCCAAACCTACGTCATGTCAAAAAATGCAGATAATTTGTAATATAAATTTACACAATCACAAGTTGTTTTTTATCAAATATAAATTCAAATAATAATTAAAAAATATATAAAAATAAAATGACATGTAAAAAGTATATAAAAATAAAATAATAAGTAAAAAATATATAAAAATAATTATTTACCATCGAGTCTCATAACGTTGTCTTCTATTTACATTGGTTAAAAATTGTATTTTTTCTGATATAATTTTAATGGCATATATTCTTCCATTAACTAGCAAAAAAAAATGAGAGAAAGACAAAATAAATCAATTTACTTGATCCCAAAAATTATCATAAAATTGTTAATTTTTATGATAGTAAAATAGAACTTACATTTTTTGAAATAAGAAGAAAAATGGATCCGAAGATGTAAAATGTGCATGTGTAGACTGTGTAGTTTTCCCACAATTCTAAACTGAAACCAGATATTGTAAATTCAAAAATTCTAATGCTCTGTTTACACATAATAACAAACTAGTTTAATTTTAATATTCATCCTTGATTATAATAAGACCTAATAATTATTTTATATGTATTGATTGTTATAACATATAGTTTTAATAATTTAATTATAGGGAATTTAAAACAAATTGATATGAATAGTTAATTCTACTTAAGAAAATTCCCAATAAAAATCTACTGTTTTATACTTGTATGATTGGATATAGTAGATTCAATTATTATCATATAGATTTATTGATATTACATCATTATTAAACATTTTATCTTATTATAAATAGCATGATTAATAATAGTAAGTTAATATATGAGCATAGCATGCCTAAATTAGTATTATTTATCACTTTATTAAATTAGGATTTAAAATTAATTATTGAATTGTATATTCATTTAGATATTATAAATATTATAAACATATTGTTAATATTAAAGCTGTTATCTCAATCATTCATTAATTATTTTATTTAGATATCAACATCTTTAAATGACAGCATACATTTATGTTAATAAAACAATGTTTGATTAATTAGATATATTAGGATGTTCGTTGAATGATTTATCATTATTTTTATTAGATTATAGTGAAATAATCTTAAGCTTATATTGATAGTTTTGAGTCAATGATATTGGATTTGTTTCATTTTAATTTTTTTTAAATAAGGATTATATTTATGTTATCTGACATAATAATTTTGTTTGTTTTTGGTTTATTCTAAATGATGTCTGAATTCATGATGCTATAAAAATATTATCATCACTGCTTTGTTTTAGTATATTCAATAGTCAGATATGTGATTAGAAAAAAAGAATTTTCTAAATATTGAATGATTATTTATTGATTAGTATTTGTTAGTTTAGTTTATTGTATTTATTCCATTATGAATGATACTATTATTCACAGAGCATTATAAAATTAGAATTTTTATTTTAATTTATACTTTATTCAGTTACAACATGAGACACTATGATTGGGCTATGTTTTATTCAGGTTATATTTGAGATATTATTTTCCATTGCACATTTGTGATCTGTTACAATTGCCACTCAAACCAGTGGGACTAGAACACAAGTTATCATACCCTCATATTTATTTGGTTAGAAGTGACACAACAGTTTGCAGGGCATAATTAACCAGGATCACTCAATCATGGCCTTGTCATATTCAATATGTTACAATGGCATTCTAACTTTAATAGTGCTAATAAAGGTTATTTCATCAACATTTTTTTCATGTTTATTATAAAATGCTTCCCAAACCTCTAGGACAATTTTTTATTCCATTGCAAATGGCTCCCAAATCAGTGGTGCATTAAACAAGAGCATACCCCCATTTTAATCTGTTATTTATATATATATATATATATATATATATATATATATATATATATATATATATATATATATATATATATGTGTGTGTGTGTGTGTGTGTATAAAATTAATAAATATAAGTTTCATATTTTTATTTAATATCTGAGGTTTAAGAGAGTGGAGATGGAAATATAATTGCAGATGCTAATGTCATAAACCTTTTTAAAATTATGTTGCCACAATAATAGATTATTAAATTTAATTTATGAAATAAAATATAGAAATTGAATAGAACATTTTTAGACAAATACATTTTTATTGATTATAAGCAAATTGATTACCTATCCAATATTGGTTGAAAATGAAAATCTTGCTTCTTTTTCTTTTTTAAGGAAGAGAGTGTAAGTAAAATATCAAAAAAAATTAAAAGAATTTATTAGCTGGATGTTAAAAATAGTGATGTACAACAACTATTTACAGTATTTATTTATTTGCTCTGCAGTTAACTTTTTGTGATTGTTCTTTGTTTTTGCATTAATATATATATATATATATATATTAATATATATATATATATATATATATATATATATATTATGTAATTAATATATATATATATATCAAGAGAATTAATTTAAAAATAATAGATACAATTTATTTTATTTGCTTATTTAAATTTTAAATTACAATTTTTTTTTTTTAAAAAACAACAACAACTGACTTCAATTCTATTTTACATTAAATTTTAGGTTTCATAGTATTATTTATTTGGCTTTTTTAACAAGTTATTACAATTTAAAAATAAGGCAAATTTGCATTTTTTATTGTGACATAAACTGTACATTTTAATAAAATATTACGTGCATAAAAAGTTAAGTAAATAAATAAAATTAATTTTCTTTTAAATGTGGTAATCTTCTAATCCCAACTGTAAAGTGTATTTTCTTAAAAAAATGTTTAATAAAATTTTTTATACTTATATTTTTCTAATATTATTTTGAAAATTTATATTGCTTCTTTTAAAAATTCCCATCTAATTACAAATAAAAAAAATCATTAAAGTCAACCTGTATTTTTTTTTATATTTTAGTCTGTTTACTAAAACTACTTTAAAAATTGTAAATCAAGCCCAAAGGTTTTTTTTTTTTAAAAAAAAATAATAATAATAACGGAAAAAAATGTTTAATAAAAATCCATTTTCTCTTTTTAGTCATCTTTTATTTGGTTCTAATAGTAGAAAAATTTTAAATGTCATTTAATTTTTGATATTTAACTACATATGTATAATGAAAGCATACATACCCCAAGCTCAGATCTGTATAATTATAACAGGTATTGTACTATAATAAACAGTCCAAACTTTTTATTACATGTAATTCTACTTAGAAAATTAGCTTTGAGTCTAGAAATAAAAATATCTATATGTTATGCTAATGTTTCACGACTTAAAGTTAAAATATGTTGCAAGAAGTTAGTTTTAAACTTTAATGTATTTGAAAAAAGATAGTTTAGATTAAAATATTAAGAAATCAATCTACTTATTTATATTAAAATTGTGATTTGCTGTATAAAGAACAGTAGGCATGTTTTTTATTATTATTTATTACTATTAATCTTTGTCAAATTACTAAAATTATATGTATAATAACCTAAAATTTGATATGAAGCTCAATTATATCCCAAACCATCAAAATGTAATGCCCAAAACAGAGTAAATTCTATTATGGGCTAAGCTCAGAGCCTTTATCAAGAGCAATATGCTATAATAAAAAGATCCATAATGTTAATAATAGCAATTAATGAATATTGTAAAGATAATTTGCCATATTTAGCAATATTTAAAAAAAAAAACATCAACTTTCACTCATTACAGGGAGGTTATATCAGGTGCATATATGATAGAATGCTTAGGTTATATTAAATTTCATTTTTGTAACATCACATTCCACTACATCATTTCTAATAACCATCCAAAACACCTCAGTGCCATGATCAGATCTACATTTATCTCTTTTGATAAACAACAATATGTTTTCTAATATTTGTGCTTTTAAAATAAATTTCTTTTGCAAAACATTTTTTTTCACATTTATTTATGTAATATTAAAATCTCATTATTCTGTAATTGAAATTTTATAACACTAATTGTTTTTACTCTTTTCATTAAAGAATTAAATTCTAATAATAATATGGTGAGATATACTCTTTCCCATAAGAAATGTTTACTTACATTACAATAATAATACTATTAAATATTTTATTTAAAATAAATACATGTAATAGCATTCATATATAATGAGTGAATAAATGATTTTATGGCCACACAGGACACCACCTAACAGTTTTTAATATATCTTTCTTTATTAATTTGAGATACATTGTTTTAGCTTTTAATCTTATGATATATTAGTCAAAATAATAATCTTCTGAATACAAAAAATAATAATGTTATCACAAAAGCAATCTTCTTATAAAAATGCAATTACTTGAAGTAACCATTTAATAATTAAAAAATGAATAACTTATTTCTTAGATGCTTTACTAACAGTAATATAAATTTTTAACAAAGTGATTATTATAATAAATTTTATATGTTTATGTACTCTTAATGTTCAACATAAAAGATAACTTCATATTATATTTTATAGTATCAACTTTTCTGGGCAATATATTAAGACGATGGTTGAAAGACTATGAAAACAAAATTAACAATAAAAAAGTATTTATTTTAACAATAAAGGTACTGAACTGATAACAATTTTGGAAATCTATAATCTCACCAAAAAGGTGAATTATTTAAACAAACTGCTGCACAATCTAATTGCAGAAGAGAAATGTGATGTTTAAAGCTTACATATAAAATAAAAATAAATTTACAGATTAAATAATTATTGACTATTATTAAGTTTATCTGTTTAATGAAACCTTTTCTCAGTATTAACATTACCATAAGAAGTTCTCCATTTTCACAGTACAATCATAATATTATGTTGTCTTTACAATGAGTACATTTAGACCATATATACACCTTATCAATCCCATGATGAAATAAATGCTGAAGTAGATGTATATATCTCATTGAGACCAAAAGTTACAATTTTAATTTCTAAAATAGTTGTTTATCAGTTTATGTCTTAAAATACTGTCAAAGCACAGCAAACAGACTTATATATCAAAACAATCTTTACTCAGAACATGAAAGAGTGCACCTGAAGAGAAAGATCCATTCATCAGAACAAACTACAATATCAATTTCCATAAAATAAAGTCATGGTGTTATACCATACTGGGCTTAATACAAAGTACAGGTTACAATACATCCATGATTTAAAATAAGTAACACAATAAAAAATAAGTTATTGATAAACTCAATGTAAGCACCTACATTTGATGACAATAAATATGCTAGAACATAGTTATCTAAATACAAGAAAAATGAAATGAACCATCAAATATATAATAGGAATAATAATTACCCTGAATAATACATTTTATGTTTAAATATAAAACATAAAAAAAAACTCATGGAATACATATTAATAAAAGAGAGATATAGACCCAATGCTCTTTATAATACATGTGCTAGCAAAGTGAATATCCACAAGAGAGAGAAAAAGCTACAATCCTTTGAAAAACATCATAGTAAAATAAGCATATACAGTTAAAAACAAAAAAAAAGATACTAATGCTATAATCTCTTAAATAAATACTACCTTAATTAACTGATGCATAAAACCAATAAATGCAAAATAAATTCCAATTTTGGCTTAATAAAAGCATGGCCTAAAGTTATCAATGATAATAAACAATATCTTCCTCTTGTTCAGCATAAGCATATCCATTCAAATAAATAACTCATGATAAGGGACAAATAAAACTAAAAATATAGCATTGCAAAAAGGTAAATATACTGTGAAATTCTGGATCATAATGTTTACAAATGTTTCATAAAATCATATCAGACAAAATGCATAAAAGAAATAAAAGAAAATATATGGTAAATTACAGTAGCATAATATTAAACATAAAATTATACTCAGTTTACCAAAATTAAATAAATAAAATGTTTTTATCTTGGATGTTCTACCATTAAACAGAATTCAGACTCTGTAATTACCATTCTGAAAATGTTAACAATTTTCCCTACTTGTTAAAACACAAAAAACATAAATTATTAGTATAACATTCAAATATTTCTAGTCAGCAATATATTTTATGATGAACATGAATACAAAATACATTAATAATCATTCACATTTTGTGAAGAATATTTTTTAAATAAAGCACAGATAATAATGGAGCACCTATAACATTTATATAAATTTATAACTTATTATTTATTTTTAAATGCATCCTGAAGATAAAACATGAGGAGCATTTATTATTTTGTCAGAACATAAATTCCAATTTATAGCTTATTTCATATTAATACTAATAATGTTATAATAGATCAGATTTATAATGAAACATGTGGGCACATGATAAACTTTAATAGATTTCATATTTCATAAGCATTTATGTTTTACTGACATAGGATGTGACTTTTCTAATTATCCAGTTCAAGTGATAATTTAAATATAATAGTAATAACTTTGAATAAATATTTTATTAATATTTTAGATTATTTTAAAAGTACATAGTCATATAATAAATTTTCAGAACACTAAATTAGGAAATATCTTTCCTGACTCTAGTCTGAAATAGACATAAAACAAAGTTTTTGCAAGCAAGTAGTTTCCATCTAGCCTGCTACATTAACAATAAGCAAATAAAAATGCCAATTCAAAATTTGATAATATTTCACTATCATTAAGAAGGTTCTATCTATAATTAAATAGACTATTTATCCAGAAAATGAACAATTCCAAAGAAAAACATTTTATGATTAAAATAACTAAATATATTTTGTTGAAAAATAGTCAAACATTTAAGTATTTTAACAAACTTCTTATTTTCAGTATGTCATAAGATTATTAAAAAAAACATTTTTACGTTATTAAGAACTGCTTTAAAATTTTAACAATAGCATAAAATCTTTATCATTCTTAATACTCTAGTATATAAAACATTAAACAGATCATATTGTTTATTATTAATGAGAAAATAAAAATCAATAAAAGTTCTTATATAATAATGAAGTGACATGGAGAATCCCCCTGAGATGTACATTTTATATAAAAATAACATGACATTTATTGTTAAATATTTAGATAAAATTTTCATTATGTTTTTGGCTATGTAGATTTTAATGCCCTTTTGTAATTTTAGCAGTACATGTTTAACTTTAAGTAAAACAAATAAATTTTATAAGGAATTAAACTGAATAAATATTTTTATTCAAGTAAATTTCCCTAGTAAAAATTATCCAAGTCAAATAGAAATTATGAAAGTAAAAAGTAATGTCTGCTCATTTGTGCCAGCATTCTTCTATTTATATTGTTGATCATGTAACTGATTTTGTTGAATGAAATTGACATTTAGTTTCATTCCTTGATCTTAATTTATTAAAGGTTAAATATTGACTTTTATCCAGGAAGACATTGCTAAAAATAAACTCATTTACATAATTGCCTAGACTTTTTAATTAAAATGTTACATTTTAAAACAACTATTTATAAATCTAAACTTATTACAATTAAAATAAAATAAAATATTGCTTTATAAATTACAGTATTTTTTAATAAAACATTAATTTATGTTATACTTTTTAAACACTCTTATGCAATATTTAATAAAGTTCTGCTAATTTACTTTAAATAAGATTATTTAAAATGAATACTTAAAAATAATTATGTTTAATATTACAAGCAGAATGTTAAAATTTGAAATTTATTATCGAAGCACACACACATTTATTAATGACTGCTTTTATTTAAAATTTACTAAAAAAATTATTATTTATCTTCTTTAATTAACTAACTAAAAGTTATTTGATTGATATAATCTTTATTACAACTGACATTAAGAAAGATATACTTTTTTTTATAATCAAACAACTTAAAATGCATTTTTAAAAGCAAATAATTTAAATACTAATAAATGAGCTACACACTAGTAACAAAGCTAGTGAAAGTTATCTATAACTACATATGTGTTTAAACATTACAACAAGATATTTAAAGTAATTTTTTAATTAAAACTTATAAAAGCTCTTACAAAATAATTTATAGAGGACATTGTCATTTGAATATCAAGCCTTAATCAATTATATTGCTATAGAAATAAATTTACTGAAAAAGAAATTAAACAATTACATAGCTGAAGATTTAGCTTTACCATAGAGCTAAAGTTTACATTATATGTGTATGGGAGAATTTTTTTTTACTAGCCATACGTAAATCTGAAGTTAAAGTTGACTACAGAAGATGTGTTTTTCTTTTTATCTTTTTAGCTGCAAGCAGATTTAAAATTTTTAACAAATATATAGGTCACAATCAATTTGTAATTATGCATTAATCAGTGAGTACCTAATTAGAGTTATCCAGAAGGTAAAATAAACAAGAAAAATAAAAAAAATCTTGAACATCATTGAAAATTGATGGTTTGATAAGTAATGGTTTCTTACTCATCATTTTTTACATGAACACATGATTTGTACACTGGATATTTAAAAACTATTTATAACTATATTGCAAAGACAATAAAAATGTATTTATATAATCACAAATATAAAAAAGTTTTTTTTTCCTGTTAACATGTATATATTATTGTGTATATTTATATTTTTTCTTTGAATTTTTGCAGTTTGTAGCAACTCAGTTTAAAAACTAACTGCCTTTATGATTATAACTAACTCTTATGCTGACATAATATAATCACAATCAAATGCTATTGTTTCTGTAAAAAATTCTAATAATAATAATCCAATCTCAAGATTTAGAAGAACAACATTAAATGACTTATAAAATTACTTTATTTTTTTACTACATCGTTTGAAGAAAATAAAATGTTGACTCCAATATTAAGGCCATATTAGTTATTATAAAATTTCCTGAAGAAGTTAAAGTCATGATTCCATGAGAATTATTTAAATCATTCAAGAAATTACAGATTTAAATAAAATTCCAAGAGAATTACATTATGAAACTCTCACAATATATGGGCTAGTGTTTTTTATATTGCAGGTCATCTTAACCAAATATATCTAACCATTGAATTCTTATTAAAACAAGCAAAAACTCATTATTCATATTGCCACACAGCAAGCTACCCTAATCAATGAATGTCAAAAGGCCTGTGCATTAAATCCACCATCTAGTGCCTACTCATTCAATGTTCCCAGACTAGTTTTTGGCTTGTGGCCTTCATCAGTGAGGAGCCTTAGATCTGAGAGTACTGCACCTAGATCTTAATATCTAATGTAACCCTCCTGCAGCCACCTTTTATCTCTACTTAACTACAAAACTATGAATCTTAAATTGAAAACGTCTTAATATTTTTAATCCAATCCCATCAGCTTATGTAGTCATTTACATCTGAGATTAGTTCAGTACCCATATATTTTGATGTCTTTGGTTCTTTAATAACCATAGCCACCAATATCTAATAGGCAGGATTGGTTTTAATCCTATAAACATCACATGATCACCATTTCTTATGCTTACTTGTAACTGTTATTAAAACAAGCAAAAACTCACTATACATATTACCACATATCAAGCTAGAATAGTCAATGGATGCCAGAAGACTTGTGAATAAAATCCCCATTTATTGCCTACTCATCCAATATCCCCAAACTAGTTTATATCTTGCTGTATGGGCAGTACTTATAGTGAGTTTTTGTCTGTTTTAATAACAGTTATAAGCAAGCATAATAAATGGTGATCATGTGATGTTTATAGGCTTAAAACCAATCATGCCTAATAGGATATTGGTGGCTATGGTTATTAAAGAACCAAAAACCCCAAAATGTATGAATACTGAACTGAGTTCAGACCTACATTATTATATAAGCTGATGGAATTGGATTGAAAATATTAAGGTGTTTTTAATTTAACACTCATAAATTTGCAGTTAAGTAGGGATAAAAGGTGGCTGCTGGTGGATTGCATTAGATTCTAAGATCTAGGTGCAGTGCTCTCAGATCCAAAGCTCTTCACTAACGAAAGCCACAAGCCTGAAACTTGTCTGGGGATATTGTATGAGTAGGCACTAGATGGGAATTTTATGCACAAGCCTTCTGGAATACATTGATTACTCTAGCTTTCTGTGTGGCAATATGTATAGTGAGTTTTTTTACCTGTTTTAATAACAGTTATAAGCAAGCATAAGAAATGTTGATCATGTTTTGTTTATAAGCAATTGAATCCTATTACATTAATCAAAAGAAAAAAAAAGAAAAAATAGAACAATTTGGACTATATATTAATAATTGTAAATGAAAGCAGATAAAATATGTATTCTTAAATTATTCAGTCACTAATTTAAAAAAAATAATGGAACCATTTGGCCCAGTAATTTATTTTCAGATAGTATATTTAGTATATAGCATTAAGTATTATCTCAAAGTAAAATTAAACGATATTGATCCATTAATTGGACACATGAAAATTGTGGATCAAGAACCCATGCCTTTTGTATTTATATAATGAATAAAACTGCAATGTTTTTATATGATTAATTATCTGTAACAATGTGTGGTGTAAGCAATGCAATGTGATTAACACAGACAACAATCTCCATATCTCTCATTTAGGCAAAAATAATACCCAAGAAACAAATGAACAAATTAATTTAGAACATATAATCAGCACTAAAAAATCAGTAGAAGTAAATGATCAAATAAAAAACTCAGATATCTTCCAAAGAGTTAATAGTGAAATACCTACCGTAATAAATAAATCATCTATAGATGTCTTCCAAATACTAGAAAGAACTTAAACAATACAACATGGCAAAAACGCCTAGTTGCTGTTCACACAACAGGACAGGATAAAAAAAATGATTCAATCAGAAAATGCAAGTAGAGAAGAAGAAAAATTAAAAGTGCATAGACAATATAAAAAGTTAAAATAATTAACTTAGACAATGAGAACACAAAGTTGGTAGATATTTGAGAAGAGAATTTTGTAAACATAAAGTATAAACATTCCTCCTTTTTTTCATATTTTACTGGGAGATTAAAAACAAAAAGGTTTCCAGGTTTAAATACTGAATCCCGACATGTTAATAATTTTACATAAAATGTCATATAATAATCTCTTAAGAACATATAAAAGTATTTTTCTCATGTAGATATAGTTTTGCCTTTACCTATTATGAAATTAAAGATTGGATCATTTAATATAAGAGGTTTTAAGTTAATTGAAAAAATTCCAACTGAGTAAGTCAATGAATAGAATACAACCACATATCCTTGGTTTGTTAAAAGCAAAAACATATGGTGGAACATAATTAAATCCATCAATATATTTAATGTCACAAGGTTATTCAGCTTTCTCCTGGCATTCTTCATCTCCATCAGGATGAACAAGAGTTATTTCTACAAAGATATGTCCCTTTCTCTTTTTCAGAATTATAAAAATAGATGCTAATTTATTCATAATTACCTTCTATCACCACACTATTAATTTGAATCTATTCCCTGTCCTACAATTATTAACAGGATGATTTTTATAATAAACTCACTACTTTCTTTTACACCATATCCTATCATTTTACTTGGAGATGTTAACATATTGTACCATACATTTGTTTTCATGGCTATACCTTCTTGCTTTTTGCTTTATTAGTGACCAATATTTTTTTTTCTTCAGACTTGGTCTCTTTTTACTACCCTAGATATTTTTTACTTATTGATATTTTTTCCTATTGACTTATGTTATATCATCTAATTAATATGTCCCTAAATCCTTCACCTTTCTATAATTATTCTGTACTGGCTTATGATTCTAGACCTAGATTTTACACAATTGTCTATGAACCACTTTTTTTAAACAATAAGAGTACTTTTACAATTGTCAATCTCTGATTTTGATTCTAAAATGTATATTTTGCTTTTCAAGTTAAAATATATTAATTTGGATCTAGTATACTAATATATAACTTTTGTAAATATTTTATAACATCATTAGATCATATAACACACCTTCCTCTCCAATCTTTTAGCACTTGCAGACAGTTTGCATAAAAGAATTACACTGTGTAATTCTGCAACAGATACATACATATAAATGAAAAAGCTCATAAAAGCATTTGGCATTTTGAGAAACTATTTGCCCATAAAAAAGGAAAATGTTTTTTTTTGACACAATCATATACTTGGACAAGGATGTATATCAAGGTGTCATAGGTTATCCTTGTACAGTTTAAGTACTATAGCTATTGAAATTGATGATATAATTACGTCAAGACATAATATGCTTGATTTTTTATATTTACATTTTAAGCAGATATTACACATTTAGCTGCTTTACAAACTTCTTCAAATTTTTTTTGGGTGAATCAGAGAAAGTCACTTTTTCTATCCAAGTGAATTTTTATTAAAGCTGGAAGTTATACCAAATTCCCATCACCAATGTACACATGGTATAGCAAGATTTGTATTTTGTCACATTACAATTTTTTATCTGATTTAGTCAACTATTTATTAAAAAAAATACCATATTCAGTAACTATACCCACTTTCATAAAATGCCAATATATTTCCTTTTGTCATGCTGGATATATCTATGGGATCTTTATCTGCACTAAAAGACAAAATTGAACTTTATTTGCTATCACTTTTATCACCAATGCAGTTTATCAAAAACATCATCTTCTGGAAAACTGCTCTTTTATTCTGAACAGTATGATATACAGTTTGTTCAAAGAAAAAAAAACACCCAGCTCAATTGAAAACAACTACATATTGAGTTTAACTTTGAATCTATAACAATAAATATTATTAAATAAGCACTCACAGATAAAACTAGAGCATGGTCATTGCTATACCTTCTCACAATCTTCTTATAAGTTGTGAGATTCAGAAAACAAACCCATAATTTATTTCTTCTTAATCAAAACTTCAAGAATTTCTGCTGAGCACTCTACTGTTTTAAAAAAAATAAATCAAGAAATAAAACTCAGAAGGGTACATACCCAGCATTAATTTGGAAGTATTGTATATAGCACATGAATGATATAACTGTATTCTTAACCACAAAAGTCAAATGCCAATACTATTAAAATATTAGAATAACATACAAATGAATATAAACTTAACTTCAATGTGAATAAGAAATTGGCATGGTATATGAGCACATATCAATAACATTCTCACTTTTTTCAAGGCAATCATTTTACATTTCTAGGTTTTCATTTCTATTTGAATTTTACAAATAAGGGATTAAAAATACAATAGAAACTAAAAAATGATATTAAAAAAATTCATTACTTCTCTTTCCAAGTCATATCTCTCTTTGTATTTAAAAGTATCTCATTTCAGTCAATTAATTGTCATAAAAATCTTATATATCAATTAAAAAGTTCAAAATCCATTTTCTCATACCTATCATCAGTATATAGCAAACTGTTATGGGAAATGAAAACAATAGCAATTTTTCTAAAATACCTTAAACTACCATCTTCTCAAAATGGTCTACAGTTTTTAAAATAAATAAAAAAAAAACTAAAATTATTTTTATAATCATTAGGCAACTCTCATTTCTTGAAATTATATTAAAAATAACTCCTACAGGTAAACCACCCTCACTTCTGATATTGAAAATTATTACTAGTACTTTTAAAAATCCTACATGGGGATATAAGTATATCACTTTTGATGAGATAAGTATATCACTTTTAAAAAATAAATAAAAAATATTTTTAAAAAAAATTAAAGCTAAGTATGAAAACGAAGTAGTTTTCCTAAAGACAGATAAAGGAAATAAATTAGTGATATTAAAAAAAATATATTTATTGGAAGATACATGAAATTGTCTACCCCAACCTACCCATTGAATCTAATGTTCTAATTCCTAAAATAAACAATAGATTAGTATTATATAAATTTAAAATTGGTTATTTGAATCCAAATATTTTCATTTTCTCTTCTAACTCAATGTTTGGGTTCTACTAAATTTAGACTTCTTTAGATATCAAAGATGTTATTCCAACTCAGATTTCTTTTGTAAGTTATGTCACAGAGAAGATGAAACACAGTTTTTTTAAATTTTATTTATGTCTAGCACATGCAAAACTTTGTGAATTTATAGTGAAAATTTATAGGTGTAATGGTGTCACATTCCGAATCATTATGAATTCCTTTTAGTAATGGATTTATCCCAGCAAATTGAGCTTCCATTTTTAGTTTTTGTATATTCTGATGCATAATATGCACATTTATATAATTAAAATAATGAAAGATGACATCTAGTTACTTTATAAAGTAAACTTAAGCAGTTAACAATTAAAGATAAAAAAAAAACTGACAGTGTAGATATTATGTTGCTTCCTTGTCATTGTTAAAATAATAGTCAAGATTTTAGCTCTTAAAATTCTTATAATCCTTAAGACTACAATTAAAACATCACTTTAAAGCAGTAACCCTGATCTAATCTAAAAATGATGTAAAGCACATGGATAATTTGTTATTTTTTGTCCAAATATTTGCATTTTTTAATATCGTTTTGTTATATTTGCTGTGTAATATTTGTATTTTTTATAGTCTAAAAGGTCTACTTCTTTTTCTCCTATTGTTATATTTTCTTATAATACTTGTATTTTATATATATATATATGGAATAAAGTTCCTTTGAAACATAAATATTGAGATGCTATAGTAAATTATGTTAAAAAAGAATGACCGGAAATAATAAACTCTCTCTAATAATGAACGTTTTTACATTTGTCATAGTTTCTTGTAAGTTAAGTCCAGGCATTTAAACAAGCATTTCATAAAGAAACTAATTTCGATGTGTAAACCATAATAATAAATATATTGTAATAGGTACGATAATTTTTATAACTTAAAATTTTTCTTACCTTATTTTAAACATAGCCAACTAATTACAAATAAATAAATAAAAAAAAAATCATTATAATTATTTTTTTTTAAATTTTAATATGCTTATTAAAAATTTATGCTTACATAAAAAGTTAATCAAAATAAAAAAAAATATAAATCTTGAATATATTCAAAATAAAATAAAATTCTTGAATAAACAACCAAATAATGTAACTCAATCGATATTTTTCTTTCTTTAATCCTTTGAAATATAGTATATAGAGAAGGTCCACTATGCCGAAAAAGTTATAAACAAATAAAATATTACCATGACGTATGTAGATAAATCTTAAAACAAAATAGCTTACAAAATTGTCATAACATCATTTAAACTTAGACATATTTTAAATAAAGATGATGTTAACACATATTTGGAGTATTTAGCATTTTTTCTGTTGCAATAGTAGTCACAAATCGTATAAAAGAACACTAGTACTGACTCCCAAAATAAAGTAAAAATTTCACAAATTATAGTTCTAGCAGGTGTACGTGTGTGACGCAACTGTTCTCAAAAGCTATAAAGTGTTAATATAAAACAGAATTAGTATATTTGCATATCATTAAACTAGTAGTAAGCTATGATTATGAAGGCAAGATCCTTTGAAACCGCTCAGCTCATTTGTTTTTAGTTATCTATTTTATATTAATACTTTATAGCTGTGGAGAATAGTCGCGTCACACACGCACACCTGCTAGAATATATATATATCTCCCAAAAGTAAAAAAAAAAAACTATTTGACAAATTATAGTTGTAAAAGTAATTCAGACACAATATAGAGTTAGGGAAATTATCGAACTATTTATTCATCTATCCATCCATTCATCGTCCGTCCATCTATCTATCTATCTATCTATCTATCTATCTATCTATCTATCTATCTATCTATCTATCTATCTATCTATCTATCTATCTATCTATCTATCTATCTATCTATCTATCTATCTATCTATCTATCTATCTATCTATCTATCTATCTATCTATCTATCTATCTATCTATCTATCTATCTATACGTATATATTCTTGTATACTTTATGTTGTAAATATTTACATTATTTTATGCGTTTTTGTATTGAATCAATGCTGTATTTTATAATATATTTCGGGTGGGGGGGGCAAATTAAATAAAAATTGATTGACGCTATTACTATATTTAATTTCAAACTACTTTCTTCCTTCTCCGCCCTTCCTCATTATTTAACCACTTTAATTTAGTACTTTTGTCAGATATATATATATATATTCCCAATGGAATTATTGAAATTAATTAGTATGACAATAGTTTAATTAAGGTGAATTATAAAATAATTATTTATCTCTTAAGGATAGTCAAATTTAGTTTTAATTTTTATTGCAGCAGGAAAAAACAATAAATAAATAATGAAATTTATAATCAATTTAAAAGTTTTACTAAGCAGATTTCGATATAATAGGTAGGAGCTAGAAATGTATTCTTTTATAATACTCCTTTTAGATATACATTATTTCGCAGGCGTTTTAATATGTCTGTGTTTAACAGCTTTTTAATTTATTTAAAGTATTTAGTGAAGATGCTCATATTATCAAAATTACAAGAAAATATTTCTCTGAATCAGCAATAAAAACAGCTCCCATCTATAAAGAAATAACCAAGTGGAAGATATTAATTATCAGACTTGCTAATTGACAGATTGTGAGAGTTTACAATTTTTCATTGTGATTTTCAAGAGTGACTATAATACCCATCTACATACCCATATTGAATAATGATAGGATGACGTTAGTTTTGCTATCTGAAAAGAAATTAAAATCTGAAAAAAAATATAATTAAATTTATTTAAATCGTAAGTCATGAGCATATGAGATGAATACATTAGCTGTTGCAGGATCTGCATTTGTGAATATTTTACTATCTCCGATGTTTAGTTTGATATACTCAAGCAATTTATTTTCTAATTTTTAAGCAAAAATTACTAATTGATAAAATATTTTCTATATATGCACAGTATAATATTCTTTTTTATTTTTATTTAGTACATCAATTTTATGATCCATACATGAACCTTGAACTCATTTTGAAAATCTCTGTATCATAATTCAAGTTAAAAAAATGTATATATATATATTATTTTTAATGAATAGCAGTATAAGAATATTGTCACTATTAAATTGTAGCTATATTTTGCACTTGCACAAAAAGCTAAAGCAAAAAACTCTGGAGAAAATGAAAAGTATACACACTGTAAAATTATATGCATTTCAAAATTCATTTAACTATATTAACTAAATTTAAATACCATTATAAATTCTGATTTGAATTCATTAAATATTTTACTTGTGGTATAATTAAAAAGCAGAAAAAAATAAAATAAAAATTACATATTCTCACATTAAACATTGAATTCATAAGGGATAAAAAATTGTGTAAGAAAATTCAAATGTTGTGATGTAAATTATTTATTAGTCAGTCTTGGGAAATAGAAAAAAAAAATCTTTAATTTCCTGAAGTAGCAACTTTTTATTAAAAAAATAAAAAAATATATAATTTGTTTCTTGGAACAAGGTATTATTTGTATATATTTGATTGTTGTTGTTGTTGTTGTTGTTATTATTATTATTATTATTATTATTATTATTATTATTATTATTATTATTATTATTATTATTATTATTATTATTATTATTATTATTATTATTATTATTATTATTATTATTATTATGATGATGGTGATGATGATGATGATGATTATGATGCAAGTTTTTCTAGGTATATTTATTATATTGATTAAATGTTACAAATGTTGACCTTATATTAATACATGAATACATGAGCCATGCAATAGTCGTTGTATGTGATGCAATATCTGCCAAATTATGATGGAAAGATTGAAAGGATTATAGTTCTTGATTTAGGTGATCAGTACTTTGGTGGCATAAAGCTGGAGATAGTGATTCTGGTGAGATATGTCAATGATGATCACTTATCTGTGAAGTAAGAAGTCTGTTAGCAAAGAATCTGGCAGTCCACTGGGATAACCACCTCTTGGTGAAAAAATGTAACAGAAAAAGAATGAACATGTAAAGTTAGTATTGGATTGATTAGGTCAATGGATTTAGAAGTTGGACTAATGCTACAACAGTGGCCATGTGGTAACACATATGTATAGACAGGCAGGATTTCCATTCCTGGCTCAAGGCTGTTTGAGTTTATTTGAAAAAATAGCAAGATGTATTCTATCTGATATTGTTTTTGGCATTAATTATCTGTTAATATTTGGATCTTGTGGTATTTCCTGTTTGGTGATTAAATGTGATCACATTCTGGACAATTGTCAATGAGCTTTGACTCTTTGCTTGAGGTATTAGTTGATTTGATTCTATGGTTTGAATTGTTGGTTAATGATTGAATGGAAATGAATCCAGAGCTATGGTCAATAGGGGTTGAGCATTTTTACATTTATGAATTTTTGGCTATTTTAAGAGTGCCCAGTAGTGGTATGTGAGATGAGACTTTCAATGAATAAAGAGTTGATACTAAGGTAGCCATGATTACTGGGGATGTTTTATTATTATTATTATTATTATTATTATTATTATTATTATTATTATTATTATTATTATTATTATTATTATTATTATTATTATTATTATTATTATTATTATTATTATTATTATTATTATTATTATTATTATTATAATTATTATTATTATTATTATTATTATTATTATTATGATGATGATGATGATGATGATGATGATGATGATGATGATGATGATGATGATGTTTCAACAATAAGCTTTATTTGTCGTAAAGGTTACAAGAGTTTACATAGCTTGGATTGCTGTGTTTACATGGGCAATCCGTTATTGTAGGTTTACATATATAAAAGTAGATTTATTGTTTTACACAGGATTACAGGAATTTTTACATGCTGTGAATTAGTTACATAGTTTTACATAGTTTTTATTGTTGTGGTTACATGGGGAATCCATAGATATAGGTTTACATATATAAAAGTTGATTTAAATAAGTCAATTATATTGTTTTACAAGAGATTACAAAAAAATTGTCATGCTGTGGATTAGTTACAAGGGTTTTTACTTGGCTTGGATTGCCATGGTTTCATCAGCAATCCATAGGTGTAGGATAGTTTATTTATGTTGTGGATTAGTTAGAAGAGTTTTACATAACTTAGATTGCTATGGTTACATGGGTAGTCTGTATTTGTAGTTTTACATATGTAAAAGTTGTTTTATTGGTTTACACAAGCTACATAGATTGTTCATTATTTATACTTTTTCTGTTTGTATGAGCAGGGACCAAGTAGCTGCATAAATATCCAGGCTGGTGATCTGTTTGTCCCTAACTTTAATTTTAATTAGTTTATTCTCAAATGTGGCTGGATGCCTTCTGGGGTTATTACCCAATACAAATGCACACCTAGTGCACCAAAGTGCATATAAGACAAACATTGAAAACCTTATAGCTAGTACAGACCTACCTTTGTAAATTGGCATAATTTGTAACATTGTAGGGTTTTGTTTTCTATATTTCCCTTGCAGAATGCATCTAGTCTGATCCATGGCCTTGCAATTGAAAATTATATGCTGTAAAGTCTCTTCAGCCATATGGCAAATGTCACAGAAAAGATCAACTGACCTGTACATTTTTCTGTGATGTAAAAAATATTTAGTAGGTAAAACATTCAAATTCATTTTGATTATAAAATCTAGAAACTTAGGTTCTAGTTGTCATCTTTTGTATTGCTTGATCAGATATTTTCAAATCAATCCTATCTCATAATGTTTTTAAAATGTTGTATGAAAAATGTGTTTACATTTATAAGTAAAGTATTTATTCTCCATTCTCACTATTCATAGATAATCTAAAAGAAAACAAAGAATATATATTATAAATGATTAATATTCATTATCATTACCAAATAACCTTTATCTGGTCATCATTTTAGTAGGCTTCTTCATCCACTAGATACCGATCATTGCATACATAAAGAAAATATACATCCATACACTTTATCTAAAAATATTCTTATCTAAATTATTAGATTATTATATTATAAAATTATATGTTATTAACAAATTAATGTTTTATGTTTTCCTAATCTTATAAAAAATAGAAAATTTATGTTTAACTAAGTTAATAAAAGAAAATCAACAACGCCACCTGTGGCCTTTTTTATTCTGTTGTCTACATAAGAGCTCTCATAAAAAATTTTTAAAAAATAATATACTTGTCATCAATTCGAAGTCAAAATTAGTCAAGGTGTATAAGGTAAGATCTTATCTTATTATTTCTTTGAATGGATTTGAGGAATAAGTCCTTAATTCCTAAGTATTCAAAAGAAAATGAACCACTTACAAAAGCGGCCATTAGTGAACATAAAAATATTTTTAAAATGCCTAAAAATAAATCATCCGTTCAATCTAAAAGTAAAGGTCAGCATAAATCATTAAAATCCAAAACAGATATTCTGATCTCTAAAAAAAAAAGCAATAATTTACAAAATACAATGTCCGATGATGATAATTCCTTCGACAACGTAGCTTTAGATACATGCATGCTTAAAAAATTACAGGTATCCCCAGAAAATGAAACCAATTATTATTACTTAGATTATACTACCAAATATGATCAAATAACTAATTCCAATCAGAATTCAAACGTATCAAATAATGACTCTAATAATCAAATTCAAGATTACCAAACACAAAGGCCAAATTATAACATTAAAGAATCCCAGGCATCAAAAGATTACCCAAATAATTCTCAAAACCACAATGAAAATTTTAATAGTGATCAGCTCATTGACAAAAAATTTATACCCAATGATTACAATAAACAAAACCAAGATATGGTAGACAACACATTTGCTAATGCTAATCATTACCTTGTGAACTCTGCTGCTGTTGAAATACCTACCTTGTACATTCCTCCATCCGATAGCACTTCAATCGATTTACAACAACAAACAATAAACACATCATATTATCATAATAAAGTAACATTTTTTTTTTCAAATTCAAATCTTTCTCCCTCAGCAAATCTAATATCACAAAATATTCAAACCATCACTTTATCACCCCAGAGTCTAAGCCATAAATCTACAGATATAGAGATGAATGTTTCATCTGACCAAAACCCTCTCAAATCTCATAAAACAAATAATAATAAAGAACTAACACTACAACAACATTCTACAAATCAAATTATATCTAATTCTTCAAACCACAAAGACATATTAAATAATAAAAATAAAAATCAACTCGATAACTCTTACTTAGACACCTCTGAAATATCAAGCTCACTTGGCAGTAGTGATCACATACCTCAATCACATCTTAAAAAAGAAAAAAAAACCAACAATTTCCAAAAATCAAAAAAAAAAAATATCAAATTACAATCCAAACAAGTGTTCGACCAGCCATATGCAATAAATCAAGAAGAAATTTTTCTTAGTGTAAAACATCCTCTTCCTCAGTTAGAAATAGATACTCAATCTGACTCTGAAACCATCTCAAGCCATCCAAACTCCCAAATACTCACAAATAATAATTTACAAACTAAAGACTCCTTCCACATCATTAGTTCTATCCAAAATCAAGAAGGTTTTGCAGATGATTTGACTTGCATTACACCATTCACTAATAATCCAAAACATCCAGAGATACACAACCTCCCAATAGAGGCACACTTCTCAAGGCCCCCTAATACACTACAAAGAAGAGAAAAAAACAATTGACTCTTCTACACTTGATACTCTACCATCACAACTCAACAACAATAACCCTCATTCAATGTCCAATTTAACACCAAATCATCAAGTGAAGCCTTCATATGCCAATATTGCTAAAATTGGCATTTCTCAACAAATTAATTCAAACAAAAATGCTATGTCTAACATCTCTCCCTCTGGTTAAACAAATGTGCGAGCAGTACTATGCTACAGCTGATTCCCCAGAATCCATATACCTTGATTTAATGGACCAACCTGAAGACATCAGCCAACCTAACACCCAATTTAATATTGTATCTGACAAATTCACCACTGCTGACTTCAATGAAAGCCAATACAACAATCTGATGATTCAATTTAACCAAACAATACTAATTAAGCTGCTCAAATCACTGGCAGATTATAACAGTGACAAAAGTATAATCTTAGCTATCACAGACACTAATTGCTTCTTATTCAAATTCCTTATCGAGTCTTTCTATAATACCATAAAGCAAAATAATTTGGGAGATGGCATTCATCGTATTCTAAATCACCCAATCTACAGATATATAGCTCTTGAATTTAACAATTGGGCAAACTGCAACAATTTCAAAAACAACATAAAAACTATTGATGATAAATTCATGTGCTATGTTGATGTTAACAGGGCTGCTACGCTTCATGGCAAAATAAAGTACTGTGTAGCGGTACTAGATGAAGGCCAGCTCCAAAACATTCTTCAACCATTTGGCAAAATTGTTAAATTTAAATATCTGCCAGTAGACAAAACATAATTCTCTTTCCTTTCAAACATAGCTACATTTAAATTACAGCTAAAAAAGGACATAAACCCTAATGATATTCCAACCATAGTCAAACTGAGGAACTCCTGTATGATCATCTCTTTCTTGGGGGTTAAACCTCAATGTTTTCATTGTGGTCAGAGGTCTCACCTCATAAAGGACTGTCTGGCCCATTTTTGCAATATGTGTGGCACCATAAAAACAGAGCACACAGATGTAGACACAATTTAATACCACAACCGGCATTAAACAGTGATCACTTACAAAGCCAAAACACAATTCAGATGCAACAAACTCAACTCCCAGACCAATCTGATCATCTAAAAGTAAGCAACCAGAAATCTCAAAAGATAGAAACCACACTTAGGGATACACAAAATACTCCGTCACAAATTCCTTCTATCACAGCAACTACAACCAATCCCATTATAAATCCCCACAGCTCAAGCAATCTAAAAACAAATGCAGCCATCATACTAAAACCAAATGACAAAAACAATTACAAATCACATACAGTTCACAGTAAAACCATCCAAAACAATTCTAATTCTGCATTGAACTCCAGAAATAGTAATCAACATAATCTCTATTCCAAGAAACTATCAAAAAATTCTGAAGGTAAAACCAAAAGCCCTGACTCATCCCAGCCCATCCAAACAGATAACCCATGTTTATATTCTCAATGATCCATCACCAAAGCATTCCCGCACTATTCTAAATCATCAGATTCTGATTCCGAGATGGAGTTTAAAAACTCATATACAGCCAGCAACAAAAGGAAATCTGTTATCTCTAACAAAGCAAGCTCAGAAGATGAAATCTCTCCTAACCAAATCAACTCACACTCATCCAGCACTAAGCTCAAAGTCCTATCTAAAACTCCTATATCTACTAAAAAACCAAAATTCTATAACACAACTCTTCCTCATTCACAACTTCAAAGTGACTTACAATCAGCTGATCAATACCTACTTACTGGCCAACTCTCCAGTGATATTTCCCAACTAACTACTAATAATTCAAATAATAACTTACCACACCAACTTATCAAGCTAGTGGTAGACTCTAGCAATAAATCATCTCATGTCTAAAATACCAATCAAGATTGCAGCCATCAACATTAGAGGTATCAATTCTCTGATGTGCATTAATACCATTAAGCATTGGTTTACCTCTGTATCACCCCACATTATGTTCATGGGAGAAACTAAATTTCATCAAAATCCAATCTTCAAATTCTTCCAGAACTCAATACTCTAGGCTACACACAACTCTCAGTCAACTATAATGCATCTGAAGGGGTGGGGATCATAATTCATAATAATCCCCCCCCAACAAATTTAAAATTACTTACCTATATAAGAATATAATTTGCTTAAATCTCACATATGGCACCAGCTTGTTAAATGGCTTTTATATATATACTCCAAACTGCCATCATACATACCTCCGAATAATAAACACCATCAATATGCTTACTTCCAACAGCAGCACTCCAGCAATCATACTTGGGGATTTTAACACCTCCTATGAAACCTTTACTAAAAAATACCTACATCTTCTTCTCAGGGGTTTCATTAATGGGAGAGGTTTTTTTCCTCAGCAAGCATATTCATTTTACAACAGAAGGTATAAAACTCTCACAGATCTGATGTTTTATACATCAGACCTACATCACAACATAGATGCCTCTTTACAACCGGTTTTTTTTTTTCAGACCATCATGCACTAATGGTCTCAACAACCCTTGATAACTTTAAACCTCTGGTCTTAAATCAAACGATTAAAATGCTAACAAAAGCCTCTGCCAATGAAGCCATTATATCCGAGGCCTATATCCTCTTCTTCAAAATAGATATACAAAACACCCATCCTGAGGAGGCTTGGTTTGCCTTTGTTGGCATACTTCAATCTCTAATTTCACATTACACTAAAGGCAACAAAGGCCCTACCACGCTAATGAATGGACTTGACCAGATAAATAGAGAAATTAAGAATTGCTCTACTGATCCACTACATATAGATGAACTACTTTCACTCAAAGCAAAATACAGAGAAAACAGATATCCATTGCTGAATACATTTCAGTCAAAAGAGCCCAGAATTTTCTTTTGGGCCAACACTGCTAAACCAGGGGCTACTTGAGATGGGCATTAGGAGCTCACAGAAAGAACATTACTCCAGCCTCACTTAACATAGATGGTAGTCATATAATAGGCCACCAGATGATTACTCAAATTGCAATGCATTTTAAAAATCGCTTACAAAATGTCACAAATTCAACTAACAAAGACCAACTCAAGCCCTCTAACCTAGATAGCCACAACATAACTCCTGCAGACCTCAAAAACCGCCTCCATTCCTTAGCTGAAATGTACATCCTGGGATGCATGCCATCCCTAAATTCCTACTATTACACCTTGATCACTTCACAATTCTGATACTAATGAAAATGATAACCATCTTTCAATGGAAAAAAAAGAAATCATGAATTTATATCCAGTAGCCCTGGTCCCTTTTTTAAAAAAGAACAAAGATCCTTCAAGCATAAACAGCATTAGACCCATTTCCATGACCCCCATTCTAATTAAAGTTATTGAGGGGGTCATCAAAGAAAAAATTAAACACAAGATACTAGACAATATTTCACAGTACCAATTAGCCAGAAAGGGATCTTCTGCCCTCACAGCTATGGGGGAAATAAAGACCCTACTTCATCACATCAGGAAAAATAGAATGTAAAGACCAATAGCAGTGCAGCTTGACATCTCTGAAGTGTTCGATTCAATCAACATTGACATTCTCCTCTCAATCCTTAATAACCTGGACATTCCGTTTCAAATCATACACATTATTGAGAACTTACTTTACAATCGTCAGGTTCATATTACATTAAACGGTACATACACAAATGGTTTTCTACCCAACATTTCGCTGCCACAAGGATCACCTTTGAGTGCCTTGTTATTCATTTGCTACTTGAACCCTCTTTTAAGGGAGATAGAAAACTCTCTCCCAGGAGTATACATTCCTCGACTCAGAAAATTCATTAAATTATTCACTTATATGGATGACATCCTTGTCATACTCCCAGATCAAAAACATCTATCAACTCTATATTACATAATAGACAAATTCTCAAATGAATCACAGTTAAAATTCAATCCAAATAAATCAGCCTCATGGAAAATCTTAACAGGAAAGAAAATTAGCTCTAAATTTCTGGCCATGCCCCAGGCTTTCCTTGGTTTTCCTGTTTACATGTCTCAAACATCTATGTCCAAACATATCCAGAATTCTCTCCTGAACTCTACAATTCAACTAGTCCAAGCACTCTCTAGGGTATACCTTTCACTACAAGGGAAAGTATCACTTCTCAATATGAAAGTTATATCCAAAATTGCTTATTATTTTCCCATAATCACATTAACAAAATCATTTATAAGAAAGACCAATTGACAATGCTCCCAACTCCTCTGGAGAAGGAAAATAAATTCCATAAGTATGGTGGGGATGCAACTCCATCATAAAGCGAATGGTATGTCATTGCATTCTATTCTATCCTAATACTATCAGAAATCCCATACCCTGATTTATAACTTGGTTTTAAAACATGGCAACTTCATTACTTCAGAAGTAATACAAACCACCACCTCATAACAACTCCTGGCTTGATGTTATTCTTCAGTATCTCAACCAATATCAGATAATCACCAATACCACTTTCAACTTCAAAATTTCTATATGGGATGCACATCTAATTTTGCACCCAATCATCAATAATATAAATCCATCCTTAGGAATCAACCATCTCAAAATCACCTCTTTATTTAAATTTCTTAAATTAGAACCCAAATTTCTTACCTTCTTAATTAAGGTAAATCAAAATGTCATGCATACTAATCACTTTTTACACTTCAAGAGATATCTAAATAATATTGATCCAATATGTCCACTCTGCAAGACTCAAGAAGATACTTTTGACCATATTATTAAATCATGCCCTCGGCTGGTAGGCATTAGATTGCTAATTTCGCAAAGTTCGAGCATTGACTTTTACAAAATTCTATCATTGAAAGACTCCTTACAAAGTAGACAATTTCTTTTTATTAGACTTTCATTGTTTTTAGTTCATACAATCTGGAGTGTCCATTGCAAACTAATCTTCACCTTCCCACCTCCAAATCAAGATGTCATATTTATCGATCACCTTAATAAGTTGAAAAGTAAAGACCTTATCCTGTCTTCAAAATTCCTCTATAATGAGACATGGAATCTCTTTCAAATACCAAAAATCACCTAAGACATAAACAATCACACACAAAATTTGATACTAGCATTTCCATTAGAGATTCTCCAGGGATTCAACTTTAGATCCATCACAGAGTCTCAATTAGGATGTTAGAACTTCTTACCAAGAAAGTCAATGTATTCACATATTCTTAGATAATCAATTATTTTTCATTAATAAAGTTATTTTTGAAACTAAAATAAAATCAAAAAAAACTATAATTACTTATTTCTTCCATTAACTTTTTCTTGACAAACAGTTCTTGATAAAGTTCGAAAATTGTTTATTACTTTCTCTAGAGTTAAAGTTTAAAAATAATTATTAATCCATTTTAGTAAAGTTTATAGAAAATAATCCTGGGACTTTACTGTTTAGAATGATAATTATTAAACTGTAATATTAAAGAATTATTCCCACAGTTTATTCAATATTCTCTGCTGGCTCTCTGATGCATCACTCCATTCAATTTAACTAAGTTATCTGGCAAATTTTTTTTCACAATATTTCCATGGATCCATCTTTTATTCAACTATATGTTCACTTTTTTTTATATAAGTTTCCTTCTTGATACATTTAAACTTTCATTTTGGTATTTTTTTTTTTATCAGTTTTTTTTTTTTTTTTTAAAAAAAAACTTCAAGTACTTTTAAACAAATCTTTTCTAAATACATTTTAAACAATTCTAAGATTGGAGGTTTTAATATCAAAAACACTTCAGTAACATATTCTCCTGGGTTCTTTCTTTAATTCTTGAAAATATTTTTTAAAAATGTTACCTTCAGAAAGGATATAACATTTTACTCCTTTTGATATAATATTTTATAAAACAATTTATAAGATATAATTGTCTTATTACTATTTTAAAAAATAAATCTTGGATAAGTTTATAAAATAATGTGTCTCGTTTTTTTTTTTTTTTTGAGAAAACAAATAGCTTTCCACCGCCTCAGTATAATGTCCGTACTGTAGTTTTTATGTACTAAAACAGTTCTCTGGTGAAGCATTAATAAAATAGTATCTATAAACATTCTGTGCATTTTTATATTATTACAATTTATATACATTTTATTCCATAGTATATCCATTTTTCATTGCAAAATTTTAGGTTAAACTTAGAATAAAATAATCCTGGTAAGCAAACAGTTAAAACTTAGCAAATCATTTTCACAAAGTTTCTAAAATATATTATATTTTAAACTCTCTTTTGCAAAATACTTTTTTTAAATATATCAATTAGTTTTTGCAAATAAAACTATAAGAAAGTACTAAAAATTGACTAAAAATAAAAATTTAAAAGTACTATCTCTTTGATAGCTACTAATATACCTTTCTCTGGTTTCAATCCATTATTAATCTCCCACATAAATCAGTTACAACAATATTTATACCTTGCAAGAATACCTTATTTTATTGGTTAATTTTTACTTTTAGCTTGAGAACAAATTTACGTATTTTCAATTTTACAGAATTAGATTTTAAAAATAAAAATTATGACATAATAAAACTTAAAAATATTATTTAAAATATAACTTTTAATTCAATTATTATTTTTATTTAAATTATTTGAACACTAAAATAACTTTTAAATATATATTTTTATATTTATCCCACTCTTAATATTCAATTTATCTAGTTTTATTTAAACAAAATATTTATTTTTTATTATAACTGTATTCGACTTCATTACATTATTTAAAACATTTAGAAACATTTTATACCAACTATTTAACCTTTTGACTGTTTGACTCGTTCTTAATCGAGGCAATTTTTGATACATATTCGTTTTAATCGAGTAAATTTGACATCGCTGTAAATTGCTTAGTTTTTGGACTACGTTTACGGTTTTAACGTCATTTTTTAGAACGCAAAAAGTTTTATAATATACTGCCATCTATTGAATTATTTTACAAGTAAAAAATCAATTAATTGATGATTTATGTCAAACAAAAACTAAGCACTGCCTTTTCACATCTTTTCTTGAATCTTATTGGCTGTTGAAATTTTGTAAACAAAAGAAAATGGAAAAGCTCCGCCTTCTCATCATCTTTTCTTGAATCTTATTGGCTGTTAAAATTTTTATATGGCTGCCAAAAATTAAAAATTTACGAACGCTTTTGTTTTATTTTGAAAATGATAAACGAATGTTTTAGAGCATTTTAAAAATATTTTTTGATGAAATACAAATAAAATACAAATTATTTTCATATAATATGTCAAAAATAAATATTATTTTACAAAAATAGTTACGATTTTAGCAAGAATTATTTATTTATTGCAAAGTCGGGAAAAAAAAATCATAACGTGAAATTATGATTGCCGTTTCTTTTCATGTCAACCGTAACAAATATTTTTAAAATTAAAAATCAAAATTTATTTTTGAACAAACTTTCGTTTATTTTTATAATGTGAGAAATTACTAATATACTTTTTAAAAACGAAACTAAAGTGAATATATTTAAAAAAACGGTCAATAACTTTTGAAAAATTGATACATTATTTTGTGCATCGGCTAATTAAAAGCTTTGAGTGATACCACCTGCAGCGAATGAACAATTGGACAGTTAAAGGGTTAATATTCACTTCTATGATAGATAGTAATTATATTTAGTTCTATAATACAACTTTTAAATATTTCAAACTTTGTTAATCTAAATTCAAACAAGCGTGTGTGTGAAAGTATGTAGTATACAAGTCACATGATTACTAAAATTTAAGACAGATGATATTCAATCTATTTCTCTGTCTGGATTTATAAAATTGCTACACTTATTATATTAAATAATATAATTATAATATTTTGAAAGAACAATTTAAAAAATATAGAACTAGATATAACTTTCATTACCATAAATCTAATTTTTAAAATATACAATATTAATTTTGATTATTAAAGATAATTTATAAATGTAAATATAATATTTACTTCTATAAGTTTAAAATTATTAAAATTTAACATTCAAATACACCTTTAAATATTTATAGCTGTTGTTATTTAACATGTCCAGCTTTTGCAACCATATGCAACAATATTTAAAGCTTTACATAACTATTTTTTAAATGATTTGCTATAATTTTATATACTACATATTTTCTTTAGCTTCAAATTGTACTTTATAACATAATTAACATATTAAAAGAACATATTTTAAAATTTATATTTTTTAGTAATTTACTATAATTGACTATTTCTGACATATAGAAAAGGGCACAAATATATATATATATATATATATATATATATATATATATATATATATATATATATATATATATATATATATATATATATATATATATATAGTGAACCTGATTGAAATCCATTTCAATGATGTGATTACCAAAAATATTTATTAAGCTTTTAATTTTCATTAAACATAAAGGTTTAAATTTTCATTATTATTTAAAAAGAATGTGTATATCAACATGCACACACATTTATATGTAAAACGGATTTGTTTTTAAATATTTATCGATTTATTATAGAATAATTCTTATACCGCCTGTTTTTAAATTCATTTGATTTAAAAACAAACTGGCTAGCTAATTGCATTCCTGTTACTTTTATTTTAATTATTGTAAACAATTTTAATAGCAGAGATTTGATTTTTATGTTGTTGTTTTCATTTCAATAAACCCTGGATATAATTCTTAGATAGATTGAGCGGGAGATTAATATTTACCCTGCCTAAGGTGAAGAAATTGGACAACAAGTAAAGTGTTTCGTGGGAAATGGAGCAACGTATAAGTAACCCCGGAAATTTGGAGGGTCAGTTAATTTATTTTTGAGAGATAGACAAGTGGTTTTCTCACGTGAAAGTTATAGCAGTGTGGACTTTTAAATTTCTGAATTAAAGGACATCAGCTGTTATTAAATACTTTCGCTTGCAAAAATGAAAAATTCTATACTTGTTATCACCACCAGAATGGCTTGCTAACTCCACAAAAGACGGATCCCTGAGTTCCAAGTTTGTTTCAGTAATGCTTTGAACACCTAAAAGAAGCCGGAACCTCTTTACATCTACTTTGCTGCCTAAAGAACCTGAAAATGAACTTAATTGAAAGTGCGCACTCTACGTGAACTTTGTTTTACCGAAAAGTAACTATTTTCGTTTTTTATTCTTCCCAGGGTAAAGTAATTCTCATTAAATCTCCACTCAATCTAATCATAAATATGTCTTCTTAAATCAATATAGCCTCATATTTAATATTTGCTGTGTTTTCCAATATTTTATAGTATGTCTTAGAATCTTAGTTTTAAGATTCTAATTTGCTTTCCGTTTTACTTATTGGAGAGTGACGAATGAGTTTTATATTTTATACCTCGCTTTTATAAATGCTTTAGCAGCCTTGTATGTATATATATATATATATATATATATATATATATATATATATATATATATATATATATATATATATATATATATATTATGCTTACCTGTAATTATTTAGTATTCAATAATTAATTTGTAGTTTTATACTCTGTGTTTACCCTAGTGCTTAACCTCCAAAAATCTTTTGGCTGACAACTTTATTGTCTGATTTTCGCAGGTGGAGATTTCATTTCTATCTCTAAAAGCAGAAATTAGAATTGTGTTTTTCTTTGTAATTTTATAAGTTGTCAGCAGGAAGATAAAATTTATCCTTTCTTAAATTACAGGTGAGCGATACTTTCTTTCTGCTAAAGTGTTTACAACTTTTAAGATTTTCGTACTCATCTGCACTCTCCGATAGATTTCTTATTGTAGTTATTATGTGTGCTTTAAATTTATCAGAGCATGTACTCAGAATTTGTTAGTAAGTTTATTTTCTTTTCTTTATTTGCTGGGGCAGACATAACTGTTTTTCTAATCATTTACTTGTCTTTTATTGGGACCATTAATTATTAATTTTAAAGTAATTTTCGCCAATCGTTTGGCTGGGATTCACCAGTTTTAATTGTTTCTTCATTTCAGTCATGTTTGTTGGTTGTTCTTGAGGTGGATCAATCACTGTTATTTTAAACATAGTAATAGGTACAGCTCATACCGATATAAGAACATTCAAGGTCTGACCAATTTTTTTAGATCTTGAACAGCTCATCGGTGCTGGATTCTTTGATCTATTTCAGGGCATAGGGTTTAAATATCTGAAAGTGAAAACCAATGTTTAGGTGAATCCTCTGCTGAATGAAATTTGCTTCCTCCCTTTTACATTTGTTTATTAGAAGATCAGTCAGTCTGTCATAGATTTGCCTTTAGTATGTCTGATACATGCCTGCGTTAACCCCCATATATTGTGTGCAGCTCATACCGATATAAAAACATTCAAGGTCTGACCAATTTTTTTTAAATCTTGAACAGCTTATCGGCGCTGGATTCTTTGGTCTATTTCAGGGGCATAGGTTTCAATGAAGGTTTTTTTTAAAAAAAAAATGTACTCCAATGTTGCTTAAATTTATCAGCTAGTCTTTCAAAATTATTTAACACTTTCTTTGTACGGATAAATCATATATCATTTAAAGTGTGATTTGAACTTAGGGTTTTTTTTTCTTTTCTCTTTATTGACGGTTATGTGGACCAAACAATTAACCGGTAATGTGTCTCTATTTAGACAGCACATAAATTTATTTGTTAGCCTTCATCCTGCTCCTTTTTTGAGTCTCACTGGATTTTTTTAAGGTTTAACCAAATATTAGAGCATCCATTACACTGTATGGATTGACTCTTCTATCTCAGTTAATGTCAAGACAACCCAATGCTTTTAAAGCATTAACCTGGGTATATCCTCATCAACAAAATAAAAAAATACATAATTATATTATCCCTAGTTATATTTTTTTTTAAATCACCTAGATATAAAAGCATTAACCTGGGTATATCCTCATCAACAAAATAAAAAAATACATAATTATATTATCCCTAGTTATATTTTTTTTTAAAATCACCTAGATATAAATATAGATATTTTCCCTGATATTGATTTTATCTTTTACTATGCTTTAACTATCACTTCTAACTATTACTCCAGCTGGGTTGTACATTCTATAAAGCAACTGTATGTTCACATGGAGATTCCAAGATATGGTTTTAAGATACGGGCATTATATGTTCCACGTACCTCTCCTCCAATATCAATACAATATGCATTATGACCAGATTGTTTTACTATTGTAAATGGTCCTTCATATTGATTAAAAAACTTATGGTACATATTATCTTGCGGTTTACTTACATGTGGAGTTTTTATCAAGACTTTATCCCCTACTTTAAAATTATGATAAACCTTTCCATTTTTATTTCTTAATTTAGCCATTTTCTTGAGCCTTTCATATGCTTGTAATCTTTCCTGTTCCACATTTATTTCTGTGGGATATACTGGGAGTTGATATGCCATGAATAAATAGGTGTGAGTTGGTGTAAATGTAGTCTAATGGGTGTGAATCCTGTTGATTTATTTATGCTCCAGTTAATATAATTGACTACACACTTTGTTTGCTTTACCCACTCCTTATGCTCATTTCCCAAATAGGTCCTGAACAAACGTCCGAGCTCCCGCATTACACGTTCGCAAGGGTTCGACTGTGGATTCCTAATGGATGTAAGCACATGTTTGATCTGTGATTTTTCCACCCATTTTTTCCATTCCTTCGATAGAAAAGGGGTGCCATGATCTGTTAAGATGGTCCCAGGCTTCCCTATCAATTGAAATTGGAGGGTGTCTAATACCTTGATCATATGTCTGGTATTAGCTTGGGGTATTGGGTAAGCAGACACATACTTAGAAAAGAGATCATAGGTGACTAACAAGTATTTTTGCTTGTTGAATGGGGGTAATGGCCCATAATAGTCTATCGCTAGGATCTCATTCGGTCTTTCTGGTATGATAGAGCTTAATGAACTGCTGTATTTTTGGTTTACTGGCTTAGCTTTTAAACAATTCAGACAGTTCTGAAGTATGCTGAGGACATCACAACACATTTTTGGCCAGTAAAACCAATTTTTAATAGTATGCTCAGTTTTATGAGCACCAAAATGTCCATATAATTTATGTATATGTCTTATGAGTGGGATTCATATAGATTTAGGTATTACTACCCTCCACTCATCCGTATGTGAATTTATATTATATAATAAGATCTGCTTTTCTATCTTATTTGACATGAGATCTTTCGGCACATGAAGAACTTTCTCCCCCTTTAAAGCTTTAATTATGAGGTTTAGATCAGTATCTTTTGACTGAATGTCTTGTAAGTTTTCTAAATCGTTCTCTACATTTTTATCACTAATTAGATCGATGTTAGTAATGTAGGCATTATCTACTGACAGATTATATTGTTCTACATGGTTTTCAACTGTGCACATCTGCTACAACATTCTCAGTTCCTTTACAATACTGGATGGTGTAATTGAATTCCTGCAATAACAAGCTCCACCGGATTAAACGACTGTTAGTCAAGTAGCTGTGATTCAAAAATTCGAGACTTTTGTAATCAGTGACGACTATCACCTCTGATCCAAGAAGCATTTGTCGAAACTTTTGGAAGGCCCACACTATTGCTAGTGCTTCCTTCTCAGTGACTGTATAATTTAATTCTGGACCTTTCAAGAGGTGGCTGATGAAATAGAGGATGCCAGGTTGACCATCCTCCTGGATCTGGGATAATGTTACCCCTAATCCAAAACCACTGCTGTCTGTTTGAACAAAAATGGTTTGTTAAAATCAGGGAAGGCTAAGATGATTTGCTCTAAGAATCCTGCTTTAATCTTTTCAAATGCCTCATCTTGTTTACTAGTCCAGTTCCACCTTTCATCTTTTCTAATGAGTTTTAGTAATGGTTCCATGTGGTCAGAGAACTTTTGATAAAAACGATTATAGAAATTACATAATCCCAAGAATGATCTAATTTTTTTTTATTAGTGGGCTTTGGAAATTTCTGTATGGCACTGATCTTGTCTGGATGTGGTCTTATCCCATTGCAACCAATGATGTGACCCGAAAAGACTACCTCATTACAAACTAAAGTACTCTTCTTGAAGTTGACCTTTATCCCTTTTTTTAAACACTCTTTAAAGAATAGAGTTAGGTGTTGAAGGTGTTCCTCAACTGTAGTAGATGCGATTATTATATCATCCAAATAAATGATTGCGATCTGTTTAACCTCAGGTGATAGGGTTTTGTCCAGGCACCTTATTAGGCCAGAACCACTATTGATCAATCCAAAGGGCATCCTATTAAACTGATAGGTGAAACCCTCGTATCGGAAGGCAGTATATTGGTGATCATCAGGATGGAGTTCGATTTGCCAATAACTGGAGGTTAAATCAAAGGTAGAGAATACCTTCTTATTTCCAAATTTCATGAATAATTCGTGGATGGGTGGTGGAATGTTCCTATCAGGAACTGTAATTTTGTTTAGTTGACATGCATCCAAACAAAATCTCATCGACCCATCTTTCTTCTTCACAGTTACAATTGGTTTACAATAAGGTGAAGAACATTTGGAAATAATTCCCCAATCTAGCATCTTATTGATTTGCTTTGTTATCTCTTCATGATTCTGATATGGAATAGGATACGATCTGGATTGGAATGGTTGGTCATGAATGAGTCTTATTCATTGCTGGAAACCCTCTATTATCCCTGGTATGTCTGAAAAAATTGGGCTAAACTGATTTATAACTGATCGCAATTCCATCATACTATCACTTCCAATCAAGTTGGATTGTGCAATTTTTTGTTCCATGAGTGCTTCTGGAATGGTAGATATTATGAAGTCAACTTCAGGTAGGTCATATCTTGGAAGCAATGTCATCTCCAAGATCTCATCACTTACCCTAACTGTCTTATCAGAGAAATCAATAAAACAATGGTTTTATGCAGGAAATCTGCCCCTAAGAGGACATCATGTATTAAGCCATTCAGTATTAAAAACACATGATAGAGAACTGTTTGGCCAATGTTCAATTGAACCCAGATTTGTTTTGTGCTAGTTTAGCTTTTCTATTGTTTGCCATGGTAACTTGTACTGATATCAGTGGTAGGGACTTAATGTTTGTATTTTTAATCAGAACCTTACGATAGAAATTGTCTGATATAACTGAAATTTGGCTACCTGAGTCTAATAAGGTTTTTACTAGCAAACCCTCAAACAAAATCTCTATCATGGGGCAGCTTTGATTTCTCCTATTATGGTTTGACTAGTGTTCCTCATTGCATTTTCAGTTTCTTGAGGTGAAGAACATGGCCTCAAGAATCATTCTAGGTTGGTTTAGGCAAGATAGTAGGTACATGGTTACTGCACCCTGGCTTTGTATTATTCCCTGGGCTATTATGGGGGTTTGTTATGTTTTTCCCACTATTAACTTGGGTTCTATCAGGAGTCCATATGTAAGGAGAGGATTTCATTGATTTTCCCTTCCAATGATATGGGTCATTATTATTTTTTCTTTTTTTGTAATAAATGGTATTGATGGCCATTTCTTCTTTTCGTTTTTCAGGTGTCCTATTTGAAACATTAACTGTATTTAAGTCAATGCTATTTAACAATTCAGCTACTTGATCAATGTTTCTAGCATTGGTGCATAATAGTGCTTGCTCAATTTTTAAAGGCAAATTTCTTTTGATAATTCTTATCATGTCACCTTCACTCAGGTGGTAAGTATTTAATGTTCTAAATTTTGTTACTTGGCGGCAGAAAAATTTGGTAAATGTTTCTCCTGGTGTTTGCCGTTATTTTTCTTGAAACAGTTGATAAAAAAGCGCTTCTTGTTTATCTCTGTTCCAGAAATTTTTGACCAAAAGGTTTTGATAGCCATCAAATGTGGGTGGAGTTTGGAACAATGATTCCCATCACATTAGTGTGTCACATTGTAAATGGCTATAAGCAATAATAAGTTTCTCTGCCTCAGACAAATTGTGATTAACCGAGAAATATAAATTAAGGCTTCTAAGGTGTTCCATAGGGGCCTCATTAACTAAACCTTTAAAGTTTTTCAACTTCACAAACTGATTAATTGCACTAATTTGAGCTGTGTGGTTATTCACATTAGTCATGTCTATCAAGCTTATTGGCTGATTAGGTACTTGTGTATTTTGATTTAACTGGCAGTTATTTGGTACTATTCCCTCTAAGTTAAAATTATAAGGAGAAGCTTCTATCTCCAGTGGTATTTGACGTGACCAAGTAGGTCCCAAATAGAGGTCGTCATCCTTGCTACTGTCTTTGATAACTACTTCTAAATCATTTCCCAACTTATCTTCATTCTCATACTTGGTTTGTGCTGATCTATCAATTTCAGTAGACTGAATTCTCATTCTATATGCCTTTTGGTATAAATGAGTCTCAATTGCTTCAAATCTTTGATTAGTGGCTTTGTCTATATGGTCCACTTGGTCCTGAATTCCTTTTATGCCTTCAATTACTGATCCTAATTTTACATCATTTGGAAGAGTCTCCATTTCACAAGAAGATATCTTTTCTTCCAAATGCTTTACATTTTGACTCATGACTTCAAAAGATTTGTTATTCCCTTTCACTTCATTATTTAATCGGGAGTGCAATTGCTCAATTTTGGTGTTAATGATATTAAATTCTTCCTGAATTTTGTTTTGATGTCTATCCTGTTCAGCAGGTACTTCTTTCTTAAAATGTACATGATTTTGTTGTACTTCTTCATATTTAGTATCTAGTTGGCTGGTGATAGTGTGCTTGAATTCTTCCTATCTCTGTTGACACTTTACATCCTTCTCATCTATCTCTTTCTTCATTTCAAACATAGCCTGTTTCAATTCTTTATTATCTTCTTGGACCCTATTTAAACCAAGAGATAATCGTTCCATATCTGCAGATAGTTTACTTTTAAATTCCTTCATTTTTATATCCATATTAATGCTTAAATTATTGAAATTGGTTGTCATTTCTTCTCATAAACTACTGCTATTGCTATCTATCTTTGCTTCTAAACTACTACTATTGCTGTCTATCTTTGCTTCTAAACTACTACTATTGCTGTTTATTTTAGCCAATTCTTCCCTTAAACTACTGTTATTAGTTGCCATTTCTTCTCTTAAACTACTGTTATTAGTTGCCATTTCTTCTTTTAAACTACTCATTTTATTATTGATTTCCATGATTATTTGGTATTTCATCATTTGGAGCATTTGTACAATAGCTGTCTGCTCACCTAAAGTTGATGCTATCTCAGCTTGAGGTGGTTGTCTGATTTCATTAATAGGAGTCTCTTGAATTTGACAAACCAACTGGTTCTCTTCTTGCACCTGTGACAAGTGTTCAGTTTCATTTAGAGACCCCCCAGATGCTTGGCTACACAAATCTTCTTTTACAACAACAGTGGTACTCATTTCTATTTCACTATCACTATTACTATCTGATTCTGGTAAATGCTTAAGATCCATGTTTCATAAATATTTCTTACTTCTAGTTGACATTAAAATTTTTTTTATAAATTTACAATATAGTATTTGGTTTTATTAATACAAGTATATATATATATATATATATATATATATATATATATATGTATATATATATAAAACCCTATGGTGTATATATATATATATATATATATATACACCATAGGGTTTTATACGCCATCTTTTTGCTATTTGCATTTAGTTTAGATTTCCCTTATGTATGTAACTTTTATTTCCCTTTTTTTAAAAAAAAAAAAAAAAACCTTATCTTTTATTTTCCCAGACTCATCTATTTTAACTCTTGTTAAATCAATGATTATTTTTTAATGGTTGGTCTCGGCTCATTTTATTATTTATATCCCTCAAATTTCACTTCCCATTCTAGATAATAGTTTTTATTTGATAAAATTATTTATAATAAAAAGAAATATTAAATACACTTTTCAAAGCTGTAATTATTTGAATTAATTTAATGTTAGATGTGTAAGTTTATAGAGGTTATATATATGCAAAAACGACTTAAGATAAAAAAAAAATTCAAACTAAAAAAAAAATATTTTTTTATGAGTTCAATAGCTAGATCTTCTTGGAGACTTGATATTCATGCCCCATGTTGGGCGGCAGATGTAACGGGCTGGAGGATTACATAAGAGATAGGGGGAACGCATCTTACTATGGTCGGACTTTGGGTCTTCAGATAGGATGCAAGTGATTATGCGATGAAATACATAACCTATGATTGTACCTATTTCCAATAAACTAGCTCTACATATTTTTATTAACATAGATACAATTTGGGTCAGTTCATCCAATTCTCACCCCTTTCTAGCCGAGTTACACCACAGTATTCAAACTCAGGGAGTAATTGCCTGAGCTCTCTTATCAGGGAAGGAGATCACACTAATAGTAGTTATTGCACTTCTATATAAGTGATAATTAATTACCAAAATCAATTAAGCATAAGATATATATAAAAAACATGTATGTGCAGTATAAGTATATATGTATTAAAAGCTATAATAAATGACTTAAATATGTATGTGTATTTCCTCTATCATAGTAATAATATTAATAGGTGTAAAACTAAATAAGATTATAATGTTTATAATGGGTATGTGCATAATGAAGAACTATAAAGCTGGTGATGGATATTGAAACAATGATGAGTTAGAGACCAGATTAAAATAACAAATTATATAAACATTTATGATTGACAAATAAAAAAAAAATGCAATATGAATAACACTTAAATCTGATATATATAATTTATTTTGTCAGGATGAAATTCTACCATATCGATAACTATAATGATATTAATAAAATAAAACCCTTGCCTTAAACCCAATGGTAGAACTTCATGTACTTGACTAATTATTTACAACAACGAATATGTAAAATTATAATATGTATATGTGATTGCGAATTTAGCTGACTAATTTAAAATGTGTATACAAACATAACAACAATAAAAAGACCTCTGTTTTCTAGATACCTCAATGGTTATAAATCATTGAATTATAAAAGCAATACAAAAGTAAGCTTAATTAATAATAGTAAAAAATATATATATCATTATGTTTTGCTTACTATAAGATAATATTAAAATTTCTTACCTCCTAATTTTGTCAAAAGTCAGTCAGATGGGGTGGTCAAAACTATTATTTTATTTTATAGAATTAGAGATGATGAAAATATATGTATATATATCTAATTCCCCCCTCCCTTATTACTCTCATACAGAGTAACTCCAAATTTATACACATTAGCTTCCATTTGTAGAAACGAAAATAATACATAAAATTTACAATAGACAAAATAATAAAACAAAAATTACAATTCTTATCCCATTATGTAATTAAAGTTCGATAAGTCTTCTGGAAATTGTTCATTTATTAAATAAATTCCTAGGAATGGAGATGAAGTTTTGTTCCCATGAAGAATAGAAGTTTCTTGTCTGAGTCAAAAAATAATAATGTTCTCCAATTATCCTGTCTTGGATTTGTTTAGGCATTTTATTTAAAGCAAAGATGGTTTTTAAGTTTCTCCTAAATGGGCAGGTAAAATCTTTAAACTTTTATGGCTTTATCGATGATGTATTATTACCCCATGGTAAAAACTTTTCAGCAAGCAATCATGATATAAAAATAATATATATTTATTGATACATTTGCTGCTCAAGATTTCAATGACAATATTATTATTTATCAAAACAATTATTTATTGAATATTACTGCAACGCTTAAATTTAGCTAAAATTTATCTAATCAGCAAATAATTTAAAACTTCTTACTTTCAAATCATTTCTTTTCCTTCAAATGATTGCTTTAAAATTTCAGCTTTTGATCACTTTGATTAATATTTTAAAAAAAATATTTATATATTTGAATTTGAATATTCAGATCCATTTTGTATTCGAAAACTATTTTTTTAAACAGAAAAAAAAAATAATGTTCTCTCTTAAAAAAAAAAAAACAGAAGACAATTATAACAATTAATCCTGTGTTTCGGTCGCGTGAACTTATTTTAAACATTTTAACCTTGACATTTCCTATTGTTTAAATGACGTAATATAAATAAATGGGATTATAACTAAAAATAATAATTTATGAATATTTTAAATTTCATTTCTACAAATCTCATCTCCACAAATGGTGCCATGTGTTTAGGTTTAGGTTTTAATTCAGTCATTGTTTTTATTTTTTTTTTAAGTTTATGTGTAAGTTTCTATTTTATTTTTATAGTCATTCCCAATTATTCACATACAATACCATTTTATTCCGGTGTTAATATACCTATCTGTTTCTCCCTAGTAATTTAATGGCTTTTATTACCTCCTTAAAAATAAAAAGATGTTTATACACATGTATATGTTGGAAAGAAAAAAAAAATGTTAATATGTCAATTTGCTTAGCAACTTATTGGTTAAGCTAATATATTACAAGGCTCCAATTGGTAGAGTGTCTTAAAGGACTGGATGGTGTGGCAGTTTGTAGCTCATCACTACAATATATATATATGAAGCAAAAATCCATAATGTTTAACTTTATTGTGAAGTCATTTAAATTAAGTTAAAGTAATCAATGAGCATGATATAATATAGTAAACTAGTCAAATCCCAGACTAATGTCTAATTATTGCATTTTACAAATCAGAAATATTGGATTCAACATATTCACACATCCAAAAGATAATTCTTTTTAATATATAAGAAAATGATCTAGATTATAAATGCTTTAAGATGATGAATCTAAGCCAACAAGATTTGATATAAATATAGATTAATATTTTTGTGATAGTTATATGTAAAAAATATGCTTCTTGACCTATTCTTTGTTTTCAAGTAATATGAATCAATTTAAAACTTATTATAAGTTTTAATAAATTTAATATATTAAATTAAATTATTTTTGTTTGCATATTAAAAATTCATATTAATAAAAATTTCTATAAAAATATTAATATAAATAAAATAAAAATGTATCCATATTTATTTTTATTTCTTAGTGATTTGTTGTTTAGGAATTCATAAATTTAGAGGCATAGAAATGCTTCTACCCAGTCACAATCCTTGAACTATGACCTCTTAAGTCTGCCACTCTATCATTGGACCAAATATATTATTGCTATGGAGTTTGTAAGAAGTTCAATGATGAAGCAGAATTAACTCTATCTTCTGAAGGTGATGGAAGCCATTCTACCACTATACTAAAGTACAGATAGTAAAATCAAATAGTTTATTGCTTTAGACTTTATAAAAAGATAGAGCTCTGAAAGTGAGATGAATGTGCTTTATTAAATGGACTTTTCACTACAGAGTTTAGCACTCTACTTTTGCTCCAAACTATTCAGGGTCATTATTAAATTAAACAAACATTTTTTTTCTATCATTTGTTTTACAAAATTATTATAAAAGTATGCTTATAAGTGATGCACATTTTTATATTACTGACCCCCATGCATTGTTAAATTAAAGCTATATATATATATATATATATATAACTTTAATATGTTACAATATATATATATATATATATATATATTGTAACATATTAAAGTTACTCAAATGAGTTCAAATAAGATCCAAGTAAAGGAGTTCATTGTAACATAATTAAACGTCGCTCAAATAACTATAGATGGTTACAATAGCTAAAGTAGTTCAAACGAAATAAGTAAAGGAGTCCAAATATCAAGAATTATAAACAAATTATTAATAACAAGTATTATAACTCAGGTATATGAAATCATGTGAAGTGAGTACACTAGTAATTCAATAAAATATAACTCAGGTATACAGGCAGTAGATCTTATCCACTTTTATTTCTTTGTTTGATGTTAAGTGCATGTTTAAACAAATACTAAGTGAATATGGTCTAGCAGGGCGCCACTAGATTATCTGAATCTAGACACGGTTATATCTAATAACCTTTCACATGTACCAGGTTTGAATCCCTTTTTGGTACTTTATTTCTAATAAAAATGAGAGATTTTGCTTTTTGAGCCATATCACTATAAGCACTAATAGTTAGGTAAAAGTAAAACATCTTTAAACCACAGTGGAGTTCATTGAACATAAATCATTTCTCAGATCTTAACATAACAAATGTGTTTCAATATTTTTATAAGTTCACTAGCTCAGATTATATATAACTAATTTAGGATGGCAATTCACTCATACTTGCATGAAATAGATGATGGGATGTGGTTATAATAATACTAAGAGATCACTAAATATTATAAAATCAATATTTATTTATGGCCTTTAAACAGTTAAACAGCTTATTAATTAAAACATTGATGATAATGATGATGATAATAATAATAACAATAATGACAAAGGTTTCAACTACAGCTCTAGGACTAAGCCTAAACATAAAACTAAATTTTATAAAGAAATTCATAATTATTGCTTAATTTTAGCATATTTACTTATATCTTAAATAACTAATATTCAACCATTGATGATGATGAATAATCACACTTAACAAAGACTACACTTAATGAAATATATACGCCTCGTTTAATAAAACAAACTAATATTTATTACTACATTTCTAACATATACATAAAAATTTCTAGATAAATATGAAAATTGACATGAATAATAATAATAATAATAATAATAATAATAATAATAATAATAATAATAATAATAATAATAATAATAATAATAATAATAATAATAATAATAATTGATTATATAACAATCCTCAGATTAATTTTAAGTTCTTCCCCCTTTCCCTTCAAATGTATTTTGTATTAAGTTGGACGTCACATTGACCATGATTTTCACTCCATGAGAAAAGTATTTCAAGAAAAAAAAATATTATCTGCTCATTAGCATACATACTTTAAAAATCTAACATGTAAATAGAATGTAAAAAAAATGTTAGTAGAATTGAAAGAGCAAGTTTTAGAAACAAGTTTTAAATTATTTTCTCCCCTTCCCTTCCAAGCGCTGAAATCTATACTTTCTCAAGACAAAATAATTTAATATTTTAACACCACCTATTATTTCACATTCACTCGCAATTATACACATATAAAAATATCATTATGTATGTGCATGTTTTATCCCAAAACAATAAATATATATTAGTTAAAACTAAAATCATAATACCATAAAAAATTATATTACATATTCATATTTCATAATTGTAAAATTAATAAACAAATAATTTTCATACATTCAAGATCAATTATGAAGCTCAAAGTTATTATTAGTAAGACATTCTTGTTTTAATTGATCTGAATAGTCTTTAAAAGTTCTTTAAATAAAATATACCACTTTATTGCAAAAATGTTTGTTAAGACTGATATCATAAAGAAAATAGATATAAAAAGTCATATTACCGATCTTTTGTTTGTGGCGAATTTCCAAGGGTTCAAACTTGTCTTGTATAATGTCTATATTTCTGCAGCTACCATTTCCATTTTATGTGGGAACAAACTCTTTCTTGAGGTGTATAACTATTTGATGATGATGACTCTATTGAGGTTATTTTATTTAGTGGATAATTTGGGAATCATTATATTAATTTTTCTTCTCTTCCTGTCAAGCATGATTTTTAGTGGATGAAAGACAGTGGTTGTTTTCACATTTGTAAATTTTCTTGAGTTTAAAATCAGTTGCTGGAACAATTAAGTGGACTTGATGATTAATATTTATCAGTAGATTAATTCATCTTTTATCGAATGCAGGTGAATGCTTTCTTCCTTCTATTAAAAACATCTTATTTCTCTGGTCAGTTGAAAGGTGTAGAATATTATTTTAGACACAACATCTTTTTTTTCCTATGTGATGTGCAGCTCCCCCAGATGGTCTGGAAAAGATGGGACATAATATAATTTTTCTAGCCAGCCATTTCTTATATTTTCCACATTCAATTTAATAGTTTAATAAGCTGAATCATAATCACCAAAAAAAATTGTTTTACACATTAATATTTTTCATAACTGTAAAATTAATAAACAAATAATTTTGATACATTCAAGATCATTTATGAAGCTCAAAGTTATTATTAGTAAGACATTCTTGTTTTCAATCGATCTGAATAGTCTTTAAAAGTTCTTTAAATAAAATATACCACTTTATTGCTAAAATGTTTATTAAGACTCTGATATTATAAAGAAAATAGATATAAAAAGTCGTATTACCGATCTTTTGTTTGTAGCGAATTTCCAAGGGTTCAAACTTGTCTTGTATAATGTCTATATTTCTGCAGCTACCATTTCCATTTTACGTGGGAACAATCTATTTCCTGAGGTGTATAACTATTTGATGATGATGACACTATTGATGTTATTTGCTTTAGTGGACAATTTGGAAATCATTATATTAATTTTTCTTCTCTTCCTGTCAAGCATGTGGATGAAATACAGCAGTTGTTTTCACATTTATAAATTTTCTTGAGTTTAAAATCAGTTGTTGTAACAATTAATGGGACTTGATGATTAATATTTATCAGTAGATTAATTCATCTTCTTTGAATGCAGGTGAATGCTTTCTTCCTTCTATTAAAAAAAAACATTGTATTTCTCTGGTCAGTTGAAAGGTGTAGAATATTATTTTAGACACATCTTTTCTTTCCTATGTGATGTTCAGCTTCCCCCAGATAGTCCGGAAAAGATGGGACATATATATAATTTTTCTAGCCAGCCATTTCTTATATTTTCAACATTCAATTTAATAGTCTAAAAATATGAATCATCCTCACCATCCTCTTCTTTATAAAGATTATTAACTCCAGGAATTGAGGCTCTTTTCCCATGTTTCTCTATTTTATTTCCCAAAGCTATAGGAATTTTACTGTTGTTTTCAACAGAGCTATTGATATTTTCTTTTAATTCATCTTCACTCCTCTTATCCTCTTCTTTTTAAACTTTCTACCCTTTCTATGCCTTTTCCATCATCTCTTAAACTTTCTATGAGCTGCTTCCTATCTTCTCTTAGACTCTCTATGCTTATTATACTGTGCTTACTATCTTCTCTTAGACATATTATACTTTTCTCCATCTTTTGTTCTAGATTTATCATACTTTGCTTACTCTCCTCTCTCATACTTCTGAGCATCTGCATTATCATGTCCATGTCTGATGGTGCTATCTTTTCTATCTGAGCCTGGCCCACTTCTGGCTCCTCATCTACCATTTCTGTACTTGAGGCCTTATTATTGCTACTGACTTTAGAGGCATTTCCCTCTATTTCCTCTTTTTCTTGAGCTTTTTTAAAGGCAATTTTCCTATCCTCTTCTTCGGGATAAAAATGATCACTGATCTCTGGGATTGGGACCCCCTCCTCTTCCATAACCTCTTCCATACTATAATTTAGTTCACTCATGTTATAAAACTATATATATCCTATCTGTACTTCCCTGACTATCAAAAATCCACACATCTTCTCTCTGTATGACACCTATTCTGACTAACTGACTGATTTGATTTTCACCTTATTATGCATTACAAATACAAAAAAAAAATTAATATCCTTATTTAATGAACTACACAACAATAATCTATAGTGCATGTCTGTCTGTAATAGCCCAAATTATACATTCATCCATTCTCCCAGAAATCCGACAGATATTGACAGTCCACAGAATGACTAGCAGTTCACAATCTTGAGATAAATGAAAGAATTCAGCCACAACACTATAATCACACAATGCATCTCGAGCACTCAGAAGATCATCCCAATTCGATCACTATTAACTATCACAACCCTTGATTGAATGAAGCAAACTCTGTTGCAATAAAAGATGTATTTTAAGTCTTTGGAACTAAAGTAGATAAACAATGCCTTGCTCTCTCTCTTGGAGTCTTATATGGCAAGTATCAAGAAATGCCCTGCTTATTATAGATTACTGAAAACTAAGCATTGCTCTCTGTCTTGGAGACTTATAGGCTGACATCATGGCAGAACTACTGTTAACTGCTTCATGATAACATAAGAATAACATATAAACTTGATTGGAAAACTATGCCGTGCTCTCTCTCTCTTGGAGACTTATAGAATGGTATCATGGCAGGTCTGCTGTTAACTGCTTCATGATAAAATAAAGATAACATATAAATTGGGTTGGAGCAGTGAATGGGTTTGATCATTCATAAGTTACACGAAATACACAGCATTCTCAAGGCAATGACAAAACTCTCCACCCATCATCAAAACTGCAATCTAACCAACCAAACTCCAACAATCAACCATCCAATCAAACCTCTAAAATCATAGACTTTTTACAAAATGAACTCCCCAAACACACATGAGACTACTATCCCATAATTCATCACTATGCCTATCCTATCTGGCAATAAATCATTTTAATGTTCCACGCAAAAAAAAATCTATTATTTATTTCACGTTTATCTTAAGTTGTGATATTCATCTCTATTTTCAAAATTGATAAAAAAAACTAAGCTGTTTTATGGCTGTACCCATTTTATCATCATCAATGAATAATTAAATCATATTAAACATCATCATCAAAATTAAGACTGTTTGGCCAAGAAAATTTTGTAAGACACAAAAAAAAATTTTACTGAAAAAAAAAAATTCTATATTTTTAACCATACATCTCCTCTCATTCTATAGACCCCCTTTTTCAGGTATACGGCAAAATATCAAGCCCCAGTTGGGTGTCCATTGTAACCTAATTAAGGATGTTTCAAATAACTATTACCATATCTAAGTAGAAAGGTATTCCATAGAATGATCATAATATTTTAAAATAATGTTGGATTTCTTAATATCCAAATATCAATAATTATAAACAAATTATTAATAACAAGTATTATAACTCAGGTATATGAAATCACGTGAAGTGAGTACACTAGTAATTCAATAAAATATAACTCAGGTATACAGGCAGTAGATCTTATCCACTTTTATTTCTTGGTTTGATGTTAAGTGCATGTTTAAACAAATACTAAGTGAATATGGTCTAGCAGGGCACCACTAGATTATCTGAATCTAGACACGGTTATATCTAATAACCTTTCACATGTACTGGGTTTGAATCCTTTTTCGGTACTTTATTTTTAATAAAAATGAGAGATTTTGCTTTTCGAGCCATATCATTATAAGCACTAATAGTTAGGTAAAAGTAAAACATCTTTAAACCACAGTGGAGTTCATTGAACATAAATCATTTCTCAGATCTTAACATAACAAATGTGTTTCAATATTTTTATAAGTTCACTAGCTCAGATTATATATAACTAATTTAGGATGGCAATTCACTCATCCTTGCATGAAATAGATGATGGGATGTGGTTATAATAATACTAAGAGATCACTAAATATTATAAAATCAATATTTATTTATGGCTTTTAAACAGTTAAACAGCTCATTAATTAAAACCTTGATGACGATGATGATGATGATGATAATAATAACAATAATGACAAAGGTTTCAACTACAGCTCTAGGACTAAGCCTAAACATAAAACTAAATTTTATAAAGAAATTCATAATTATTGCTTAATTTTAGCATATTTACTTATATCTTAAATAACTAATATTCAACCATTGATGATGATGAATAATCACACTTAACAAAGACTACACTTAATGAAATATATACGCCTCGTTTAATAAAACAAACTAATATTTATTACTACATTTCTAACATATACATAAAAAAATTTCTAGATAAATATAAAAATTGACATGAATAATAATAATAATAATAATAATAATAATAATAATAATAATAATAATAATAATAATAATAATAATAATAATAATAATAATAATAATAATTGATTATATAACAATCCTCAGATTAATTTTAAGTTCTTCCCCCTTTCCCTTCAAATGTATTTTGTATTAAGTTGGACGTCACATTGACCATGATTTTCACTCCATGAGAAAAGTATTTCAAGAAAAAAAAAATATTATCTGCTCATTAGCACACATACTTTAAAAATCTAACATGTAAATAGAATGTAAAAAAAAATGTTAGTAGAATTGAAAGAGCAAGTTTTAGAAATGAGTTTTAAATCATTATCTCTCCCTCCCTTCCAAGAGCTGAAATCTATACCTAACTTGAAACAAACTAATCTAATATTCTAATACTACTCTTTTTTTTTACATTCTATTTACATGTTAGATTTTTAAAGTTTGTGTGCTAATGAGCACATAATATTTTTTTTTCTTGAAATACTTTTCTCATGGGATGAAAATCATGGTCAATGTGACATCCAACTTAATACAAAATACATTTGAAGGGAAAGGGGGAAGAACTTAAAATTAATCTGAGGATTGTTATATAATCAATTATTATTATTATTATTATTATTATTATTATTATTATTATTATTATTATTATTATTATTATTATTATTATTATTATTATTATTATTATTATTATTATTATTATTATTATTATTATTATTATTATTATTATTATTATTATTATTATTATTATTATTATTATTATTATTATTATTATTATTATTATTATTATTATTATTATTATTATTATTATTATTATTATGATAGATTTAGTATTTTGCGAACTGACAGATCTATGGATAATATTTCTCGAGGTGGTGGTACTCTGATTGCTCTTCATAAAGATGTTTTTTATAAAGAACTTTATTTTTCTTCTTCTTTTTGTGAATCTACATGGTGTGAAATTACTTTAAATCACAATTTTAAATTTATTTTGGGTAATGTTTACCTCAAACCCACTTTGTCGTTGTTGGAGTTTGATTATTTTTTGACATCACTTGAAGATTTTCTGATTGGCTATGATAATTTTATTATTACCGGAGATTTTAATATTCCGGATTTATATTCGGGTACTACTATCATTGATTCTGTCTCTTTTTCACCTAAAGCATTGAGAATGATTTGGTTTTGCAATTTGTTGAATTTAAAACAATTTAATCCATACACCAATTTTAATGATCACACATTGGATTATATTCTCAGTAATTTTCCTACAATTGAATGTTTAACTACTTCTTCTCTTCCTTTTTCCATTGACTTGCATCATCCTCCCTTAGAATTTTATATTAATATTAAATTTAATAGACTCTGTCCCTTTAAAACTATGAAAAGAAACTACAGAAAAGGAAATTATTTGGGTCTTTGTTTACAATTATCCAATTTTAACTGGAAAAATTTGTATTCTTCATCTGATCTTCCGATCTTGAGATTTTTTGAACAATCATTTTGTGAACTAATTGACAAATACATTCCTAAGAAAATTTTTTTAACTAAACGTTTTCCTCGCTGGTTTTCAGTTTCTCTTAAAGAAATTATTAAAAGGAAATCATTTCATCATCGTAAATATTGGAAAACTAAGAACTTAAATTATTATAACAATTTTATTAATTATAGAAGATTGTCAAAGGTTATATATCGTAGAGATTTTCAAAATTTATACAAAATACTGAAAGTCATATTTCTGATAATCCCTTGCAATTTTGGTCTCTAGTTAAGGATTTAGGTATTACAAAAAAAAAATTACAGAATAATAATTCTAATCTAGTTGCTGATGATTTTTCTCATTATTTCTCAGAGCTTTTTAAACAATCTAATTCTTTTACTGATTTGACTGAAAATAATGATCTAGTTGAAGAAAGAATAACATTGGATTCATTTATTGAATCTGATGTTATTTTTGCTATTGGGCAGCTTAAATTACATTCTAGTGTGGGCCTTGACAATATTCCAGCTTTCATTTATAAAGGATGTGCTGAATACATTGCTTCTCCTCTTTTGCATATTTTTAATTGCTCTTTAGCAAATGGTACTTTTCCTACATCCCTTAAAATTGCTAAAGTTGTTCCTATTTTTAAGAAAGGATCTAGAGATTTGGTAAGTGACTATAGGCCTATTTCAATTCTACACACTGTTGCTCGAATTTTTGAAAGATGTTTGTATAATAAAATTATCTTGGATGTCTCTAAGGTTTTGGCACCAGAGCAGCATGGATTTTTGCCTAATAGGTCCATTGAAACAAATTTGCTAACTATTTTTGATCACATTTCAAATTCAATTGAGAATCAATCTAGGTTAGATGTTGTTTATTTTGATATGTCCAAGGCTTTTGATAGAGTTAATCATAAAATTCTTCTTCAGAAGCTTTGTAGGTTAGGTTTTTCTAAATTATTAATTAATTGGTTTGACTCTTTTCTTAGGGATAGAATGTCTTGTGTGAGGTTTAATGGTAAATTGTCATTACCTTATTATTGCTTCACTGGGGTGCCTCAAGGCAGTGTTCTTGCACCTTTATTATTTAATGTATACATTGATGACCTAAAAACATGCATTAAATTTTCACATCTTCTATGTTATGCAGATGATTGCAAAATTTTTAGGCATATTTATTCTATTAATGACTGTTTTTTACTTCAAAGTGATGTAGATAATTTCTTGAATTGGTGTGAATATAATTATATAGATATAAATATGGATAAGTGCTCCATTGTCTCTTACTCTAGAAAATCTGAAGTCTTAAGGTTTTCCTATTAAATTGGGGACTCTAAAATTATAACAAATGATCATCAAAGAGATCTCGGAATAATATTTTCCAATAATGGATCTTTTCGTAATCACATTAATTTTATGGTGAATAAATCTTTTAAAATTGTAGGAGCTATTTACAGATATGGAAAAGCATTTAATAAATTTACAAAGATTAAACTTTTTATATCCTTAGTTCTTCCCATCTTGGAGTATGGTTCAATTATATGGAATCCTCATAACAGGACAGATATCATAAGAATTCAGTCTGTTTTTGACAAATTTGCAAAATTAAATAGTTTAAGTAATGAACACTATATTGATTTACTACTGAGACGAAAAACAAGAGATCTCAAACTTCTTCATAAATTCATCTCCCAGAATATTTCTGTATCTAATTTGCTTTCTAACTTAGGTACTAAAAAAAAAAAAAATTATAATACTCGTACTCATAATGTTTTTGAACTGAAAAATTGTAAATCTGATGTATTAAGATTTTCCCCTTTATTTCGTTTACCTAGAACTTATAACAAAGATTTTGGTAATGATGATGTTTTTAATTTGGATTTTAAACAATTCACTAAAGTCCTCATAAAAAAATATTTTCCTTAATTTCATTTGATATATTGCCTTTTTATTTATTTGTGCATTTTATTGATTTTCTATTTTATTGGTATTATTTATTTTATTATTATTATTATTTTTTTTTTTTAATGCTTATTTAGATTTGTATTATTGTGCAATCTATAATTGGCTAAATGCTGTTGATATGTACATTAAATAAATAAAGAATTGAATTGAATTGAATTATTCATGTCAATTTTCATATTTATCTAGAAATTTTTATGTATATGTTAGAAATGTAGTAATAAATATTAGTTTGTTTTATTAAACGAGGCGTATATATTTCATTAAGTGTAGTCTTTGTTAAGTGTGATTATTCATCATCATCAATGGTTGAATATTAGTTATTTAAGATATAAGTAAATATGCTAAAATTAAGCAATAATTATGAATTTCTTTATAAAATTTAGTTTTATGTTTAGGCTTAGACCTAGAGCTGTAGTTGAAACCTTTGTCATTATTGTTATTATTATCATCATCATCATCATCATCAACGTTTTAATTAATGAGCTGTTTAACTGTTTAAAGGCCATAAATAAATATTGATTTTATAATATTTAGTGATCTCTTAGTATTATTATAACCACATCCCATCATCTATTTCATGCAAGGATGAGTGAATTGCCATCCTAAATTAGTTATATATAATCTGAGCTAGTGAACTTATAAAAATATTGAAACACATTTGTTATGTTAAGATCTGAGAAATGATTTATGTTCAATGAACTCCACTGTGGTTTAAAGATGTTTTACTTTTACCTAACTATTAGTGCTTATAGTGATATGGCTCAAAAAGCAAAATCTCTCATTTTTATTAGAAATAAAGTACCACAAAGGGATTCAAACCCGGTACATGTGAAAGGTTATTAGATATAACCGTGTCTAGATTCAGATAATCTAGTGGCGCCCTGCTAGACCATATTCACTTAGTATTTGTTTAAACATGCACTTAACATCAAACAAAGAAATAAAAGTGGATAAGATCTACTGCCTGTATACCTGAGTTATATTTTATTGAATTACTAGTGTACTCACTTCACGTGATTTCATATACCTGAGTTATAATACTTGTTATTAATAATTTACTTATAATTATTGAGATAGTGTTTACTTGAGAAATGTTATTTTAAATATTATGATCTTATATATTGTAGACTACTCAGATAAGGTAATAATATCTTTTGAACTACACTTTATTTCTTTTGAGTAACTTTAATTTTGTTACTATATATATATATATATATATATATATATATATAGAAACACATATATATATATATATATATATATATATATATATATATATATAAAGTTGTGTTTCTGAAAGACATTTTGTATATTAATGCAATATTATTTTTTAAAAAAGATTAGTGTGCTTATTTTTATTGTTTACTTAGATTTTCATAAATCAGAAGATGGAACTTATTTGTCAAAATGTCAAATTTATTCATAATCTGTAGGATTTTGGCTTTAAAATGAAAAAAAATATTATTATTATTATTATTTTCCCAAGAACCATATCACAGATTTCTCAGAAAAATATTTTTATTCCAATAATTCCTAGTAGAAAGATTAAAAATTTAAGTAGTAAATAAGTTAAAATTCTAAAGTAAAGCTATATGTTAGAGAAAACATACATATTACAAGATTTTTATTTCATTTTTGTTAATTAAAATATGGTTATTATTTCTTTAAATAAATGTGAATTAAAACAATAAACGCTTATTTACGCTTCAAGGAATAGCATTATAATTTGTAACTTAATATAAATAACAGTAATTTAAAACAATACTGATTGAAAAAGTATTTATATATCTATTCTAAAATAAAATCAAAAAATAGATTTTTAATTATCTATTAATAACATTTCACAATAAATTCTATTTACTTCTTTATTGATAAATAATACTATTTGTCTTAGTTATTTTCAATAATTTATCTTATTTTAAATTTAATATTTGTATGTATTTGTCAAAGGTGATTTAATTTAAGATTAAGTAAAAACAGACTAAAAAGATTAGATATACAAATACAATGCATAGGTGTACTTAAAGTATTTTATATCATATTTGAACAAGTAAACATAATATACAGCAGTATTTTCAAAGTGGACTTTGAAACAATATTCAGTTGAGGCTGTTTATGATTAAAAACTACTCTCATATCTATGTAGGTCTAAACATGATTGAATCTCAATAGTTGTGCTCTTACCAAATATTTTTTTAACATCAGATCTTTTCTTTAAAGTAAATAAATTATGTTGATCGTACAGAATTTCTTCTAAATATCTGTATATAATTTATTATGCTAAGTAGTAAAAATAAAAATCGTTATCTTATTGCATACTAACTAACTAAAGGAAAAATAAAAATATAATAAAAACATACACTTACTTCTCTACAAAGCTGCTTTAATATTTTAACCAGCAAACTGGTTTCATCAGAAAACACAGAAAAATGGCTATTTCCAGAATTTAAACTCTAAACTATTACCAACGGTTACCTGTTGGATAACAAAACTAATTCCTATAGGCTAAAAATATTTACAAAACTTTGTATAAAAAAAAAAACTCTTTCACAAAAAACTAAAACCATACATTTATTATTATTATTATTATTATTATTATTATTATTATTATTATATTATTATTATTATTATTATTATTATTATTATTATTATTATTATTATTATTATTATTATTATTATTATTATTATTATTATTATTATTATTATTATTATTATTATTACATATTAAAATATATCAAAAAATCATAAAAAATACTATTATATATGTACACAACAAAAAAACTGTATATATATTGTATTATAGATTTTTTACTATATATATATGGTCGTGGTTTTCAGACTGTACTGTGGCCGCTAGAGGCGCTGTTTCTGTGTTTTCACACAGAACATACAGGGTAGGGGCCTCAAAAGCAGACGACACTTTTTCTGCCGATATGTGGCGCTGTTCACCATGCGTATGCACAGGAACTTTCCACAAGCTGGCTGGCAGCTTGCGTCGTCTGCTACAATAACCTAGGTGGAGCTGATTGCCATAAACACATTGAGATTATGTGTCATCTGCTATCAGAAACTACCAAGATTCTAGCCCACTACACGGCGCTGTTTCTCCACGTTACACATGGTAAAAACAGCAACCTCTAAATGCCTCATTGCTAACATTTATGAACATAGTACTTAAAACATTCAGGGCCTATAATGTACAGGGGTGAATAATTTATAAAGTCATAACTATTTAAATATACGGTCAAACGTAATAATTTTACATTCTATTTCACCATTTCATGAATCGATGTATTTTTAAAGTATGACTTTGTAAAAAGCGATCTGTTTTTTTAATTATTTACTCTAAAAGTGGTTTTTTTTTTTTTTTGTAAATAAAACAAAACGTGATTTTCGGTCTGTTTTTTTTTTTTTTTTTTTTTTTTTTTAAAAAAAAAAAAAGCTAATTTTTTTCCCTACGGCAGTATATCATTCAAAAATATATTATTTTAAAAGATTATTGTTTGTAAAACTTTTTTTTTACACTTTCAATTAATATTTTCAATAAATTTTAAAGTAATATAAATTATATTTCGGTTTATAGATTACTATTTCGAAAAATAAAGTGTTATTTGCGTGCTGGAAATACCGTGTGCTTGTTACTTGCGAGCAATAATTCGAAGATATGTTTATCAAAACTTCCTCTCACAATAATATTAAAAGCATAAATATTTATTGAAATTGTATTTAAAATTTTAGAATGATTTTAATAACTAAAAATATCATATACTTACAAGGAAATTTCAAAATAATAGGTTTAATATGTGCCGTATGAGAAAAGTAAGAGTCAGAAAAAAAAAAGATTTAAAGCATTTTTTTTATATATATATATATATATATACATTTAATATCTTTATTGATGGTTGGAATTTAAAAAGTTTCTTTCAAAACTGATGCTTGTGTTAGGCTTGTATACTGTTAAAATTAAAACTATTCGTCCTCATAAATAATTTGGAAGACATTGCCTGTCAAAATTGGATAATCATTGAAAATTATATATGATCTTAATAGCCTAAAATTCAGAAGCCTGATAGTACTGTCTTTGCCAGTGCACTGTTTCTTTCTTTCATTATTGATACATAAGTAAGAACAGGTAAAACACATTTATTAAAAATCTTCTTTTACAGACACGTAGATATATTTCCTTTTAGTATCAAGTTATTTCTACCAAAAGCACTCCAACCAAGTTTAATCCTATGATTAATTTCATCCATTATGTTTCCATATGTATTAATAATCTGACCAAGTTGTTTGTAACTGTTAACTTCTTCTAATTCATCATAATCAATCTTTATTTTCATATTTTGAGAAAATCCATTAAACTTTACTTTAGTCTTTTAACATTTATCTTTAGTCCTACTTTCATCTGATAACTCCTGCAACATTTCCTGCAGCTCTGAAGCATAAGTTGCAAAAACAACTACATCATCTGCAAAATCTAAATGACTTAAATAATCTCCATTTACTTTCACTCCTATAGCTTCCCATTTTAATCCACAAAATATTTCTTGCAGCACTGTTGTAAAAAGTTTTGGAGATATGGAGTTACCTTGTCTTACACCCTTCTCAATGTTGACTTTAATAATCTTTGTTAAAAAATAAATTTACTGATAAAGATTTCATAAGTTTTCCAATCAGCTTCTAAAAGCTTATAACTAAATCCTCTCATTCATTCCCAGACAGAATTATTTAGACTGCAAGTGAGACTTTGTTAAGAGAAAGCAAAATTACGCTGGAAAATGAGACACCAACAATACAAATCTAATATCACTTATGTTGAGAGAAAAATCTATTAAATCTTAAACTAGACAAATCTATAAGCATTCTTCCTGCTAGCAAGAGCAATGTAACATTTGTAAATGGATAATAGTAATTATGATACAATAAGAGCTTCTCCCAACAGACTAAAAGTCCCATACTAGCTATGAATCACAACTGTAAATATTATTCAGAAAGCATCCCTGATCACAACTATTTCAATGATTCAGAAAAAATTAGATTGACATATTTTGGCAAAAATTCCACATCTTTGTGGTCATCTAAAATCAATAAAGGCCAGGTTCCATTAAGATCTATTGTTAATTCTGAAAACTCACTATATCAAAAATTCTAATGTTCTTAGTTCTTTGGCATAGAAGAGACAGTTCTATGTTAGAGATTCTAAGAAAATTGTAGAATTAATCAACATGAAAAGTGAAAGAACTAACATATTGGGAAATTTTGATGTGAAAAACTTAATCACAAAAGTACTCTGTGATAAAGCATTATCTAATGTAAAAAAAAGATTAAATACCAATAGTAGTGTACAAACCAGAATAATTCTTCCAATTGATAGTTTATTACACTTAACATTCTGCACAGCATACTATTATTATATACTATAGAATTCTTCCAACAAAATCAAAAGATGCTTTTTGATTCCTTATTGCTATCTCTGATCAGCAATATTTACATGGAAGAACTTGAAACTACAACCATAAATAAAATTCTATCTACAATTAAAGTCTGGCTTTTCTATGGCCATACGGTAAAGCATTTCTACAAACATTCTGGATACTATCAATAATTATGTTCTTTTAATTAAGTTCACAATAGAATTAAAACAAGAACAGACATTACAGTTCTTAATTTTCTTTTGACAAGATTCCCTCATAGCAAAATCAAAATTACAATCAACAGAAAACTCACACACTCTAATCAGAATAAAAATTCTTATTCAGAAACCAATAACTTGGAAAAAGAAAAATCATAAAGCATAAACTCTCATGAAAAATACTTATCCATCAGCTATCATTATGAAATAGCCAATTAAAAGAAACACCATAAAAACAATTATAGGTATTAAAGCATATCCATAGATATTAGTAATTGCAGCTAAACTAAAGAAAATCTGTGATCAGTATATTAAGATTCCTTTCCAAAGTCATAAGTGCCCTATGAAAAAGTCTAACTTCTATAAAACACAAACTGCAAATATTGAAAAACAAAAACTGCATCTATGAAATACCATGTGAATATGGAAGAACATATATGGCTGAAATCATCTGACTCATTTCAAAATACGTAATTAAAAGAACAAAAAGTAATGATTAAAAAGAAAAACCAAATGGACCTAAAATACATTGGACAAGAAAAATAACAGGCAGAAAGTAAAAAGTAAAATTTGTATAAACCATTCACATTTATAGTAGATAACTTTATAAATCAGTCTAATGTAAATAATTCATAATATTTCAAAACTACTCATTAACCTTGCCCTTAAAAAAACTGGAGAAACCAAGAGAATCTTCATAGATAAATATATAAAATTTCTAGTGACTTGGTTTTTCAGAATAGCCTAATTAGTAAGAGCAAGCATTATCTTAAATTCACAAAACTAAAATCGAAGGTTCAATTTCCATGCTAGTACTTTCACTGGTAAGGCCAGCAACATTTGAAGAAGAGATGAGTAAAAAAGAGCACTCAAAATGTTGTAATAAATTAATCTGTATGCTTTGCTAACAGTTGAATGTATTTAAAAGTTTAAATAAAGTTAGATATCTTTTAAAAATATTTCATAATTATTAACAGATGATGGAAATAGTTCAATATATAATTACAGGTAAAATCCCTATCATCACAAATTTTCAGATAAACATTTCCTGTTTTCAAGTCAATATGTATAATGCTTGGGACTGTTTTTGTTTCTCCAGAATAGTCTAAAGACTTATTTGAATTGAAACACCTAATGTAGTAAGGAATTTGACTGCAATGGTATGTTGACTAGATATTTTGAGGTTTTATTAATCAACTATCTGGCTGGGGGATTTAACTATTAATGGGATGTTGTTTATACATGTATATCATATTTTGAAATTCTGAAAAAGCTAAAATCAGTAACTTTTCCTAAATTCATTTATTTTTGTTTTTATAGAATATTTGCTTATCAATAGTTGTTCTTTATTAAAATTAAAACTGCAAAATTTTTATATGTTCATTCATCACCTGTGTTATTCACCTCCAAATCATAAGTCTTTGACTTAGTAAATGAGACTTATGCAAAGCATTACAATCAGAATGGCATTGCTTTGGGTGAGATGAAAATCTATCAGAAGATAAGTCTGTTTTATAGCAGTCAAGATAATTTCAGGTCTAATGATGTATATTAAAATCACTGTTATTAAAAAGCTAGTAATTGTATTTGAGTTGACCGAATGCCAGACCATTGATTCTCCCTCCCCCAACACAAATATTAATTTCTTGAATATTTAGCACTGCACATCGTGCTCTTGATTGAATGCCTCCAGTAGTTAAGTGACCAAATTTATACTTAAATAAAATTGGAGTGAATAAGGCATGGGCATTCACTATTTCATCCTAGCTCAGATTAATAAAAAATGATCAATGGTCAAAGATTTTCTTTGTCTGTTTTCTTTTTTCTCCTGAAAATTTTTTAAAATTATTTGTTCCCTGATTGTTTTTAATTAAGATATGAGCATTGAAAGTCAGAAATCCAATGCACACAGTAATTGTTTTTACTATAAAGTGCTATTAAAATGGTTTAGTATCTTTGGACTTCTCCATAGAATTTCATTTATAACTTGTACTGCAGCTACACCTGAATTTTGTGACTGGGCAATTATGTAGCCTACAACTATTGTAACTGTCCAATTTTTGTATTCTTGAACCTAAATATTTAAATTATTTGACTAATCTCATAAAAATAAAAATTACAAACATTCTCAAATTGCATTAGGGAAGGGGGAAGCATAATTTGTGATTCATTTTAAAGATAATAATATACAAAATAAAACTCTAATTTCATTCATATCTAATTATGTACCAATAAAAGCTAAATACCTAAACATTTAATAACCTCTTAATTCTTATGATATTTAAGATAATTTAGAGTTGAACCTAACAATATGAAAAATTAGGTAAAAATATTATTCATTAGTAACTCTTTTGTCTTACTTTCAAATAATTCAAATTAATGATACGAAAACAGATATAGAAAGTATCTTTCATATTAGGAACAAAGAAATTATAATTCTTTAACATACCACTCAAAAGAAAATTACTTCTTATATTTATTTATATTCATTAATTATAAAATTGTTAATTATAAAGCACCCATTACATTAAATATTAGAAATATACTTCAAATAATATATATAAACATGCTTTATAAAAATGTTTTCAATTTAATAATTCAAGGAAATTACTTTAATATGTTGACTTTCCCAGTATCATTATCTAATCTAATTGTTGCTGTTGCATTTTTATAAATATTCTTTAAAATATGACAATATCTTGGATCTATACCTCAACGATATCTCTAGAATTGTCATTATGATGTATTATAGCATTTGTGATCAAACAGAAAACAGTGGCAAACTTAAAGGAGATAATAAATATACTTGAATTTATTTACTGGTTAGAATCTCTACAAATTTTCTAATATAATGTTTGTGAGTAGTTAGGTGGTTTAATGAATCTATAAATGAATTTCTAAATAGACAAATTTTAATATATATCACCCAACAGAGACACTTAAATATTTACCAATTTCACAATATCAACTAATAAACTATAATTTACTTTGATTAATCGTTAAGATTTGATTTAATGCAAGAAATTGTCTACACTCAGGAGGTTACAAATTTCTTGTCATCCTATTAATTGAAAGGAAACCCTTTGATTCCTCTTGGAGGCCTTAAAGAAACTGAGCAAGGCAAATTTTTAATGTCCACTCCATATGTTCTTGTCATTTGCAGCTGTTATTACTATGTGATTATTCATACAGTATATAAACATGGATGGGCTGCTCACCAACACACATTAGCCAGCGCGACAAAGTTATTGGATTTTTACCTCTGAGTTTAAGATCAAAAAAACACCATGGACTTTCTTCTCAGTTGCCTGATAAGGCAGAATGAATGCTTATGTAAATGATAATGGAAAAATGCAGACAAAAATAAATCATGGCCCTTATTCCCAGGAGACTAAAGTCACCAACCAAGGTAGCAGTTGGTGGCCGAAGGCAGAGGCTGCACAGAATCCCCTGATTGTGGACACAGGCTGCCATTTGATGATGCCTTTTTTATTTAGGCACTTACAACAGCAGATCACTTTCAAGTGAAGAAAGATTGCAAGAGTTAGAAGAAAAACTGTCTTATATTAAATGGGATATTATTGGACTTTGTGAAGTTAGAAGAAAAGGCGAAGAGACAATTGTTTTAAAAAGTGAACATGTACTCTATTATAAAGGCACAAATATTGGAAATACAAGTGGAGTAGTATTCATTATAAATAAAAAGTAGAAGAACAACATTGTGGAGATTGATGGTGTATCGGACAGAGTGGCAAGATTAGTTATACAACTTAATAGCAGATACCAAATGCAGATAATTCAGGTTTATGCCCCAACAAGTTCTCAAAGTGATGAAGTAGTAGAAGATTTTTATATGGATGCACAAAAGGCTTTTGGTCAGAGTTAACAACATTTTAAAATTGTTATGGGAGACTTTAATGCTAGAATTGGTAAACAAATGAAAGATGAAAGTGCTGGCAGTAATTTTGGTTATGTTAATAGAAATGAGAGAGGACAGAGACTTGTGGAGTTTGCAGGAAAAGGAAAACTTTATATTATGAATTATTTTGAGAAAAATTTTAAAAGGAAATGGACATGGAAGCATCCAAATGAAAATACAGCAGAATTGGATTATATTTTGACTAACAGAAAATACATATTTCAAGATTGTAATGTTCTTAATAAATTTAACAGAGGAAGTGATCATCGATTAGTAAGATGTGAAATACATGTTAATGCAAAACTAGAGAGACAAAAATTATTAAGAAAAACAATATTTACAGTTGATAATCCTAATTTTCAGAAACATTCTAATGAATTTAAATTAGAACTTACAAATAATTTTCAAGTATTAGTAGATTTTGAACATGATTCAGATTTGAATGAAATTAATATGAAAACAACTGATACACTTTTAAAAACTGCAACAAAAATAGCTGGTTGAAAAAAGCAGCACTTGACCAATAACATTTCTACTGAGACTAAAGAATTTATGAAAAAAAGAAGGAATATGAATATATACAAAAATGATGCATTAAAAAGGATTGAATATCTCAAATTTTGTAAAATGATGCAGAAAAGATTTGAAAATGATATAAGAAAGTATAACTGAACTAGCAAGGAAAGCAGCAGAAGGGAATGAAAGTCTCAAAAGTGTAAAACAACATTTTGGTATTGGTAGGAAATTCATATCTGCAATAAAAAAAAAGCTGGAATTATTACTAAAAAGAGAGATGACATCATGAAATGGATAGAAGACTTTTATAAAGAATTATATAGTAAATAGTAAACAGAGCAAAACTCTCCATACAGTATTGCCACCTGTGCTAAACAGAGTAATCAATGGATGCCAGAAGGCTTGTGCATAAAATCCCTATCTAATGCCTACTCATCCAATATCCCCAGACTAGTTTCTGGCTTGTGGCCTTCGTCAGTGAGGAGCTTTGGATCTGAGAGCACTGCATCTAGATCTTAGGATCTAATGCAACCCTCTAGCAACCACCTTTTATCTCTACTTAACTACAAAACTATGAGATTGAAATTGAAAACACAAAAAATATTTTCAATCTAAGCTCAATAGCTTATATAGTCATATGGGTCTGAACTCAGTTCAGCACCCATACATTTTGGTGTCTTTGGCTCTTTTACAACCATAGCCACCACTATCCTATTAGGCAGGATTGGTGTTAAACCATTAAGCATCACATGATCACATTTAGGACATGTGCTAGTATGAGGAATTATATAGTAATAAAGAAGAAATACCTCCTATATCTATGACATCTTCTGAATTACCCAGAATTTTAAATGAAGAAGTGAGACATGCAATTAAATATATGAAGAACGAAAAGATTCCAGATTCCAGGTAATAGTAGAATTATAATTGATATATTAAAAGAAGCAGGGGAAAAAATAGAATTTTTTTTTTGCAATGTTATATACCAAATGTCTAAATGATAAAGATGTACTAGATGATTGGAAGAATGCAGTATTAATATTAATATTTAAAAAAGGTGATAAAGAGGATATTAGAAATTACAGACCTATCAGCCTTTTATCAGTTACATACAGATTTTTTACCAAGATAGTTACAACTCGTCTACAGAGAACATTGGATTTCCCCCAACCAAGATAAGCTGGATTTAAAAGTGGTTTTAGTACAGGAGATCATATCCAGGTATTGAGAGAAGTTATAGAAAGGACAAATGAATATGAGTTGCCATTATGTTTTGGATTTGTAGACTATGAAAAGGCATTTGAATCTATAAACTTTTCTTCAGTGATTAAAGCATTGGATCATCAAGGTATAGACCCAAGATATTGTCAAATTTTAAAGAATATTTATAAAAATGCAACAGCAACAATTAGATTAGATAATGATACTGGGAAAGTCAACATTGAGAAGAGTGTAAGACAGGGTGACTCCATATCTCCAAAACTTTTTACAGCAGTGCTGCAAGAAATATTTTGTGGATTAAAATGGGAAGCTATAGGAGTGAAAGTAAATGGAGATTATTTAAGTCATTTAGATTTTGCAGATGATGTAGTTGTTTTTGCAACTTATGCTTCAGAGCTGCAGGAAATGTTGCAGGAGTTATCAGATGAAAGTAGGACTAAAGATAAATGTTAAAAGACTAAAGTAATGTTTAATGGATTTTCTCAAAATATGAAAATAAAGATTGATTATGATGAATTAGAAGAAGTTAACAGTTACAAACAACTTGGTCAGATTATTAATACATATGGAAACATAATGGATGAAATTAATCATAGGATTAAACTTGGTTGGAGTGCTTTTGGTAGAAATAACTTGATACTAAAAGGAAATATATCTACGTGTCTGTAAAGGAAGATTTTTAATAAATGTGTTTTACCTGTTCTTACTTATGTATCAATAATGAAAGAAAGAAACAGTGCACTGGCAAAGACAGTACTATCAGGCTTCTGAATTTTAGGCTATTAAGATCATATATAATTTTCAATGATTATCCAATTTTGACAGGCAATGTCTTCCAAATTATTTATGAGGACGAATAGTTTTAATTTTAACAGTATACAAGCCTAACACGAGCATCAGTTTTGAAAGAAACTTTTTAAATTCCAACCATCAATAAAGATATTAAATGTATATATATATTTTGCTCTAAATCTTTTTTTTTTCTGACTCTTACTTTTCTCATACGGCACATATTAAACCTATTATTTTGAAATTTCCTTGTGAGTATATGATATTTTTAGTTATTAAAATGATTCTAAAATTTTAAATACAATTTCAATAAATATTTATGCCTTTAATATTATTGTGAGAGGAAGTTTTGATAAACATATCTTCGAATTATTGCTCGCGAGTAACAAGCACACGGTATTTCCAGCACGCAAATAACACTTTATTTTTCGAAATAGTAATCTATAAACCGAAATATAATTTATATTACTTTAAAATTTATTGAAAATATTAATTGAAAGTGTAAAAAAAAAAGTTTTACAAACAATAATCTTTTAAAATAATATATTTTTGAACGATATACTGCCGTAGGGAAAAAAATTAGCTTTTTTTAAAAAAAAAAAAAAAAAAAAAAAAACAGACCGAAAATCACGTTTTGTTTTATTTACAAAAAAAAAAAAAAAAACCACTTTTAGAGTAAATAATTAAAAAAACAGATCGCTTTTTACAAAGTCATACTTTAAAAATACATCGATTCATGAAATGGTGAAATAGAATGTAAAATTATTACGTTTGACCGTATATTTAAATAGTTATGACTTTATAAATTATTCACCCCTGTACATTATAGGCCCTGAATGTTTTAAGTACTATGTTCATAAACGTTAGCAATGAGGCATTTAGAGGTTGCTGTTTTTACCGTGTGTAACGTGGAGAAACAGCGCCGCGTAGTGGGCTAGAATCTTGGTAGTTTCTGATAGCAGACGACACATAAGCTCGATGTGTTTACGGCAATCAGCGCCACCTAGGTTCTTGGTAGCAGACGACGCAAGCTGCCAGCCAGCTTGTGGAAAGTTCCTGTGCGTACGCATGGTGAACAGCGCCACCTATCGGCAGAAAAAGCGTCGTCTGCTTTTGAGGCCCCTACCCTGTATGTTCTGTGTGAAAACACAGAAACAGCACCTCTAGCGGTGACAGTACTGTCTGCAAACCATGACCATATATATATATATGTACATATGGGTTTCATTTTACGTGGTAGATAGATTTTACAGAAAATCCACATTAAAAAAAATGCACACAAATAGACTTAACTTACTTTGAAAAATGGAAGATACATTCTGTAATTTTCAGAAATTACATAAAAGCAAAGCAACAAGGAAAAATTACTTTAAAATTCACATTAAAAAAACAAGGAAATAAAATAGGAATAATAAAAAATTTCAAATATTTGAAAAAAAAAAAGATACTAAATAAACTGTTTTACCTTATTTTTATTAACTATGGTATTTAGTTTTAAATTTTTTCATACATATTTAATCATTATCACTATTTGACAGTATGCAGTATGTTTGTGAAATGCTGAGAAATCAGATTCATCTGATGTGATGTGATGTGATGTATTGTGGTTTCTCCTTAAATGAAGTCAAGAATATCTCAGTAATTATGCCCAGATAAACCTGTTAGCCATTTTATTTTCCATTCCCTACTCTAAATTTGTCCATCTTCTGCTCCATCCCATTTCCACAACATAATATTTGTCAACTCTATAGCCTTTATATCTAAATCCCCTTTATCTTTTCCCAAACCCAGCATAAAAATCAGTAATTCACTTTCTGTATAATCACTTTTTTCATATTTATTCTTCCACAAGAGCAAGTACAACTAGGGGCATAGGGGCAGCTTCAGTCTTGTGCTGTCTTAATGGTTTCATGTCAACAATGTAATCCATGATTAAACTTTGAGATGATGATTTTACTAATTGTTTATAAATCTCATGATATTCAGACATACAATTATTTAGCTTTTGTTGGAATTTAAAAGGTGGTTCATTGCAGAAAACTCCCTCAGATTTCAGCATTTTCTGACATTTTTTGTCTCACACATCAATATAAAATATATGATCAAATGACTTTTACTTATCAGAAAGTAATAAATTTGTTTCATTCAATAGATATTTTTGTTTACTACTGAAGTTTTAAATGTTGACATTTTGTTTCTATATTAAAAAAATGAGATCAGAATCAAAACAAATAGATTATACATTATAATTAGAAAGATTATTTTTAGTTTACAAAATCAACAAAATCTTTTTTTATTTCTGATTATTTTTAAAAATCTAAAAGAATATTTATTACTGTTATATCTAACAACATATGTTTTAAAACTTTAAAATTTTTTGAATATTTATTGTGATATACCCATAAGTATAAATCTATTATTATTATTATTATTATTATTATTATTATTATTATTATTATTATTATTATTATTATTATTATTATTATTATTATTATTATTATTATTATTATTATTATTATTATTATTATTATTATTATTATTATTATTATTATTATTATTATTATTATTATTATTATTATTATTATTATTATTATTATTATTATTATTATTATTATTATTATTATTATTATTATTATTATTATTATTATTATTATTATTATTATTATTATTATTATTATTATTATTATTATTATTATTATTATTATTATTATTATTATTATTTATTCATAAATAAGATTCTAAACAGCTTGAGGCCATATTTACATTAGCTGCTAATATAACATTATATTTTTGAAAATAAAAAGTATTTCAAGTCAAAATAAGTTATTAATAATTTAAATTTCTTGATATCTAATAAATATAGTAAAATATGAACTTCTTTATTGCATAAAAGAAAGCCCACTTGAAAGATATTACGAAGAAACATGAATTGCATAACTTCAAAATCATATTAAAAATCCGCATAACATGAGACCCAGGTATATTTTTTTCATGCTAAACTATCTATAAAATAATTCCTTAGGGAACAAAAATTAAATCCCTAAGAAACTAGGTAAATCAAGGATATGATAGTGCCTATGTTTATATTCATACCGTGAGGATGTAATGTCTTAAATTTAAAAATAAGATAAAAAACTTTTCTTTTGTTTTTTTCTCTTATAAAAAAAAAAGACCTCCAATATAACCACTCTTAAATCATCAATTGAGTAATCAGGTAAATTGAAATGTTTAGAAACTGGTCTATCTTCATTTTTATGTAAATCATCAAGTCTATAGTTGGTCATTCAATTATGTAGAATGTTTGCTGACTCACCTATGTAATGACTTAAACACTTATTACATTTTATTAAATATACCAAGTTCATACTTTTACAATTGACATAGTTGGGGATCACCATTTAAAATTATGAGTGGTATATTCTTGAACCATCCTTGTAACAATAATATGTTTGCATGTAAGACATATCTTATCCTCACATGAAAAAAACATCCCTTTTGTGACATAAAATTAGTGCCAGAATCTCTTCTTACAAGTCTATCCCTAAGTGTCCTATGTCTACAACATACAACTTTAGGTGGACAGGGAAAAACATATCACAGATAATCTGTAGAATTTATATCTTAAAATGTTTCCATAATATTTGGTTTATATTAAGTAAATCATCAATGAAAATAAGAACCAGTTGTATATTTATCAATTGACTTTTTGATTTCATAGACAGAAGTTTTTTCCTGTCAACTCCTGAAGATTTTACCACTGCCCTATTTAACAGACCTTTAAGATATTTCATATTGATAAATTTATTATAGAAAACCTTGTTATTTTGCTGAAAAAATCTCTCATCACTGCAACTTCTTTTAATCCTTAAAAATTGACTGTAAGTCATATTAATCTTTAAGTGGTTAGAGTCATTACTATCAAAATGTAGGTAACCATGACTATCAGTTGGCTTCCTATATATATATATATATATATATATAGGAATATATATATATATATATATATATATATATATATATATATATATATCCACAGATGGCGTCCTACCAAAAACACCTATCAAGCGTATATTTCGTTTACATAAACGTCAGAGTAGTTAGTATTCACTATCTCTAACTATAATTCCACTTTCAGATCATGATTTCAAGCTATTTGCTATCGTCAGTGAAAGACAGGAATAAAGAAACTAGATCTAAATACAAACTCTGAGCGTTTATGAAACAATTTCTATTCAGCTTGCAAGCGTGAATTTTTTAGACACGTAATGTCTTCAAACTCAGCATAGCAAACCAGATAGCTATATGGGTCTGATCTCAGTTCAGCATCACCACATAGTAGAAGCCTCTGCAATCTATATCATTGCAAGAAAGACCTCAAAGGTACATTTATGATAAACAAAAATGCAAGTTAAAAAACTTGCTAACGCTTGTATTTATGTCCACAGATGGCGTCCTACCAAAAACACCTATCAAGCGTATATTTCGTTTACATAAACGTCAGAGTAGTTAGTATTCACTATCTCTAACTATAATTCCACTTTCAGATCATGATTTCAAGCTATTTGCTATCGTCAGTGAAAGACAGGAATAAAGAAACTAGATCTAAATACAAACTCTGAGCGTTTATGAAACAATTTCTATTCAGCTTGCAAGCATGAATTTTTTAGACACGTAATGTCTTCAAACTCAGCATAGCAAACCAGATAGCTATATGGGTCTGATCTCAGTTCAGCATCACCACATAGTAGAAGCCTCTGCAATCTATATCATTGCAAGAAAGACCTCAAAGGTACATTTATGATAAACAAAAATGCAAGTTAAAAAACTTGCTAACGCTTGTATTTATGTCCACAGATGGCGTCCTACCAAAAACACCTATCAAGCGTATATTTCGTTTACATAAACGTCAGAGTAGTTAGTATTCACTATCTCTAACTATAATTCCACTTTCAGATCATGATTTCAAGCTATTTGCTATCGTCAGTGAAAGACAGGAATAAAGAAACTAGATCTAAATACAAACTCTGAGCGTTTATGAAACAATTTCTATTCAGCTTGCAAGCGTGAATTTTTTAGACACGTTATGTCTTCAAACTCAGCATAGCAAACCAGATAGCTATATGGGTCTGATCTCAGTTCAGCATCACCACATAGTAGAAGCCTCTGCAATCTATATCATTGCAAGAAAGACCTCAAAGGTACATTTATGATAAACAAAAATGCAAGTTAAAAAACTTGCTAACGCTTGTATTTATGTCCACAGATGGCGTCCTACCAAAAACACCTATCAAGCGTATATTTCGTTTACATAAACGTCAGAGTAGTTAGTATTCACTATCTCTAACTATAATTCCACTTTCAGATCATGATTTCAAGCTATTTGCTATCGTCAGTGAAAGACAGGAATAAAGAAACTAGATCTAAATACAAACTCTGAGCGTTTATGAAACAATTTCTATTCAGCTTGCAAGCGTGAATTTTTTAGACACGTAATGTCTTCAAACTCAGCATAGCAAACCAGATAGCTATATGGGTCTGATCTCAGTTCAGCATCACCACATAGTAGAAGCCTCTGCAATCTATATCATTGCAAGAAAGACCTCAAAGGTACATTTATGATAAACAAAAATGCAAGTTAAAAAACTTGCTAACGCTTGTATTTATGTCCACAGATGGCGTCCTACCAAAAACACCTATCAAGCGTATATTTCGTTTACATAAACGTCAGAGTAGTTAGTATTCACTATCTCTAACTATAATTCCACTTTCAGATCATGATTTCAAGCTATTTGCTATCGTCAGTGAAAGACAGGAATAAAGAAACTAGATCTAAATACAAACTCTGAGCGTTTATGAAACAATTTCTATTCAGCTTGCAAGCGTGAATTTTTAGACACGTAATGTCTTCAAACTCAGCATAGCAAACCAGATAGCTATATGGGTCTGATCTCAGTTCAGCATCACCACATAGTAGAAGCCTCTGCAATCTATATCATTGCAAGAAAGACCTCAAAGGTACATTTATGATAAACAAAAATGCAAGTTAAAAAACTTGCTAACGCTTGTATTTATGTCCACAGATGGCGTCCTACCAAAAACACCTATCAAGCGTATATTTCGTTTACATAAACGTCAGAGTAGTTAGTATTCACTATCTCTAACTATAATTCCACTTTCAGATCATGATTTCAAGCTATTTGCTATCGTCAGTGAAAGACAGGAATAAAGAAACTAGATCTAAATACAAACTCTGAGCGTTTATGAAACAATTTCTATTCAGCTTGCAAGCGTGAATTTTTTAGACACGTAATGTCTTCAAACTCAGCATAGCAAACCAGATAGCTATATGGGTCTGATCTCAGTTCAGCATCACCACATAGTAGAAGCCTCTGCAATCTATATCATTGCAAGAAAGACCTCAAAGGTACATTTATGATAAACAAAAATGCAAGTTAAAAAACTTGCTAACGCTTGTATTTATGTCCACAGATGGCGTCCTACCAAAAACACCTATCAAGTGTATATTTCATTTACATAAACGTCAGAGTAGTTAGTATTCACTATCTCTAACTGTAATTCCACTTTCAGATCATGATTTCAAGCTATTTGCTATCGTCAGTGAAAGACAGGAATAAAGAAACTAGATCTAAATACAAACTCTGAGCGTTTATGAAACAATTTCTATTCAGCTTGCAAGCGTGAATTTTTTAGACACGTAATGTCTTCAAACTCAGCATAGCAAACCAGATAGCTATATGGGTCTGATCTCAGTTCAGCATCACCACATAGTAGAAGCCTCTGCAATCTATATCATTGCAAGAAAGACCTCAAAGGTACATTTATGATAAACAAAAATGCAAGTTAAAAAACTTGCTAACGCTTGTCTTTATGTCCACAGATGGCATCCTACCAAAAACACCTATCAAGCGTATATTTCGTTTACATAAACGTCAGAGTAGTTAGTATTCACTATCTCTAACTATAATTCCACTTTCAGATCATGATTTCAAGCTATTTGCTATCGTCAGTGAAAGACAGGAATAAAGAAACTAGATCTAAATACAAACTCTGAGCGTTTATGAAACAATTTCTATTCAGCTTGCAAGCGTGAATTTTTTAGACACGTAATGTCTTCAAACTCAGCATAGCAAACCAGATAGCTATATGGGTCTGATCTCAGTTCAGCATCACCACATAGTAGAAGCCTCTGCAATCTATATCATTGAGATCGGAAGAGCGTCGTGTAGGATAGACAAACGTGACGTTTATGTAAACGAAATATACGCTTGATAGGTGTTTTTGGTAGGACGCCATCTGTGGACATAAATACAAGCGTTAGCAAGTTTTTTAACTTGCATTTTTGTTTATCATAAATGTACCTTTGAGGTCTTTCTTGCAATGATATAGATTGCAGAGGCTTCTACTATGTGGTGATGCTGAACTGAGATCAGACCCATATAGCTATCTGGTTTGCTATGCTGAGTTTGAAGACATTACGTGTCTAAAAAATTCACGCTTGCAAGCTGAATAGAAATTGTTTCATAAACGCTCAGAGTTTGTATTTAGATCTAGTTTCTTTATTCCTGTCTTTCACTGACGATAGCAAATAGCTTGAAATCATGATCTGAAAGTGGAATTATAGTTAGAGATAGTGAATACTAACTACTCTGACGTTTATGTAAACGAAATATACGCTTGATAGGTGTTTTTGGTAGGACACCATCTGTGGACATAAATACAAGCGTTAGCAAGTTTTTTAACTTGCATTTTTGTTTATCATAAATGTACCTTTGAGGTCTTTCTTGCAATGATATAGATTGCAGAGGCTTCTACTATGTGGTGATGCTGAACTGAGATCAGACCCATATAGCTATCTGGTTTGCTATGCTGAGTTTGAAGACATTACGTGTCTAAAAAATTCACGCTTGCAAGCTGAATAGAAATTGTTTCATAAACGCTCAGAGTTTGTATTTAGATCTAGTTTCTTTATTCCTGTCTTTCACTGACGATAGCAAATAGCTTGAAATCATGATCTGAAAGTGGAATTATAGTTAGAGATAGTGAATACTAACTACTCTGACGTTTATGTAAACGAAATATACGCTTGATAGGTGTTTTTGGTAGGACGCCATCTGTGGACATAAATACAAGCGTTAGCAAGTTTTTTAACTTGCATTTTTGTTTATCATAAATGTACCTTTGAGGTCTTTCTTGCAATGATATAGATTGCAGAGGCTTCTACTATGTGGTGATGCTGAACTGAGATCAGACCCATATAGCTATCTGGTTTGCTATGCTGAGTTTGAAGACATTACGTGTCTAAAAAATTCACGCTTGCAAGCTGAATAGAAATTGTTTCATAAACGCTCAGAGTTTGTATTTAGATCTAGTTTCTTTATTCCTGTCTTTCACTGACGATAGCAAATAGCTTGAAATCATGATCTGAAAGTGGAATTATAGTTAGAGATAGTGAATACTAACTACTCTGACGTTTATGTAAACGAAATATACGCTTGATAGGTGTTTTTGGTAGGACGCCATCTGTGGACATAAATACAAGCGTTAGCAAGTTAAAAAACTTGCTATTTTTGTTTATCATAAATGTACCTTTGAGGTCTTTTTTGCAATGATATAGATTGCAGAGGCTTCTACTATGTGGTGATGCTGAACTGAGATCAGACTCATATAGCTATCTGGATTGCTATGCTGAGTTTGAAGACATTACGTGTCTAAAAAATTCACACTTGCAAGCTGAATAGAAATTGTTTCATAAACGCTCAGAGTTTGTATTTAGATCTAGTTTCTTTATTCCTGTCTTTCACTGACGATAGCAAATAGCTTGAAATCATGATCTGAAAGTGGAATTATAGTTAGAGATAGTGAATACTAACTACTCTGACGTTTATGTAAACGAAATATACGCTTGATAGGTGTTTTTGGTAGGACGCCATCTGTGGACATAAATACAAGCGTTAGCAAGTTTTTTAACTTGCATTTTTGTTTATCATATATATATATATATATATATATATATATATATATATATATATATATATATATATATATATATATACTTAGTATATATATATATATATATATATACTAAGAACACCATCACTATAAATAATCTCATCATCAAGAAAATGAGCCACTGTTTTAGAAAAAAATCATTGAAAATTGTATATTATTATTAAAATTATTTAGATAATCAATACATGTATGAAGTCCTTCTTCATTGTATGGCCAGATCATGAAGATATCATCTATATATCTCAGCCATATATGAGGTTTGAGGGGTTTATTTTATTTATCATTAACTAGTACACTACATGATGACATAGAAGACCCACATAGACTTGAAGTTTTTTGTTCTCAAGTGATGCTTGATTTTTTTGGAAAAATCACCAATTGAGGCAAAATAAAGGGATGGAAAAGAAACTTCTACAGAAATTAAAGGTACTTCCATTGATTTTTTTAGATGATTTGATTTTTAATATTTCCCAACAAAGGAAGGTTTTCACCAAGTCTATTTCTAAAACTAAACAAAATGTTGATTTTACTTCAGCAATTAAACAAAATATTTGTAACATTAGTGACTCTGAATGTATGGATGCTGTTTCTAGGGAACTGGGTATTTCAGAAAATTGTATTAATCAACAGAGTAATTTATTTTCTGATACACACAGCCACACTACTTTTAGTTCAGAGATTGGAGCAAATCATAATAAATCTGTTTTGGAAATGCAACCAAAAGATATGGTCTTGGTGATTAACACATGGGAGATTTGTAACTGTTTGTCTTTATGTTTGAAGAATAGACAAGATCATAATAAGCTAGATAAATGTAGTGATCAACATTACATAGTACAATATTTTTTAAACTTAGGAAATTGTTTGAGAAGTTATGTAAGATACAGGCAGAACATTGATAATTTTGTATTTTTTATTGATACCAATATTGTTCCTAAAAGTCTGAGACTTAAAATTAATTCTAACATAGAGTGAAATGGATCAGTATATTAGAACAAACATCTATCAACCTAATGTTTGTGCTTAAAAATTCTTTTTTGAATAGGGTTAAGATACTTGAGCAGGAAGTTATAGATTTTAATATTTGCAATGTCATAGAGTTGGCTGAACAAAAATTATTAAAATAATGAATTTGTTCTAAAGAAAGGATATTGTTAATAATTTTTTTTAAAAAAATAAGTCATTGGTTTAAAAATGTAGGAGGTCAGGGTATTGTTTTTAGAGAAATTAACTATTCTATATTTAGTAAGTTTTTTGATGTTTTTAAGATTTTAAAGGTTTCTAGATTTAAAACAATTAAAGAGTTGAAAACAGGTGTTGTCCAATCATTTACATCATTTTTAGATTCAGCTTGTATTGTTGTAGAGCCAGCATTAATACAATTCAATTTACATAGTAAAATGTCAGTGCATGTAGATAGTATTATACATGTTATTTCTCCCATCATTTGAGTCTTATGTTAGGGATACAACCCATTTTTTTTTCTATTTTTGAAACTGTCAAATCTTTACTACCAAGTGAATGTTTTTAATGACATTATACATTATATCATTGTAAAATAATATACCTCATGAAGATGGAATTAGAGTTATTGAATCTGTTTTAAAAACAGAATATGATCAGCACAAAATTATGAATGTTATTGAATTAGTGGATTTAATCTTAAATATTTTTTTTTTGTTTTTAACATTACATATTATTTTCAAAAGCAAAATACTGCAATGGGAACAAAAATGACACCTAATTATGCAAACATTTTTATGACTCATTTGGAGTGTTCTATACATGAGAGGGATAGTGTTAAACCTCATACTTGGCTGAAATATAGAGATGATCTCTTTATGATCTGGCCATACAATGAAGAACTTCATAATTTTTGATTATCTAAATAATTTTAATAATGATGTACAATTTTCAATGAATTTTTTTTAAAACAGTGGGTCATTTTCTTGATGTTGATTTTACTTGTAATGATGGTGTTCTTAGTACAAATATTTATAGAAAACCAACTGATAGTCATGGTTATCTACATTTTTATAGCAATCACCATAAGCACTTAAAAATAATATTTCTTACAGCCAATTTTTAAAGATTAAAAGAATTTACAGTGATGAGGGATTTCTTCAGCAAAATAAGGTTTTGTATAATAAATTTATCAATATGAAATATCCTAAAGAACTGTTAGATATAGCAATTGTAAAATATTCAGGAGTTGACAGGAAGGGACTTCTTCTGTCTCAGAAAAGTGTCAGTTGATAAATATACCACTAGTTCTTACCTTCAATATTTTAATATATTAAATTCCACAGATTATCTGAAATCTGTTTTTTTTTCTGTCCACCTAAAGTTGTATATTGTAGACATAGGGCTCTTAGGGATAGACTATTAAGGACAGATTTTGGCAATAATTTTGTGTCAGGAAGGGAATGTTTTTCATGTGAAGATAAGAGATGTCTTACATGCAAACATTACTGTTATGAAGATGGTTCAGGGAGATACCATTCATGATTTTAAATGGTGGATTGCCAATTATGTCAATTGTAAAAGTATGAACTTGGTATATTTAATAGAATGTAATAGGCACTAGAGACATTACATAGATGAGTCAGCAAACATTCTACATATTGAAAAGACTAACCATATGATTGATGTTTAACATTAAAATGAAGATAGACCAGTTTATAAATATGTTAATTTACCTGATCATTTAATTGATAATTTAAGATTGGTTATATTGGAAGTTAATTTGTCTTCCATGAGAAAAAGAAAACAGAGGGAAAGTTTTTATTTTTATTTTTAAATTTAAAACATTAAATTATCATGGTATGAATATAAATAAAGGTACTATCACATCCTTGAATTACCTAGTTTCTTAGTGATTTTTTTTTTGTTTCCTAGAGAATTATTTTATAGATGGACTAATATGAAAAAATATGTATATAAAAATATATATGTATATAGTAAAATTTATTTAGTAGAATATATATATATAGCTTTTGGTGTGTCCATATATAATAGTATATTTTATGGTTTTTTGATATATTTTAATATATAATAATAATAATAATAATAATAATAATAATAATAATAATAATAATAATAATAATAATAATAATAATAATAATAATAATAATAATAATAATAATAATAATAATAATAATAATAATAATAATAATAATAATAATAATAATAATAATAATAATAATAATAATATATGTATTGTTTTACTTTTTTAAAAAAGGTTTTTTATGAAAGAGTTTTTTTTTACAAAGTTTTGTAAATATTTTTTTAAACAGTTTTGTAAAAAAATTTAGCCTATACGAATTAGTTTTGTTATTCAATACATAACTGTTTGCAATATTTTCATGTTTAAATTCTGGAAATCACCATTTTCCTGTGCTTTCTGATGAAAATCAGTCTGCTGGTTGAAATATTAAAGCAGCTTAATAGAGAAGTAATTGTGTTATATATTGTAATTATGGAAAATTTTGGAGTTAATCCAAAAAGAATCTGTGGTTACATCATTCCATAAATGGGTAGTTATGTTATAATAGTAAATCACATTAATGCATGATTATGAGGAGATGGGAACCCATCATCATCCCAAATAAACAAAATATAAAATGTAATATAAAAAGAAAAAGCACGAGAGATCAGCTTAAAACTATAAGTTTACTAGCATTACCCAAAATAATAATCAGACATCATCATAAATAATCAACAATAAAAATAAATCAACAGTTAATCTGATGACTGGATTTGAAATGGGTCTACTATACTCCAGGCTATTTATTTAGCCTTATCAGCATGGGCAGATTATTTAAATCATAATTTGAATGCACAAACTTAAGTTCTGATACATCAGAATACACAGTAAAACAAATAGTTATAGAATATTAAAACATTCTGGTCATCATCAATGTTCTGGTCACTTAGTATCTTTAATGTACTGGCCAACTATAAAATTAACATTTAATAAATACTAAACTAAATAAAATATAATACATGGATTTTAAAGAATATCCCCTTTGTTTCAATGAAGGATCATCATCAACTGGATGTCTATAAACATTAAATATAAACCCCTTTTATAAAACAGATCATTAAGCAAAACTATAGCTTGGAAAACAAAAGCCCTATAACTGTTATGGTAAGCAAGAGATATAATACATTTATAATAATTTAAATCTATTCAGGATTGACTAAATTCACTGGAATCATTTTAACAATAAAATAACAATTTGTTAATAACAATAAAAAATATGAAATTAAGGTCTGCAGAATATGATTATACACATAATTTGAAACTTCTGATTTGACTAATATAAGTTATCACATTGTGATTTACATATATGTTCCAATAGATTTACTTAAAATACATATAGCTCAACACATAGACTTATAGTATAATAATTTATGAACATATTTGAATTATCATAAAATAATAATAATAATAAAAATTAATTTTAACATATAGGTGTCTATCTAACATACATCTACATAAGCACACAGATGTGATATAACATTGAAAATTGCCATATAATAATATTAAAAAGATAAGTTATCACATTTTAATATTATATAAATAATGACTTTTCACATAAATAATGGTGGTACCCATGCAAATTTGTGCACACACTAACATTTATATCGTATATTTTAATTTGTCAAAATAATAGACAATAAAAATACATTTTTCACAATTCATTCCATGTTGAAAATATACATAAAGTTCAGACCATCTTTAAAGTTAAAAGTTTTTTTTTATATATATAAAAAAATATTACACATTTGATAGATTACTGTTGATTAATAAAAAAATACTCTGTAGTCTAGTTGCAATCTTTAAGTGTCCATAAATATTAAATAGACCATTAGTAAGAATGGGATTTCCATTCTTGCTATTAACAGGTGTGACAATTGCAGGAGTTATCAGATGAAAGTATAAAAGTAGGACTTAAGATAAATGTTAAAATATGAAAATAAAGAGTGATTATGACGAGTTAGAAGAAATTAACAATTACAAATATCTTGGTCAGATTATTAATACAGATGGAAATGTAATGGATGAAATTAATCATAGAATTAAAGTTGGTTGGAGTGCTTTTGGTAGAAATAACTTGATACTAAAAGGAAATATGCTTATGTGTTTGAAAAGGAAGGTTTATAATAAATGTATTTTATCTGTTCCTACATATGAATCTGAGACTTGAGCACATAATAGAGGAGCAATATAGAGATTTCAGACAACTTAAAGAACTATGGAGAGATGCATGTTGGCAGTAACAAAAAGATATTGAAAATGCAATATATGGTTAAGAAAACAAACAGGTGTTACTGACCTCATTGAAAAAATTAAAAGACTAAAGTAGAATTGGGCTGGATATATTACTAAGAGAGATGATAATAGATGAACAATTGTAATCTTAACCTTTTAACCACTAATTAAATGATTGGTTGTATGAGGTAAAAATCAAATCTTTTAATTGGACAACTCACAAACTGAAGACAAAGCCTATTGTTAAAACATATTCGCCTATAATATTAAATTCAACTCAGATACGTATATAAAAACAATATTATTAATTTTTCAGGTTATGAAGAGAATGAAAGTTCTTTAAAAATAAATTGCTATTTATTTATTCTAAAATATTCAATTTCGGCAACATAAAAGCTATAATATAAACAAAAAGATCGACTTTTACATTATAGAAAAGTAAATATTTCTTTTTACTACATCTTCAATATTTGTACTAAAATCTTCAATATTTTTCGAAAATAATTTTGTTTTTTTATTATTCTCTCTGAGAATAATTTTAATTTCCATAAATATAATTTTATAATACTTAAAATTGGATTTGAAATGAAAATCTCAGCGTTTTTCTTTATTTTCTTTGATCAGGCGGTTTCTTTGTTTTTTCCAGCCAATCAGAATGTCTTTTTCAGCTGAGAGCTTGCTAAGAACCAATCACAAATAATGTTCTTTCTTTGCTTAGGTTTAAATGCGTTTTTTTTATTTTTTACTTGTAAAATAAGTCGGAAGAGGTCACCATCGTACAGAACTTTTAAAAATCTTTTCAAAACGTATCAAACAAATTTTTTAGCATAAGAATCGGCTGAGTTAGAGTGACTTCAGATGTCTACGAGGAGCCTCGTAAAAACAGTCTTTTGGTTAAACTGGATTCAGAGAGACTTAAAAGACCCAGAAAATGACCACATGTGTGATGAATGGATGAAATAAAAAAGTGTGCAGGGTTTATGTAGAGAAGAGAAGCTAAAGATTGGACATGGATTGAACTTTGAGATGCCTTCAACCTGCAGAGAATTGATAATATTTGATGAGGATGATGATGACTGTAGGATAGAAACAGTAGTTTCATATTTACAAAAAATAATTATGAAATTTTAAACCATAAATGTAAATAAATAAAATATCGGAATGTATTTAAAATAAAAAATCAGAAAAGTTAATATAAGAAATTCATTTTATATATAGAAAATAAGTAATACAGATAAAGCATTTTTTTTTTTAAATTTTAAATGCTTTTATTAATTGTGTACTAAAAAGAAATAAAATAATTGTTTTTTCAACCACAATTGGAGTTTTTAGATTTAACTTGAAATAAAAGCATGGAGGGGTGTCCATAATTAATTAATCAATCCAAGCATTTTGGGAACAAATTGAATGCAACAAGTTTCCTCAGGTGATTGAACTGAATTTCTTTTTTTTTTATTTTTCTGTCCAAAAACAATTGTGGTACACTTAACACTAAAGTTACTCTAATGATGTGCTAAATTATTTAGAGATAAAATGATTACATAAATTAAAATGATTATATGAAAGTATGTTCATAATAAAATTTAGTGAAACATCACTTAGAAAAAACAATTTTATGTAGCCTACGTTTTAGAAATCCATGAAAAAAATACACATAAAAAAAAAGATAGTGCAGGAAAATAGTGAGACAAAGAGAAAGGAAAAATAAGAGATATTGAGACATACATGAAATATGAGAAAATTAAATACTAATACTGTTAATTTTTCCTTCACTTGATTATGTAATGCTTTTGCATATGTTACTCTGTATGAGTAAAAAAGTGGTTTCTTTCTTTATATTACACAGCTGAGTGCATTTTCAATGGAAAACACCATATTGATAGTTCTCATTGATGTTGCTTTAGTTATATTAAGATTTAATTAAGTATGCCATGTAAATAAAATAATTAAATATTCCACTTATTACACAGCAGGATACTATTTTGTCTTTTGTTTATTACACTGCCAACCATAAAAATAAAATAAACAAAAGAAGAAAAAAAACAGAATCCTGTTACCTAATAAATAAAATAATGATTTAATTTTCATAGTACACATTTATATAGCATGCATAATTAAATCTTAGCATAAATAAAGCAGAAGCAATAATATTTAATATGTGAGCTATGATATGCTGTTTGCTACCAAAAGTGCACTCAGCTGGATAATATAAATAGAAGGAAGTAACAGCTTCACATGTGGAATAAAATATTAAAAAAAATTATATAATACTAGTAAGTATTTACATAAAACAAATTAGTTGTAAATTCTAGAGAGTAATAACATATTTTCCATAATGTATAGTCCAGAGAATAATGAATGACAAGGAAAAAATACAGATTTGTGTTATTAATACAATGTTACTGAATTTTGTACTTCATTCCTATCTTACCTAATAAATGTTTTGCAATTTTGACACAAGTAGAGAGGAGAATGGCTTTCTGATTCTTGTCATTATATTCTTTAAATTAAGGTTGTCAGAATAACTACTATTTCCAATATGTTCATTGACTTATTAACTAAAGCATATAAATCATCTATATAGAATTCTTTCTAGGGTTCTCCATGCATTTATAATGGTACTTCAGTAGCTATGTTAAATTTTTATCAGATAAACTATTTTTAAAAGGTCAGGATTTTACACAAAGTTACTAAAATTTCAAACATATTTATACTGTTAAAAACTATGATTTTTCTATAGTATCAATGCTTTTTCTGCATATATAAAACCAGGTAACAGTGCTATATATAACCTTTAAATACATTACTTGTGTAAATATATATTTTGTGGATCAGTTATTACTCTATAGCCACTTAATTTTTTTATAAAATATATTTAATTTCTTATAACACAATGTATTATTATTAAATGTTTATAGATGTCTGGTGAAGGCTACATGTATAAAATAGATAGAAGCAAAATATCATTGGATAAAAAAAAAAGGGGGAAGATTTAGGAATAAAATAATAGTTTAGATATTTTAAATATTTACAATCTTTCATATAAAAACATCTAGAGGGACTGTTTTCCATCCCTTAATTCATTGTTGTTTTTGCTTAGATAGAGATTTATTTAACCAAGCATCAGAATACTAAGTATTCATGCCTTCCTCAGTAGTATTAGTTTATTATTATTTGTTATTGATTAATACAATTATTTTAATATGTCAGATGTATAATAACATGGAAAGAAGCCAACTTTAATCTTAAACTTGATAATCAAGATCTAGATGTCATTGACAGTTTTTGTTTCATGGAATCATTTATTCAAAATTCAGTGGCAAAGGGTTTATTACAGTGACAATGGATAGATTTGTAATGAAAAACCTGAGAAAAAGTCTTTAGATATACAATGGTCGTAATTGTTTAAGCTAAAGTATTTCTGTGATTTGAATAATCAAGATGTATGTATGCTTTGAATTGTAGTGATAATCAAGATCTTCAGAATACCATATAAAACAATAACAAAAATGAACATCACATCAAAATAATTTGAATTTTTGTTCGAAGCACATATCAAGTTGAATTATACATATATTTAGAAAGATTGGGAATAAAAAAAATTAAAAGAAATACAATAATAAATGAAAAAAGAAGGTTCCAACATAATAATAATAATAAACAAAACAGATTTTGAAGAACAGTCAATAAAATGATAAACAGAAGATGATTATGTGGATGCAATACACGACATATATAAATTATATTCCGCTTCATTGTTTTTTTTTATTTATATCATATATATATATATGACTTTTTAAAATTTGTTATATTTAAATAAAAAAACGCTCTTTATAATATTAAACATATATGTAGATATATTCAATGTGAATCAGTTATTTGATTTTCTAAGAATAAATCTTACCCTTTAGATTTGTAAATAGTGTACACATTCTGTGTATGCCCCCCCCCCCCTTTATCCTCCCCAAAAATGAATAAAACAGTTTAAGACCATATGTTACTTTAGAATCATCTTTCGAATATATTTGTTTATAGGTGAGGGGATTGACATATGGTCATTGAGTAGCTTTTACCTTAGATTTAAAATAAACGTCTAATTAATAAATAACGGCACATGCATTGGCACGTAGGCGCGATATATAATGTAAATACAAACATTTGTATGTGTGTCCTTAAATTATTTATTCGCATTATTAATATATTAAATCCTTTATTTTCACGAGCTAAAAAAAAAAAAAATAACGCAGATAGTATTCACACCTTTTTTATATATATAGTAGAAGCGATTTAAAATACAGTAATATATTTCATATATTTACTTTTTCTAATATTATTAGATAAAAATTAAAATGAAAAAAAGGAGGCAAAAATCATAATTATTTTTTTAAAACACATTATATTTATTATTATTTAAAATAAATTTTATTTGACGTATTTTATTCTGATGATTTTCTTAGTTTTATTTTGCAAAGTCAATTTCACATTTAAATCTTAAGTTTGTTATTTGCTCAAGAGATGGCTCTTTTTATATATCAAGTAAGCATGGTTGATTAGCTAAGAAGTAATGTCAGGGGTTCCCTAGTCAAAACAGCTAAAAATTACTGAGGATAGTTTAATTATCACAAAGAGTATTATTAATTACACGTATTATTATTGATTGCTTCTAATTTGAAAAGGATATGTATCATTTAAATATCGGTGCTTATTTATTTGTGAGTATGTAACTGGAAAGATTTGAATCGATGGCCAGTCGGGGAGTGAAATGATTTTGTTATTAATCATTCACATTTCTCAACTGTATGTGATGTGAATCTTCATTCCTATCTTTTTATTATATTCATGGTTTTATTATTATTTTAAATGAAAGCCATCATGAAGTATTACGGAATTAATGTAAAACCCTCTCCGTTCACTTTTTTACTGTATCCTGCAGTTTTGATTATGCATTAGTGCTTTGTTATTGATTCCACTTTTACTAGGATTTACTGTTCAATTACAATGAGCTCAAAAACCACGATTCTTTGTTTACATCTGGTGTCAATCAATTTCTGACACTGCCGTAACAAATTTCCGGATGGATGCCTTCTTACGTCAGTTGGTTAATATAATATAGTATTATCATTTTTAAATCAGTTAGTGGAATGGGTAATAAGAGCTCTAGTAATCGATGCTACTGCTTTAGCCGTCAGCAGCCACAGCCACTTTCATGGACCAGGTACGCTTTATCTCCCCTCCCCCTTCCAAAATGTAGAATGTTTTTTCTCGGTTTTGAATAATTTATTTAAAATTTACATAAACTCGTTTAGAAAATGTATGTTTTTATATATAAATCATAATTAATCATTTTTTTAACTATTCTTTTCATTTCCTCTCTTTTTTCTCTCTTTTTTTAATTTTATAACTATTTAGTTTTTTTTTTTTTAATTCACGCACTTTTCAATATTTAATTTTTAATCTACGCTCGTCCTATAGATATAAGTACTTATGAATAATGTTAATGCACACTTCATTTACACATGCATATTATTTATTTATTTTGTTCCGTAAAATAAATAATACATCCACCTTAAAAAAAAAAAAAAAAAGATGACTTATTACAAAGTTTTACAAAAATTAATGATATTCTAATTAATTAGTTTTAACCGAAAAATGTTTTACTAAGTTTAGAAAATAAAAAAAAAAAAAAATTAACTTCCTTCCATTCTCCCACTCTATTTATTCATATAGGGCTAGAGAAAAAGACCATGTATGTCTGTATATTATGTATAGTATAAACATTATGACTATTTTACTGTATATAATGGAAATAATTTCCTTCTTACTTCACTCTTTTTTGGTTCCCTACAATAAGAGAATCTATTTAATAACATTTTGACCGCATTTCTGAAGCTCTTATATACATTATAATAAATGTATTTTTATAATCAAATTATTAAACATGTATATTGTTGTTTTTTAAATTTATTTTTAAGCCAATTTTATTAAATAAACATTAAGATTAAACTGTCATCGGTCTTTATTATGTATTTGACCACGTGGCAGATATGGGTTATAAATGGTTAGAGTGATTATTCAGAATAAGAAATGTATATTGTACATTTTTTTAAAAAAAAAAAACAATTAAAGAACTTATTGCTCTAGAATTCGTGACAATGTTTAGCACCGGAAGTGTGAAAGTTGAGTCACGATCAATAGAACTTGAGTATCAACTGGTAGGTATTTTTATTGTATGTGAAATAAAACTGCCCAATTTATTGTTTGTCTTAATTAGATCATTAAGTTATAATAATTGTAAATTCAAAACTATTACTCTGCAAACAAACTTCACATAACTATATAAAGACTAAAAGCTAGAATGGAAACAAATAGCTATGTATATTTTACAAAACCACTTGTGGCAAGGTTGTTAATATATATGTTAATCACAGTAAGAAAGTTCAGATTCAATGGGATAAAACTTGATAGCTTTTCCAGTCTTTTAATAGACTTAAATCTGACATGGTTTTGTGCAGTAGGAATGTAAAATTTCTGGAACATATGGTTCATGTATGTGGCACAGCTCTGTCATTTTCGGTATTTAAACTTTTTTTTAAATTCCGGAGCAATATACCATTATCTACAGTGATAAAAAAAAAATTTTCAGATGGTTGATACATAAGCTAGCCATCAAATACTTATCTGAAAATAAAAATATAAAGTAATCAAATTAAGTCTAGACAGCAGTTAAAAGTCTAAACATTTGTCGGATAGCAAGTCATGTGAGATAATGCTTTCAGCCTAACTATTTCTATAAGATGAGCGCTATTGAAGAGGTCTTTGCTCTTAAGTGAAATATTCAAAAAATGTTTTATTATTATTACAATATATACATATTAGTTTATACGCGTACGCACACACAAATGTATAAATAAAATTACTTCCTTTTTGAGCAATCAAAAAAAATTATCAATTGAAAATTAATCCAAGAGCCTATAACTCTTCACTACTCTCCTATTGCTTTGAATGATACTATCTATAACAGCAACAATTTAATAATAATGATGTAGGCACAGGAAAACTAGGTCAAGAGTACTATGTTTAATATGTTATTGAAATTTATAAAATTGAATTTATGTGCGACCATAATTAAAAATAGGTCAAAGGTAGTTTAACTATTAAAATATTACTCTAAACATCACAGTTAGTCATCCAAAACATCTAAAATTATAGTAATAGAGTTTATTAGAAAATAGAATAAATAGAATGACTAATGATCCTTCTGTTGAAATTGACCATAGCAACAAAGTAGTCTCATTAAAATTTTGTTACTTATATTATAATGTTCATAATTTTGAAAATGATTAAAGTCAACAAAAAATTAGTATTAGTGATTATAATTACATTAACTATTTGCTAAGTTACTCAAACATAATTATATAGTCCCTATGATTGAAAAAACGTAACTGATAAAAACAATTGTACAGCTGCAGAAAATAAAGTAAGAAAGTGTATTACTTATCAAAAATGATTCCAAAATAGATTGTCTAGTGATGATAGTTTGTACAAAAAAAGGATTTCTTTTACACAGAATAGAATAAATTTGTCACTAGAGAAAAAATATTATTTGCCTCATTTGGAAATTGATTAAGGAGTTGTTAGTTTGTGAGTCCTCTGAAACCAGAATTATTCTCACCTTTCAGCTGAAGATAGCAAAATAAATCTAATTTTGGTCAAGTGAATGGAACTTCTTTTTGTAGAAATGTTAATATTATTTCTCTTGAACAATGAATTGAATTTTTATTTATTTATTTATACTTGGGCTAAACTAAAATAGAAATTATTAGCCTTCATAAAGCATTATATATATATTTAAGAAAAACATAAAGTGTATAATAACAAATTTTTAAAAAAAACATTCTATTATCATCTCGTTGTGCAGACATGGTTCAATCTAAGCTCAATATCTGTTTCAAGATTACTTTATTGAGAATCCAACACTATCTCCAATGTTAACATTTATTTTTTTTTTATTAAATAAAATATGTTTATATAAATATTAGATACAATTATTACTTAAAAAATTTAATGATTGTATTATCTACCAAGCTATGGATTGTAAACCATATTTCATGGTCACATAAGGAAAGTAAATTTTAAATGTTCATATAAGATCATATTATAAATATTATTTGTTTAACATATAAATGGTCAATTATGAAATATTTTAATAAATAGTTTCCTTTAGGTTATCTCTTACATGTTAAATTATAGCTGATCAGTTTAAAAATAAAATGGTTAAATTAAATAAGTTTATAGAGAGCTTATAAAAGAAATCAAAAATGCAATATATGGATAAGAGAACAAACAGGTGTTACTGACCTCATTGAAAAAATTAAAAGTCTGAAGAGGAGTTGCACTGAACATATTGCTAGAAGAGATAATAATAGATGGACAATGCAATCTTAAACTGGATTTCAAGAGATTATAAAAGACCCAGAAAGAGACCACATGTGAGATGGATGGATGAAATAAGAAAGTGTGCAGGAGTGATGTAGAGAAGAGAAGCTAAAGATCAGAGAAGATGGATTGAACTTAGAGAAACCTTCATCCTGCAGTGGATAGATAATGGTTGATGATGATGATAAAGAGGTTTACCTAAACATTCAAGCAAAATCATTATGTCACAAGAATATAATCATTATTCACTTACTTTTGTCTCATTGATTAAAATAATTTTATATATTATATTTATTGTACTAAATACCAGGACATTATTGTTTATTGATGGTGTATAGATCAAATTAATTGTTAATTGCTTATTTTATTAATGATCATTTATTCACTATTATTTAGATTAGGAAAAAAATTGCTATCATCTAGTAAAGACTGAATAAAAAACAAGGATGTGAATGTTATGCAATGTTTTTTTTATTAGTGCAAGATAAGTAAACAGCCTTTCAATGAACCAATACAAAAAACAAAGAATCAATCCATAGAAAATAGAGTCATGCTTGCCATATTGTTTTACCTCTAACCAAAAATAGCTTTATTATCAATCACTGAGCATTATTGGAAGGTTAGCTAGATTGTCTCTAAGTCATCCCAAATCTGATTAGAATCTTCACAATGTTTCAAATTTTATCGAATACATGTTTATGTTAGCTCATATCTGTGATAGATATATACAATATCATAACATCATGAATTGATTTATTGTTATTACTTGTAGTAGTACAATTATTGAAATAAAAAAAAATATCATGGAATAATGAGCTGTTATTGACTTAAGATTTAAATCCAGATATAATTAAATACACTTTTATTTTTTATTGTAGAAAAACATTTTTTAAGTAGATAACAATTTTTATGTAAGTTTAATATCATTTTTAGGTAACTGTTGTTTATTGTGATAAAGTATAAAGAACTATAAAACATTTTAGCAACTTATATGAAATAATGCCATTATGTACATTTTTTCAATGGTAGTTGACATAGTTTTTGCTTTGCAATGAGATTATAGCTATTTTACTATAATTATTTTTTTTAACATTTAGCAAATTATGTTTGGCAGTGTGTAAAAAATAACCCATTTAATATAATAATGTGAGATAGTTAAATTTATTCTTTCAATTAAATTAAATATGTAATCTTTTTGGAAGGTTGATTTGTTAACTCAATGAATAGCAAATTTACATAATCATATATATATATATATATAGCAAATTTACATAATCATATATATATATATATATTTAAAAACTGATTTTGTAAATAATTGTGCATTATATTATTATTAGTATTCAAACTAATGTAACACTAAATATCATTGTAATACAATTTACTGTAAAACAATGCTTAAATTGTGTGTTTCATTCTAATAAATTGTAAATTATATAATAATTATGTATACTTAATTTGGAATAAAGTTGGTTCCAAATTATAAATATTAACTAATATTTATAAGCAATTAATGCTATGGTTTTTGTGTATATGTTAACTCTCTCTCTATATCTATTTTTTTTTATTATTAACTATATATATATATATATATATGCATAGATATAAAAAAAAATATTATATAGTTGTGATATTTTTCAATTTCCTCCAAAAATAATTATTCAAAAAAAATGCATTTTAATTTTATATTTTAATATACATTTTTTTTTAAAAATTGTATATTCAAGTTCTTTTCATTAAAGAAAAGCTAATGGGATATGAATAAAAATAAAATTACAGCTAGTTAATCTATAGAGTGATTAAATGCATTAGCAAAAAAAAATTTGCATTATTAAAATTATTTAAAAAATAATAGGGATTTGTGGGGAAAAAGATTAGAAACAAAATACCCTGCACTTGAAACAAAAATAATCTGAATAGCAGTAAAAAAGTATATGTATGAGTGGGCATGTTAAGTATAAATTACTATTAGTATAATAATAAAGATTGGGGAAGAAAAAATATTACATTTGTATTGTTTGCATAATGTTTTAATATCATATCAAGATCAAACATATATATATATATATATATATATATATATATATATATATAGGTTTTGAATACAGACTTTCGGGCCATCCACTCTATCTCATACAACTGCCCATATGAAAAAGATATATGATTTCCAATATACATGTTTCATGCTGAACCAGCATTCATCAATTAGCCCATGTCATGATCTCCCACTCATATATATAATCAGTACTCGATTTTTACACTAAAATAGCAAATCTTCACACTTTAATGGACATGTTTCAATCTACTCCATCCTTCAACTCTTCAGCCATGCATACCATTGAAAATCTGATGAAGAAACCCTCAAATCCATTGTTAATGCCAATATTATTGTCAAGTCTATGTTAACTTTAACATTCTGATCCTTATGTATAGAAAGCATGTTACGCATAGCAAGCTGTTAGGATTAAATAAGCGTGTTTCTATATACATTTTGTATGTATTCATTTTGAATGACATTGTTCTGAGAAAAAAAAAATATTAAAAAAATAAAAAACAAATAAATGTTTTTAGTAAAAATAATTAATAGTCGATATTAAATATATTTTATCAGTTTTGACAAAAATAGTTTTTAAAATGGTTGATTTACCACCAAATTACTTTAAAATTTGCTGGTTATGGGGGGGGGGAGGTAAATAATTTATCGTTGTTATTTTTTAAAAAATATTAGTGATAAATAGGCATGATTTGTAAAATTTAAATGTTAGAATGTTGTAAATTACTGATTTGTTTTAAAAAGAAAATTATGTGATATATATATAGGTAAAATATTTAATGATCACCCATTAGCTATTACAAATAAATTATAGTTTAGTTAAGACTCTCAATCCAGATGTCTATATTTAAAATAACATTAATTTTTAATGAGCTCATGATTCATTGAGAAACGTATTTCTGCAGCAGTATAAAATTAAAAATATATTTTTCAATATATTATTTTTATTGATAATAAATTTTACACAAGCGCGTAAGTCTAGTCGCTTTTTAAAAATCGATGCGTCTTTTTTAAAAACATCCAGTAAGCTATATAATATATATATATATATATGCAGAGAACAACAGTGTTACAATTGTATATGTGTTATTTAAAATTTTCATATTTTTTTTTTAATTTGAAATTAAAATCAAACATATGTATTTTAATAAATAATTTGGTATTTATTAAAAAAAGCCTTTTCTTATTATAAAAAGAAATAAATGAAAGAAAAGAAATAAAATATTTTGTTATTACCAAAAATATGTGTAGGTAATTAAAATTTTTACAAAATACTTGCTTTAATCTTTTTTAAAAAATTATCTAGGCGACTACCAAAAAAGTTTTTGTTTATTTCAGTCAGTTAAACATTTATCACTGATATATTTATAAAGAAATCATCTTTAAATTTCCCACTGCAGAGCAAAGGTCTCTATGACATCCCTTCAAAACAAAATAATATATACATCTAATTGAAATTACAAAAAAAGTTATCATGTTTTATCTAGCCTGTTTTTGGATCCAGAGGAAATACATTATGACTTTACTATGATAGATTGATTACATTATTTATGTACAGTAATAAGCTTTAGCATTTAACAAAAAATAAGTGCTTTATAATAAAAGGATACGAAAATTCTTTTGCAATAAAATGATTTATTGTATGATTTTTAAGCTTCATTTTTTTTTTTTTTTTTGATAAATCTTTCAAATTAGATTCCTTCGTAGTACTGTGGATAGAGATGAAAATATATTTTTTATTATATTTTCTATATTGTTTTTGATCTTTTTTTAGGTGATAGAACAATTTTCTTAATTTTTTTAAGAATTCATTTAAAATAATGACTATGAATATTTAGATAAATAGTTATCATTGTCTGGTGGTCAAATTTAAACAAATTTATTGCTAAAATTAAGTATTATCATAATTATGAGAAAAATGTACATAAATGTTATTAATTTATTTAAGGAAATAAGAAAAATACAAATCTTGTTTTATATTTAGCAAGAGTAACATCTTTTTCTTCTTTTTCTTCATACAAGATTAATTCCTTTTAAAAACAATTTATATCTCATTACATCAGATATCTCCTTATTCTAATTGCGACTGTGACTTTCCTGGGTTTACAAATCTGATTTCAATTTCTTTTTTTTTTATTTTAGCTTTAGTCTTCACAAATTAGAAAAGCTAATATAGTGCTAGATTTGGTAGGTTTGCAGTATTCTTTGTGAACTTTTTTTGGTGTTATACAATCACTGATGAGTCAGTTTGGAACAGAATGTAAATGAGGCAAGAGTTATAGCTAACAAAAATTGTTTGTTTAAGTAGATTTATGTAGGAATTTTCATGCATATCATAAAAGTGTAAGGGTATAAATACATTGTTCTAAAATGGCCTGTCTCATACGATTTGACTAGGATGTAATGCCTGACAAATTTCTCATTGCAGCAGTAGAAATAATAATTATAGTAATAATAATAATAATAACATCAGTAGTAGGAATACTGCAGCAGGCAGTGTGGTAATGCAAAGAAAAGTACTATAAATCTAATTTTGTTCTAAATATAATTACTCACAATATCCAAATTTAGTTGATATAAACTATTCAAGACTAAAATGAGCACTGTGCTTGTGGCTTAAGATGTCAAGATCAATTATCATTGCTCTTAATGAAGGTTTTCTTCCAGAGGAATAAATTTAAAAAAAATAATTGGATGGATACAAATGTTGTTATGAAATGACATACCAATCTTTGAAAGGGAAATACATAGTTTGGGATTTCAAAATTTGTTATTGCAATTTCTTGTTTTATCAATAAAAAAGTAATAGTTTTAAAACATTCCTTACACAATGGTATTAGTGCTTATTTTATTAGTGTCTATGCTCCAATATTAGATTCAGATAATTCAGTAAAAGAAATTATTTATTTCTTCTTGAATACTATTAAAAAATCACTATAGAGATTTTAGTGCCTGTGGTATTGTAAATAGTTGACCTTCACAAAACAAAAGTGGAAATAATAGTGTTGGTGCTGTAAATTCAGATGGTTTGTTATTATTGAATTTTTTCACAATACATTAATTTATTATCACAAACACTTTGTTTATGTAGAAATATAATAAAAAAAAACATGGATCAACTAGTGATTAAAACAATGATACTTAATAAATTATATTATAGTTAAGAGCCAGCATCTATGATTATAAGCTTTGAATAAAATATAGATTTGTACACTCCAAGATTAAAATGATAGTTCCAGTAACACACCAACATTATTCCAAACATACTCACAAGAAAATTGTTGTTTGTTTTAAGATGAATGTACTATATGTAATTAAATTCTGACAGATATTAACAATAAAATTGATAATTAAGATTTTCAAAACTGTCATATTATAAGAATATGTAATTCTCTTAAGGAATGTGTTATGGATATAAATAAATTTATTATTTGGTTCATGGTTTTGGTTTAATTAAAAAGAAACATGGAATTTTCTGCTGTGAAATAAATACAAACATCTGAAGGCTGTTGTTTAATGATTGGAAATTAGTCTTATAAATAAATAGTTAGGAGAATAAAACCTGCTAAAAAAAAGAGATAGACTACTCTATATATTATTGATGTACTAAATGTAACATATAGACCTGAGAAAGGGTATCACCATCCTATTAAATCTAGCAATGACACTCTTATATGATGATAATGATATTTTAAACAGGTTTAGATTATTTTGATCACCATTTGAATAATAGTACAGAAATTGAGATAGAAACTTTCAGTAATATATCTATTTTATCTATTCATATATAATATGACCTATATAGCTTGCATTACTAATATGTAATAAATAAAAAATAAGCTTATTTAGAGCTGTTAACATGCTCTTTATCTATTACATATTGGTAATGCAAGCTATATAGGTCATATAATATATGACTTGTTTTCATTAATGTTATAATTTTGCTATTAAGGCTGGCTATATTAAATTTCTAAGTCTACTAATATATGAAGTAACTGACATTAGTTCAGGTTCATGTGACTTCTTCAGTTGATGAATTGAAGATATATTGATGTCTGAAATTTTCAAATCTTTTTCTTAAAATTAAGTATTAGAAAAATGATTGGCTTGAGTTAGTATTCTGAATTGAATGTCCTAGCTCTTCACTGAAGAGAGCCATAGCTCAAAACTGTTTTAGGAATGGAGACAATACTAGATAAAGATTTTAAATGCTTTCTCTTGTGGCATTTATCCTAAAAAATAAGCTTTCTTACAGCTATTAACATGCTTTTTTATTTATTACATATTAGTAATGCAAACTATATAGGCATATGACTTGTTTTCATTAATTTATATGTGTGTATGAGCAAATATATTTTGAAGTAAATTATTATATTTTTCATGTCCAATAAATTTATTAAGCAACTCATTCCAAAAAACAGTTATTATATAATATTAAACAGGCAAAACTCTCCACACAGCAGTGCCACCCTGGGCCAACCAGAATAATCAATGGATGCCAGAAAAGGCTTGTGCATAAAATCTTCATCTAGTGCCTATTCATTCAATATCCCCAGACTAGTTTTTCACTTGTGGCCTTTGTCAGTGAGGAGCCTTGGATCTGAGAGCACTGCAACTAGATCTTAGGATCTAATGCAACACTTCAGCAGCCACCTTTTATCTCTACTCAACTAGAAAAACATGAGAATAAATTGAAAATACAATATTTTCAATCTAAGCTCAATACTTGTATAGTCATTTGGGTCTGAACTCAGTTCAGCACTCATACATTTTGGTGTCTTTGGCTCTTTATCATGCCAGAAACTAGTCTGGGAATATTAGATGAATAGGCACTAGATGAAGATTTTATGCACAAGCCATCTGGCATCCATTGATTACTCTTGTTGGCACAGGGTGGCACTACTGTATGGAGAATTTTGCCTGATAATAACAGTTATGTGCTAGCATAAGAGATGGTGATCATGTGATGTTTAATGGTTTAATTGTATATGTTATTTAGAAGTCATATGATAGTTCAGCAATTTTGGGAGGTGTTAGATTTAATAATTTGTTATGCTTTGATGATTCAGGTTTATATTTTTGTTGAAAATTTGTATACTTTCCTTTTTGTTTTATAAGTAATGTACAGTTTAAATAATATTTTTTAAAAAGACTTCATTCTTGCTGTTTTTCTTTTCAAATTTAGGAGTTGAATAAAATCACACATTTATCATAATAAAAAGGAAAATATTTAAACAATATTTGTGTATATATTGTTTTCAAAAAATATTAATTAATGAAAAAAATAAAATTAATTTGTATTAAGTGAACAAATTTAATCTTAGCTTATTGATATAATTTAATAACTGAAACACAAACTTATGTTATACCTGTGTCTATATATGTAATATAGGGTATATGAGCACAGACTTTCACATGACCACCACTCTCCACTCTATCTAATAACACTGATATACTCAATCACATATATGCTGAAAAGATAAATAATCACCAATATACGTATTTCATGCTAAACCAGCAATCATCAGTTGGTCCAGATTATCATCTCCCACACATATATACTATAAGTGCTCAGATATATATTAAGATAGACAATCTTCATATTTTAATGGGCTCCAATCTACTACACACTCCAACTCTTCAACCGTCCACCCAATTGAAAATCTGGTGGTCATGTAAAAGTCTGTGCTCATATACTCTATATTACATATATAGACACAGGTATATAATAAGCTTGTGTTTCAGTTATTACATTATAGAGATGTCTACCCATCCTTGCATATGTATTTAATGGATTATGTACTGCACATGTGGGGTTCAGATTGACTTTGGGTCAACATGGGTGTAACAAGAATCTCGGCCTCAGGGTGGCCTTTGAGCATTCCATCATCAGATTTTCAATTGGATGGACGGTTGAAGAGTTGGAGTTTGTAGTAGATTGGAGCCTGTCCATTAAAGTATGAAGATTGTCTATCTTAATATATATCTGAGCACTTATAGTATATATGTGTGGGAGATGATAATCTGGACCAACTGATGATTGCTGGTTTAGCATGAAATACTTATATTGGTAATTAATTATCTTTTCAGCATATATGTGCTTGAGTGTATCAGTGTTATTAGATAGAGTGGAGAGTGGTGGTCATGTGAAAGTCTGTGCTCATATACCTGATATAATTTAAGTACAATTTATCAATGTTATTGATAATCATAGTTTGTTAGCAAATATTGCTTTGAAAATATTAATTTAAAAAATTAAAAGTATAAATTAAAAAATTTGTATTTGACTATAATGAAATTTAGAATTGCTTCTATGGCAGAAATATAACGATGGAAATTACATTTCTCCGCCACAATTCTCAATCTGTTTTAGGAATTGTGATATTTGGAATTCCATGGTGACATAAAAGTGACTGCTTAGTAGAATTGCAAATAAAATTTCAAATAATTTGCTTTTGTATCTTATACAATAAACTGAATTTTTTTTGTTAAATTTAACTTCTTTTTGTATCAATGATTTTTTTAGTGTAAATTATAGTTCATAATAAAAGATGTATAACTGGCTAATATTAAATTATTCACTTATATTTTATTTAAGACAATTTTTTAGTGCAGAATTGCAAACTTTATTTTTATATCTTATATATAATTGAAAATCAATAATGGGTAAACTGAACTTGCTTATATATGAGGTTTCCTATGGAAATTATAAAAAATAAAACGTGTCCAGACATTGGGTAATTCACCAATCTTTATTATGCCTTTTTTTTTGATAATAATCATTTAATTACCAACTTTTTTATTATATATTTTATATACTATTGTGAATAAAATAACTGATAACCTGATATGATTTTTTAACAATTCAACTTTTTCATAAATTAGTTTTCCAATATAAACTGCAATCAGGTATATATTGGCTACATCTTGATTTTGGATTAAAAGTAACCAAATGTTAAAAGATTATTGTCTTCGGTTTTTTGTTGTTGTTTTTTTTTTTTTCAGTATAGTGTTTGGTTTATATTGTAAATTCAGTTAAGATTTAATATTTTTTATACCTATTTACATACCATGTGGACAAATGTGCTTTGATCTGATTTATGTATACTTTTACTGTTTCTTGAAAATTGATATAAAATTCTTTGAATGCTAAAGTGTTTTGAATATATGAGTTTCAAAATAATAATATTTAATCTGGATTAAAAAGATTTAAATTAGCTGTATTTAAATTTTAATTTTTTTTAGTTAACTCAATTAGCTATATCTATATAATTGTAGAATTCTTCAGAATTATTGAAATTATTATTGTTTTTTTGTTATTCATGTTATATTGTCTTTTTTATGACTTATATATTATTGTAGATGACTTAAGAATAGTATTGTTTTAATTAAAATACTTTTCAATTAAAAATAAATCACTATTCTGAAGAGAAAAATAAAGACAGTCAAAATATAATAATTGTTTTTTTTTTTTTTTTATAAAATACAATGGGAAGTAAATTTAGTTGCTTTAATCTATTTAAGGTTTTTATTTGCAGTACCACTGGTGTAATTTACAGGTATTATTGTCAAGAGTCTTATTAATATAAAGCATATACATAAACAAAAAGAGTGAACACAGAATAAATACCATTAGAAGTGATTTTCCAATGATAGAGAAAGAAATATAAAATTGCTTTATCTAATTGTATAACATCATTATAATCATTGGTTATCTGTCACAAAAGATATCTCATATATATGGACCATCTTATTTCACTTTTTTTTTACTTGAATTATTTCAATATTTTTTATCTCTAACTTATCTTTTTTATTATTTTTGAAACTCTAAAGCTTTCATTATTCTCACTTTTTGTTGAATATTAAGCAGCAAAGCTTTAAAAACAGATTTCTATTAACATTATAGATACTTTAATTTTTATGTGATATTACTGTTTAAAAGTAAGGTACTTGGGATACATTTAATTATTGATACCAATGATACTTTTCATTTTCTTTTTCACTTCTTTAGAATTCCTCATGTGATTTAGAATATGTTAAAGTTACAACTTAAGATAAAGATCCGTGAATCAATTTTAACTGAAGAAAGTAATGGAAGTCATCAGATGGTTAATTGACTAGTGCCATATAATGATTGAATTGGTTTTAACTATTTGTTTAAATGAAGATTGCACTGAACTCATTCTGCAATCATCCATTTTCTTGTTCTTTTCTTTAAAACTTTTTCATTAAGAGTGGAGAAAAATGCAAAATTGTTTTCTCTTTGTAAAGCAATGATCTAGTATATGACAAAAAGTTTTATTTCTATTTTATAAATCATATATATTTCTATGAAAGTTTGACTCATTTTTTATATGTTTATAAATACTTTAATCTTAGGAATAAGTTCACTTTAATATGCCTAGAAAACATCATGGTTTATTTTTAAAGCAATTTTTCAAAGAAAATGACAAATTTAAAAAATAAACAAATAAATGACTAATAAATTATTTATTGGCAGAAAGTATAATCTCACTTACAAACATAAAATCTCTAAAATATTTATGTTAAAATGTATTGTTTTTTAAAAGGGGAAATGCTATATGTCATGAAGTTTTAAATATAATTTTTAAGACGTCAGCAGTGAATATCATTTTTTAAAAAAAAATACTTTTTTCTTTAAACATTTACATATTTTTTTTCTTCTGAAATATGTATAAACTGAAAGAACAATTAAATTTGGAATGCACATGGAAAATAATATAAAGGGTAAAAGAGTGTTTGGATAAGAAAAAAAAAAGTTTCTTAATTATCTTAAAGAAGGGGAGTAGTCAGCTTTTTTCTTATCTTTTCTTTATAAAATAAAACAAAGGATAAAAGTTCTTGAAGAATGATGATGAAAATGTTTTAAAGCTATTTGTTGTCGCAATTTTTTTTCATCATTGTAATAGGAATAACCGCTAAAGCTATTCTGTCTGTACTCATTACTTTTGGTAAACAAAGTATCCTGATACTATACATTAATAATATTGTTTCTAAAGTTGACTGTAGTTTTATGTCAAATTAAAATATTTCTGTAGCAATGCATATAATAATATTAAAACATGTACTTAAATTTATTTATTTTTTATTAATGCAATATTATACTCTAGTTTTTTATATTTTCTTCATATTATTGTAATTTTTTTTATTAAAATAATATGATATAATTAAGATAAATGTGCTGATGCTAACCTAGTTTTCAAAAGGAACTTTATTGAGTTTAATAATTATACAAACAGAATATAAAAAAAACAAACAGGAATACCGATACATATATCAATATGACAACTTGACATTTACATGAAGAATCGGGAGGAAAAAAACACAAATATGTAAATAAATTTAACAATATATATATATACCTTTACCATTAGAAATAACAAAGAGACCAATATATATATGTTATTATCCAACACTAAAGGATTTTAAGTGTCTCATTTCTTACTCTGTCTTTTACAGCATAATCATTTTATGTAATCAAGTTTTTATTAGATTTCTTTGTCAATTTTTTTCCTCTCCTTTTTTTATAAGCTTGAGTGTAGTTGTATTAGGGACCACATGTATATGCAAGTGATTGTTGATGAATTTTTTCATTTCTTAGCCTTATTACTTCTATTTTGCTCCAATAAATATCTGGATGCCTTCTCGTGTTTCTATTATATGTAAATGCACATCTGGTACACCATAGTGAGAATAGTATAAATGTACTGGCTCTAATGTATGTGAAGTTTTCTTTCACATAGGATTGAAAGAGTGTTTGTATAGTATACTTTCTATTTTTGAATAAATTGGGAATTCCACTCTGAACATTACCTATTGTAGGACAAGAAAAACATATATGTGACTGAGTTTTTGTTTCTGTTTTTCTAAGTATGCACACATCATCAATGTTAATGTAGTTCCTTTTAAAATGAATAAAATTTAGAGGTGGTAATGCTACCATGTTTAGTTTAAGTAGGAAGTCATAGTATTTTGGTTCTAGTGACCAGTATTTAATTTTTTTGTTAATTGCTTATTGTTTATATTTTAAAAAAGTTTATTATTGTCACTTGAAAATGGAGGATAGATTATTATGTATATTTCCCTATATCTATACTTAGTTTTTTGTGTCCAGGTCACTGAACTTATGATATTTAGCAATATGACATGAAGAATATTTAAAAAACCAGTAATTGGTGGTGTTTTGTCTGTTGGTAAAATTTATGACCTACTTCAAGATATGGAAATAGCCTTATGCATGATGTAATTAAATTGATGTTTTTCTCAATTTGAAATATTTTTTTGCATGTAATCCTAATCAATTTTACACTAGGGTATTTTGGATTCATTTAATTGATATTGTAGACATCATTTTCCTCCACAATAGTTTTCTACATAAGCCATCAGTTTGTAATGTGAAGGTCTTGCTATATATAATTATTGGGGTGTAGTATAAAACTCTAGTCATCTCTAAAAGGTTAAAAAGTGCTACTTTTTTCATATAGTGACATGTAAGATTTTCAGAGAGAATTGATTATTTTTTCAAATTTATTTTTTTAAACTAATAACATTATATATACAAACTACTCATCAAACAAAGTTTAATCATATCAGCCAAAAATACATACAAACTCTTATTAACTTTTATATTACATCCATGTACCAATATTTATTAGTTCTTCCAATATGATCATTTCATTATTTACAAACATCATTCCTCAACAGGATGAAGAGCTATTTGGGAGTATCCTAATGAAATATATGAACCTTTTAAAATTTACATATCAAATATTAAGCCTCTTAATAGTGATTAATATTTAGGGTGATTAATCCATAATCATTTTCAGCATTATATCAATCTAATTTACTATCAAAGTTTAGCATTTATGAAAAACATGTCATAATTATTTCATACTTTAATATCTATTTGGTCTGAAGTTTGGTATAGAAAAGTGAAGAGCTCTGTACATTACATTGTCATTCTATCAGATGGCATTTCAACTAGCTAAAGAATATTATCTGTATTTCATGAAATTATCATCTAAAAGGAACTGATCGGGTAGTATATGATGCCAAAGTTAGTAAGAGTTTTTTATTTGTGATTTTATTGACTGGTATAAAATTTAATTTGTTTAAAGAGTAGGTTGATTATGATATCAAGTTTAAAAAAAGAGGAGGGATGAAAAAAAAAACAGACACTTTTCTTATTAATATTTTTAAAGGTTTAATTAATTATTAAAGGATAATAAAAATCTTAATCAGTTGGACATATGTATATATTTCCACAATTATTTATTTAATGTGACTTACAATTTTTTTTTTTTAAATATAGCAATAGAAAATGTTTCAGTCTCTTTTTTTTTTTTATTATTTGTGCTAGTATTTATATTTTTCATTGTTATTTTTTCTTATTTTTTTTCACTTCTGAGATAAATATTTATTTATGATAATTAAGATGGCAATGATAATAATAAATACAATGTGGAATTATATAAAGATTACATTAAAATAATGTTAATAACACAAAAGGTTAAAATTTATACATGTGAATTTATTTATTTGCAAAAAAAAAAAAGAAAAGAGAAAAGATATTGGTGATTTATATATTTGTATTTTAAACTTTTTATATATTTTTTGATTATCTGTGTTATTTTTATTTATAAAATTATTGTTATATGTTTAAAAAAGTCTTGAATATCGACATCCACTCACGTGAATGAGCAATAGAGTTGAACTGAATATTTCTTGAAAGGATATCAATCTAAAAATACTGTAGAGATCAATGACATCATAAAAAAAACATATATAAAGATTGGTATTTTAACTTTTTTTTCTTATTATTACTTTTCTATAAAAGACTAACAAAGTTCTTTCTACTCTTGCTAATTTACCTTATTCATCTAAAAATAAAAGAATTTTATTTAAACTAAACATGGATCAAAAAATGCATAGAAGGAAAAAAACAAAGGTTAATCTTTGTTGACCTATGTACATTCCTTTTCATCAAAAAAAGGATCTGTTAAAGGCATGCATCCGTAACAAAAAAATAAGGAACTACTTATTCTTGTCTGAAAAAAAGAATGAAAATATTAGGGTGGGAGAAGCATTTCCAAATAATTCTGATCATTTTTATCAATCCATTTCTACCTGATGTGAACAAATAATATTTCAAAACCTGCTCAAATTATTCAAAAAATTTCACATTTTTATTAATGGAAGGCTTCATTAGCATGTTAGTAGAATCAAGAGAAAATTAAATGGATATTCTTAAAATAAATGTTTGTCATATTAATAAAAATAAGAAAATATAAGAGAAGATCGATCAAGTATAATTAATGATTACAATTTAATTTTATATATGTTTGCTATTTTCTTGTAATTTTCTTAAAAGTTTTTTCTATGAAAGAGTGTAACTCCTTAACTTATTAATATATTTAGTTTCTCTTTAGATTGTGGAATAAAATAATTCACTTCAACTTATCAAAATCTTTTCAAAATTATTTAAAAAATAACAATATCATTTTTGAGTATTATTTAATAATTGGTTTTACTATTTTAATTCAACTATAACTATTTAACATTGTTATAGGAAAAAAACACAATTATATTGATTAAATCTTCTCATTATCTAAACCATTCAATATTTTAGTTGCACATGAAATAAACTGATTAACCCAAATTTTTTGATTATTCTTGTAACATAAAATGCTAAATGAAAAAAAATTAAATCTTTTTTTTTTCAGTAGCCATTTAATATTAGTTTATGTGAAATCTCATAAAATGTCTGCTCTTAGTCAAACATTCATCTATCTATTGCTTTAAGCCTTCATTCATTACAGAACAATTGTTTAGATTGTCATTCAGATATTATTTTTCAGTTTGATATGTGGAATATTCTTTACATATTCTGGCATCTTCTCAATATTTTTCATTTCTTTAGTAACAATTTACTATTTGTTTTTTAATTATATGTTTATTATATTTCACATTAAATCCAACCTGTCTTACTTTTGCTGCTTTAACTTTACTATATTCCCCCAATATCTTTATTGTTAGTAATCATATTTTAATAACCCACAGTTCGTAAAAAATGCAAAATAAAATAGAAATTAATTTATTAATTAAATATTTGTAAAATATATCAGATCTTTTTGTTTCTTAGCATCAACTCCAAATCACTCCTGCTGAACGTTAAATATTTTAAAGTTCATTTACAATGGAATCAAAGCACATCATTTATGACTGTAATAATTATTCCAAATCTAAAACGGTGAATTATTTTTTTCACAAAGAAATTACAATGACTGATTTAATTTTGGAAAAAAAATATGAAGTTGAATTATTATTTAATAAGAAAAATTGACAATCATAAAGTAACCAACTAAAATGCATATTTGGGCTAAAATATTTGTATTTCTTATATTGATACAATTTCATTAACATAAGATAATAAGAATTGATTAAATATTGAACAAGTTAATTGAATTTGTAGATGAAGTGAATTAATAAAAAATAGTATTCCAATGGATGATAATATAGAATATCACAACAGAAATAAACAAAATAAATGGATGATTTGTCTGCTCAGGAGTTATTAAGAAATTTAAGCATTGATGACAAAGCTATTTAGAGCTGTTATGTGGGGAGAATGAAAATTATTTACATTAATTCTTAACAACACATCCATTGAAAAATCATAATGTCAAGTTATTTAATGCAAGTAAGAAATAGAAGTAAAAATTAAAAAAAAATAATTTTCAAAAAATAAAGCATTTCACATTTTTTTAGGTATGTAGTAACATCATTAATAATGTATGATTTATTCAATTCACCAGTGCAAATGTTAGTAAAGATCATAAAATATCACAGTAAAATAATTGCTTCTAAGCATGTAGTTAAACTTATAAATTTAACTAAATGGTATTACAAGTTTAACATTATTTAGACATTGTAATTTTTATATTTAACCATTGTTTATCAAGCATATTGAATAAAAAAGGAACAGTAAAATGGTAGTGATGATGATTATTATACATTTACTACTAGTATAATATTTTTAGATATGACATTGTTGTGACAATTGTTCTTTGAGTATAGTAACATTGTTTTGTGAGGATGGTTACAATGTTTTGCAAATACAATTATTGAATATACTGATTAATTAATATTAAAAGCAAAGTTGTCAGACTTACAGAAGTTATTTATAGAAATGGAAAAATATTTTAAAAAATAACAAAATTGAAACATTTTATGACTTTGATATTCTTGGATTATAAGGATCTCTATAACCAAAATCATTATCAAAAACATTTTATTAGTAGCAGAAATGTCTTGGAAAATATTGCTATCATCAGAAAGTTTCTTTATTATATCTAATAATGTCTTTGCCATTCAAAATAGTTGTGCAGGATTATGTGTGTTGGTTTTTTATATATACCATGGGATAAAGAACAACCCACCATTCTTTCACTTAAAACATCTAAAAAGAGGCAATTAGTTATTATTTTTTATTTCCATAATAAATTTGATATAGTTGTGGAAAGAGTTTAAAAATTTAAGTCATCAAATGCATTGATTACCATGAGACTAAATAACAGGTATTATCAACATACCTCAGCCATATAGGTGTTTTTTTAACTGCTGTTTTCAAAATTTTATCTTTCAAATCTTCCATAAAATAAAAGTTAATGCTGGAAAAAATTGTGACCCCATAGATAGACCTGATTTTTATCTATACATATTCCCATCAAAAACAAAACATGTATTCAATAAGAAGTGTTCAGTAAAAAGCACAACAAAATTAGGTAATTGAATATTTTTAAAAACTTGAAATGCTTCATTTACAGGTACACTAGTAAAAACAAAACAATATCAAAACTTACCAAAATATCATGGATAAGTTCAAGAAAATTATTCACATCTTTGGCATATGATGATATTTTTGTTAAATGTGGCTGTAACAAAAAAAGTCAGAACATGAGCTAGTGTTTATGTTGGTGAACCAATTGTACTCACAATCTGTCTCAGTGAAATATCTTGTTTATGGGTTTTTGGTAAACCATATAATTTTGAATAAAAAGATTTTTCACTGGGGGTAAGCTGAATCTTCATTTTTAAACCATGATCAATACAAATAAATGCTTTCATTTTCTTTTCAAGGTAAGTCGTAGGGTCTCTATAAATTTTCTTATAAATATCATTTAATAAATTATGTATTTTTTTATAAAAATCAATCCTATTTAAAATTACTACAATATTATCCTTATATGCCAGAAGGATAGTAATAGAATTGTCATTTTTGATGCCAACAAAGCTCTTTTTTCATTAATAGATAGTTAGTTTTAGGTGGTTTTGCTTTTTTAAAATGTATATTTCCCCCTCACTATATCTGCTTCCCTGCAAGGTATTTCACTCTTATTTCACTCTACAAATAATATCCTCATAAAAAAAATTGTCATCCAAAAAATAATTATAATAGGAAGTCATATATATTGTACACATTTTAACCGTGTCTTGTTTCTTAATTCAAATAGTTAGATGCACAAAATAGTAAAAATTTTAAATTTCAATTCAGTAATATTCTTTGTAATGTTTTAAAACTAAAACTACATCAATTACACCTAAAAGTACCTTATATAATTTTATTAATGCATTAAATAATATTTAAAATGCATTTTAATAGTCTGTTATAAGTATAAATTTCATTAATCATGTTGTTTAAGGTATAAATAGTGTACTATGTAGTTTTTATTGTAAGTAAATCTAAATTTTAATAATTATCCACTAAATCTATAAGGTTAGTTAGCTTAAAATATTTTAAATAAATCATTAGATAATATTATGTAAAAAACAAAACATTGGCTAATTAAAGCAGTTCTAGTGATATATGTGTTTGTCTGTGCATGCATGTAATGTTATTTTGCAAATATTTAATTTGCTAACAATAATTACTATTTTAATTACTTTAGTAAAAGTATTAAAGAATTGACATGTATTTAATATTTAATAAATACTAAATAGATATGAGAAATAATTTATTACATGCAATGTTTATTTAATATTTAGTTTATTAAATAATTATATTAAAAGTATATTTATTACAAATTTAAAATATCATTGAACTTAGATTGTTATTTTTGGAATATTTTCTTTTTCTTTCTATCATTCTTTAATTAAGCCTAAAAATATAACTTAAAGTTGGTGATTAGAAATCAATTATATTAGATGATTTATTTCAGTAGTCAGCTGAACAATTAGGGTTGACTATATAAGAGAGGGAGAACAGGTCTATATGAAGGTGTGTGAAAATTATTAAGAAATTGGTTACAATTTTTAAAAAAAAGTTAATATTTTTGTTTAAAAATGTGTTTAAAATTTTATTTTTATTTTGAGCAGCATTAAAATGAGATAAAAAATTAAATAATCTATTCTTTAGAAAGCAATATTGACATTTATTTGTTATAACAATTAGGAAAAAAAAATACATGAATGGCTTTGACAATGGATATTACTGGAATTCTCAATTTAATCTATTGGAAAAAGTTGACCTGTGTAGAAATCATGGACACCACAAGGATGTATTATGTAAGAATTTGTTTATCATATTATAGAAATATTTTTTTTTCTATTTGCTTACAAACTTTTATATGATTAAAAAAATAACATAGTATTAACTCCTGAATTGAACTATTTAATCTTCTGTTTTAGCATTGTAATTATGAAACTGTTTTCTTTTTTCCCCACTCATATTGTAAATGTTTTTAATGACTTACAATATAATAGACATTTAAAATTTGAATTACTAACTTATTCATCTAATATGTTATAATATTACATGATGGAACTGCTAAAATATGTTATATTTAAACCAAAATTTATAATAGTGTATCATTCTGTTATTTTTAAAAGAGGAAAAAAATTGAAAATTTATGTTAAGATTATACTTGAAGAAATAAAATATTTCAGGATTTAATCTGTCTGCAGTAAAGCTAAAGATTATAATCCATATTTATTCCAATTGGAACCACTTCTAAAAGGAAAGTTGTCTCTTTATTGTATTTTAAAGTATTTTTCTTAAATATTAAAAGAACTAATATTACAAGAATATGCACAGACAATTAATTAACTTTTAGAGAAAATTATTTTTGTCATTTCCTATTTTCAGGCTTACTTTCTTCATTTGCAAAAAAAAAAAAATGGAAAGAAAAAAAGATTTTACTAAATGAATTGACTGTTCAAACTTCTGTTTAAACTTATTTCAGGATGTGTTTTAGTGAAAAAAAAGTAACTTTTATGAATTTTATTTTTTGAGATAGTTATGTTTATAGAAATTTACATTTAATGTTTTATATTTATCATTTTAAATTTTAATAGGGATTTTATATGTGAGTACACTATAATTTAGTATATAATAGAGTTATCTATATTTTAAGTTATGTTGAAAGTGTGGTAAATGATGGGTTATTTTTATATTCAAATGGAACATCACTGGACAAGTGTTATTGAATTATTTGATAATTTTTATTGTTTGTTTTAATATATGCTTATTTAGTTTGTTTAATATTATTCTATTTCAAAATTAAAAAGGTAAAATAACCTAGAGCTTTTTGTTCTGAAAAATTATTCATCATATCTTGCAAATTGGTATTTTAAAGTTATAATGAATATATGCTTCTAAATGAAAAATGTTTATTTGAAGATTAATTATTAGTACAATCACATTTTTTTTATAGTTTAGATAATAAATTATTTTATGAAACATTTATTTATATGTAATAATTTTTCTTTGTTTTATATGTATGATATTATTAATTAAGTTATGCTAGCGCATTCTGGTAATGTTAGAGTGTATAATCCTACTATTGGACATTTATTAATTTTTGAAGTGGAATTTTGTGTTTGTGAGAACATTTTAGCTGTTATTATAAAATTTATTAATATATTATATCTTCAGGTTACAAATTGGAACTGCTTATAATGTTTAGAGGTAACAATTTTTTGTCCAATGTGACTGTTTGGGTTGATATTGGTATTCATTCTTTATATTTTATCGCCATAGCATATAGTGTAAGTCATAGGGAGAACATAGGTCATCTAGTTATGAATGCAGATAGATCATTTAATATAATTCCCATGAAATTATTATATCCATATTATTTAAAGTGTTTCTATAAAGAACCTGGATACAGACATCATTTCTAATATAACAATGATATATATATATATATATATATATATATATATATATATCATTGTTATATTAGAAATATATATATATATATATATATATTTGAAAATCTTAAGAAAAGTTATTTCATCCACATAAGCTTATATATGTTTACATAGGAACAGAACCTAGGATTTATTACCTCTATGAGTATAAGATTGTTAGTATTATGAATGTTAGTTAGCATCCCACATAAGCAAAATTTAATAATAAATATTTAAATATTCCTAAGTGTGTAATTGTGATTTTTCTAAATAATTCTGAGAGCAATGAAAACAGATAATTAAATTCCAATTAATTTTGAAAGATGTTTAATAATTGCTATTTTAAGAAAAGTAGGATTTGTTAGAAAAAGAATTTTACTTAAATTATTACTTCACTATATATATATATATATATATATATATATATATATAATTTAAGATTTATAATGGTCTTTATATATATATATATATATATATATATATATATTGTAAAGACCATTATAAATCTCATTCCTATCCTTACCATTAAATGCATTTGAACATGAATACATACATGGATGTGTTGATTTATAAAATTAATACATCTATTGAACAGTTCGAATTGATGATATATAATGGTAAGAATAAAAAAAATATATTGTAGTTTAATGAACTGGAAATGCTTGAAACAAAATCATAATTTTTTTACTAAATTTTATTTATTAATATTTTAAAATAACATTTGACAAAACGAAATTATTCAAACAGTTGAGAAAGTTTTGTAGAAAAAAAAAGAACCAATTTTCTAATCTAGTGTTATAAAATGGGAAGAAGAACCCCTAATAGAATGTATGCAGTAACCATAACAATAACAAACAACTTTTTTTTTTTGTTGGTTCTCTAATGGCTGGAAAGTTAAAAAAACATATAGAGAAAGTTATATGCAAGATTTTTTTTTTAATATTCATTAATGATAGCAATTCAGATATTTTGACTATCGCATTTTGGTAAAATGTTTTCAGAATTTTAAAGAAAGAACAAAGATGTATGGAACTGTAAGTTTTTTTTGATTTGATCTATATATGTAAAAAAAAAAAAAACTGAAATGAAGGAATATCACTATACATCCAATGGGTTTGAACTTTTGCATAAACTATGAAAATTAAAAAAAAATAAACAAATTATAACCTGTTGATTAAAGCATAATAGGAACCAAGATTTTTTTATTTTATTGATAATTATATTGAACTATTTGCTATAAAAAATATGTAATAAAATATTCATTCACATAATCAAGCATTTGATAATTCTGGAACTGTTGGAAGTTTTAAATTTAATAACGTTTAACATAAAAAGGAAAAAAAAAAGACTTTAATCATGTTTTGTTTATTATAGCTAAAATGTTTCTACTGCTGATATAAGGAAAGAATTTTATGTATATATATACTAATGGAAAAATGATGCAGGTGTGCTAAAAGTCATTGTGAAAGGTCAAGGCAACTCAGATGGGTTTTGAAGAGGGCGGGGAACACAATCCATACGTCTAAATTCTCACCATCACATACATATATATATAATGGCAACCATATATTATGTGGTTATATAGATCAATGATGAAAGTGGACAAATCAAAGATCATCCAATCTACTTGGACAACATGTGGGAGTTGGATAGATGGTAGAAGACACTACTTTGGATAATGAAGTAAATAAAAGATGCTGAAAATTCTCAATCTACCATGAATTTTTCCATTTAAAGAAGATGCTCATGTTTGATCAAGATGTTTACTAAATTGTTCATAATTTTATGTTGATATGTAACTTTTTGTTCGTTATGGTTAACATACTGATGCTATAAAATTGTAAGGTTTTGTCTTTTTCATTTATGTATTTATTTATTTTTTTTTTACTTCCACATTGGATTTTTTGAGCCGGAAGTACCAAAGAATTTAGATGTATACATTTCATGATACAAAATGTATTTTTTGAAATAAGAAAAAAATATAAATGCTTCTGTTAAAAAAAAAGAGAAGGACTAGACTATGATGAAATGAATATAAATGAAGGTAAGACTTATTTTTGACTCATTAACAACATAACATTTAGTAACAAAATTAATTATTAATAAAACCTATATTACACTTTATTAACAAGACACATACTAACAATTACTTATAAAATCAATTGATGGTGATTCCAGTTCTCATGATTTATAATAGTAACATATGAACCCATTAATTCAATTATATGTATAAAATAATAATTTGTATATTGATAAGATGATATCTTATTTTAAAAAAATAAATAAATAAATAAATAACAATGTCATTTGTTTAGATTGGTATTAAAGATCATAATTTTTTTTTTAATATAATGGCATGAAAGGTAGAGACTTATGTATACCAAGAATGACCTATAAGTTGATGATATTATTTTATATATTTTTTTTGTGTTATTATTTTAATGAGATTGAGTGAAAGTGTAGGAATCATATTTATGGTGTTTTAAAATGTATATTTAAGTATTAAAATGTGTTATGTTAAGATAAAATAAATTTGTTGATTTTAATTGATCTTACATCAAGAATTATCTATAATTTGTTGAGAATACATCATTGAATTCATGTATCCAATAAGTGTACTATATAAACCATAACATCAAGTCATTGCCCACATTGGCTAGATATATTCTTATAATTTATACCTGAACAGAGTAATTACTCAGATTATGACTGAGTTTGAATTCTAGAGAATTTTATGGATTGACATGAAAGTTTCATGGATCCTGTGCATATTGCCAAATGAACGGGGGTTGAATGTTAGTAAAGATCCATCTTGGTTGTAGTGTTATTGGATCTTTCCAATTTTCCGTAGATGGCCGGATTCTTGTTTCGGTAAATGTAATGGGATGGATTTAGGTGAAGGTAAGAGATGTGTTGATGGTCCATTACATTTTTGGAGATTAGTTTCAATTTAGAATTACATTGATGGTGTTAAATTGTAGAGTAGTAATTTTATCCACATTTGGAAAATTTGTGTTGTAGAAAATCTAGGATTTTGAAGGTTAGATTGCATATTTGATTGTTGGAGTTTAGTTGGTTCTATTGCAAGTGTTGATGATGGATGGGAAATTTTTATCATTGTCTTGAAAATGTGATGTGTTCATGTCACTCATGACTTATTGATCTTATTCACTGATCCAGACCAAATTATGTTATTAGTTATTAGTTATCATGAAGCAGTTAACAGTATTCCTGCCATGATTTTGCCTCTGAGACTCCAAAGAGAGCAAGGCAATATTTCTTTTGATATATGTATAATATTAGCCTCTAAGATGCCCAAAGATGAGCAAGGCAATATTTTTTTTTAAATAGTAGCTTTTAAGACTTGGATGTAAGCAGGGCAATGCAATAGTGCTTGCAGAAAACTATTATGGGTTGCAGTAGCTTAGAGAGACTGAAATATGATGATCGTCTGAGTGTTCATGGAACATTGTATACTTTAAGAGCAACCATTGAATTCTTTTATCTAACTCAAAGTTGTGAAATGGTAATCATTCTTTTGGCTATCAGTATCTGTCGGATCTTTAGAGGAATGGATGAGTATATGACCTAAATATATATAGCTTATTCTTCAAGGACCGTTGATAGTACATTGTTGGTCCATTACATTTTTTCTTGATGCCTATGTTTAAGGCCTTCTTTCATCGATTTATTTTCCATTATGATTTTCATCATTTATTCATATTCCATTACATTTTGATGCCACAATGTGGTCGGCTATCTGTTTTGTCTATTTGTCAATCGATTACATTTTTGGCGCTCAACTTTTTGGGGCCTGAACAAGTATTTATCCATATATATATATATATATATATATATATATATATATATATATATATATATATATATATATATATATATATATATATATATATATATTGGAAGAAAATCTAGACATTAGACAAATGTGAACAATCAGAGAACTAATATCAATGTTATAGGTTGTGAAGTACTGATATAAAAATGTGTATATATATATATATATATATATATATATATATATATATATATATATATATATATATATATATATATATATATATATATAGTGATTAGACATGAGTATCTTAATCATGATAGTTGAACTGACTTGTAATTAGAAGTAGATTGGGACTGAGTATGTGTACAAGTGATGGTAGTTTAATTATTTTTTTTGTTTTCATTTAATCGTCTTCAGAGAACCAGAAGGGGAAGCCGAGACCGCACAACAAATATCCATATTGTAAAAAAATATAGTTATTTTGTAGAAGCAATAAATAAGGAAATATTCTGTCTCATAATGATTAGATTGACATATATGCCTTTATGCTATTAGGGAGTGGCCAGATCATTTTAAAGATGGATGAAAGAGTTGATGAGGCACAAGTAAATCAAAAATGGGTGAAAATTTAGATATGGACACAAGTATAGAAGAAAGGTTGGTGTGCCAACAAGCATTTAGTGAATGTGCAGAAGAAATGCATCAACATATTCAATCATCAGAGGAGAACCGAACAATGATTCAAATTCCAGAGACCCCTTACCAAAAAGCAATTCCTATGTTAGGGGATCAATTGATGCCATCAGATCAAAGTGAATCCATCACATTACAAATCCTGCAGGAGATGATGCTGAAGATGATTGCTCTTGGAACAAATATGGCCAACATGGGAACAAATATGGCCAACATGGAATCAAATATGGCCAACATGGAATCAAAGTTAGAATCAAATGTGACAAACATGGAATCGAGATTCGAGTCTACGTTAGAGTCAAATGTGGCCAATATGGGAAATGAGATGTATAGATGAATTAATGATCTCAAAGGAGATTTAAATAGTAGGTTAGATAACATGGCAACAATAGCCGATGTCAACCAAGTTGAGGTAGGTTTAAAAGGGGATATATCTCAATTTTAAGAAGACATGAGGAAAGGATTAGTCGAAATTGAAGAGAAATTGGAGGTGAGGATTCAGGAAGTCAACACCCAACTATCCAAAAGAGATGGACAGTTGCTCCAGGGTGTGTAAAAAATGCAAACTGATAATGAAGTAAAGCACAGGGTTAAAGAATAAAATACTAAGTGTAAAAAGCATGTCAATGAATTTGCTGAACATATTACTGTTCATATTGACCAAAAGATCAAACAAGTTTATCAGACACAAGAGATCATGAATAAAGAGGTGTGGAATAAGCAGAGCATTTTTAGAGAAGAATTACAAGCTGAGCTTGAGATGGTGAAAGCAAAGTTGAACAATATTTCTGTGACTCACAATGCTGAAAACAAAGGCTGTGAAGAGACTATTGGATCTCTTACCCATTGTTTAGCTCAGTTGGGGGATAACATAACTTCCATGGAAACTAATATGTTAGATGATCAAGCAAAATAAGTTAATGTGAGTATCCAATGTTCAAAATGTAAAGTTTGCTCTAAATCTAAGGTCCATGAACATAGCATGATCCAAGAAAGGCTATTATATGCTCACAGGCTTTTTGCAAAAGAAAATTGTCTCATTAGTGAAGCCAACATTGAAAGGATAAATGAAGACGATACACTTGTTCATCTTAAATATGTATTATGGCACAACAAGTCTCTTCATAATCAGGAAGATGTCCAAGTCATTGACTGTTGTCATATGGTATTTGAGATAACCATACTCTTTGCAAAGAAACAGAAAGGTCCCAAGTTCCATAAGCATTGCAATATGTATGAAGGTCCCTTCACATTTATTGAATGTGTGAATGAAAGTCCTTAAAAAAGAAAGGCACAAATTAAGGGATGGACTTTATGATTGTGATATGTAACATAAAAATGAACTTTCTTAATGATTGAACTCTGTAAATAATGTTAAGTGAATATAAATGTATATAAAGAAAACAATGTTAAGTTTACTTTTGTCTGTTAAATCTTATAAAAATAATAAGAGGTTGAGTAAAACAGACTGAGAAATTAACAAATTACATAAACTGGTGTGTCAATGAATCTACTGGATTCACACCCAGTGAACTTTATTTTAATAAACTTGTACCATATTTATTTAAAAAATACAAACCCATCATTGGACCGAACCTACATGAAGAGGAAGCCAATATTTGCTTGGTGCAAAAGTGACTAACACAGCAAGCACATTTAAGGAATAATAAAAATAGGAGGAAGAAGGTACATAAATTTGAAGTCGGGGATAGAGTTTTTGTGAAGGTTTAGCCTGTTAGTAAACCGACTGAATATATGTATCATAATTTTTTTCCTAAATATGGTGGTCCACTTGTTATTGTTAAAAGAGCTAACTCTAATTTATTTTCGTTAAACATCAATGGAGAAATAAATAGGACTTACAATCCTAGAAGTCTGAAACCATGTTTTTAGTTAGAAAAGAAACATAGAGGAAATTAGTGCAGGTTGGATATAAAAAAGGGTAGAAAGCAGATTTTAGAGTGCACTCATAATTGCCATTTATGTGTTGTTCGAAAGAAGACAATATGGAAACTAGTGAAAATGGAAAAGGCATTTTGTGGTGAGAGTACGTCTGACTGCATAATTGAGCATGTATCGGCTACTTTCAGAACTAACTGAGATATGAGGGTGTATTTTACTATGTATGTATATGGACACTCCATATTCCGTGCGGTTATTCTAGGGTTTTGTAACTCTGTGGAGCAGGACAAAAAGCTGATGAAACAAGTTTTCATGCTTCCAAAATAGGAGTATGTAACCAGTCAGATTCTCTTTCACTCCATCATAATACAATTATATGATAGACAGTATTATTTAAGTAGGAATTAAATAGAAAACGTAAAATGAATTATTGAATATGAGTATTAAAAGGGGTCAAATGTCCTACAAACATATAATGGTAATTTAGTAAACTGACTGACAAGGAGAAAGAGATAGATAATTACAGATAATATTTTATGATATGACAAAGAAAATAACCCTCTATGGTGACAAGACATTGAATATAAATATGTTTCTTATTCTAGAAAATGTCTAAAGTTCAAAGGGATTAAACTTTTAACCTTTTTGGATTGGGGGAATTGTAAAGATCACTATAAATCTCATTGCTATCCTTACCATTAAATGCATTTGAACATAAATATATACATGGATGTGTTGATTTATAAAATTAATACATCTATTGAACAGTTCGAAATGATGATATATAATGATATGAATAAAAAATTGTATTGTAGTTTAATGAACTGTAAATTCTTGAAACAAAATCATAAATTGGTTAATAAATTTTATTTATTAATATTTTAAAATAATATTTGACAAAACGAAATTATTCAAACAGTTGAGAAAGTTTTGTAGAAAAAACAAAATCCAATTTTGTAATCTAATGTTATAAAATGGGAAGGGGAGAAGAAACCCTAATAGAATGTATGGAGTAACCATAACAATAACAAACAACTATGTTTTGTTGGTTCTCTAATGGCTGGAAAGTTAAAAAAACATATAGAGAACTAACAATATTTTTTTTTTTTTATATTCGTTAATGATAGCAATTCAGATATTTTGACTATCGCATTTTGGTAAAATGTTTTCAGCATTTTAATCAGCATTTTAAAAAAAGAACAAAGATGCATGGAACTGTAAGTTTTTTTTTATTTGATCTATATATGTAAATAAAAAACTGAAATGAAGGAATATCACTATACATCCATTGGGATTGAACTTTTGCATAAACTATGAAAATTTAAAAAAATAAACAAATTATAACCTGTTCATTAAAGCATAATAGGAACCAACATTTTTTTATTTTATTGATAATTATATTGAACTATTTGCTATAAAAAATATGTAATAAAATATTCATTCACATAATCAAGTGTTTGATAATTCTGGAACTGTTGGAAGTTTTAAATTTAATAACGTTTAACATAATAAGGAAAAAAAGACTTTAATCGTGTTTTGTTTATTATAGCTAAAATGTTTCTACTGCTGATATAAGAAAAGAATTTTATGTATATATATACTAACAGAAAAAAGATGCAGGTGTGCTAAAAGTTGTTGTGAAAGGTCAAGGCAACTCAGATGGGTTTTGAAGAGTGTGAGGAACACGATCCACAGGTGTAAATTCTCACCATCACATATATATGTATATGCATATATATATATATATATATATATATATATATATATATATATATATATATATATATATATATATATATATATATATATATATATATATATATAATGGCAATGATGAAAGTGGCCAAATCAAAGATAATCCAAACTACTTGGACAACTTGTGGGAGTTGGATAGATCGTAGAAGACACTACTTTGGATAATGAAGTAAATAAAAGATACTGAAAATTCTCAATCTACCATGAATTTTTCCATTTAAAAAAGATGCTCATGTTTGATCAAGATGTTTACTAAATCGTTCATAATTTTATGTTGATATGTAACTGTTTGTTCGTTATGGTTAACATACTGATGCTATAAAATTTTAAGGTTTTCTCTTCTTTATTTATGTATTTATTTCTTTTTTTTTACTTCCACATTGGATTTTTTGAGCTGGAAGTACCAAAGAATTTAGATGTATACATTTCATGATATAAAATGTATTTTTTGAAATAAGAAAAAAAATATAAATGGTTCTCTTAAAAAAAAGAGAAGGACTAGACTATGATAAAATGAAAATAAATGAAGGACTTATTTTGATTCATTAACAACATAACATTTAGTAACAAAATTAATTATTAATAAAACCTATAATAACCTTTATTAACAAGACACATACTAACAATTACTTATAAAATCAATTGATGGCAATTCCAGTTCTCATGATTTATAATAGTAACATACGAACCCATTAATTCAATTATATGTATAAAATAATAATTTGTATATTGATATGATGATACCTTTTTTTAAAAAAAATTAAATAAAATAAATAACAAACAATGTCATTTGTTTAGATTGGTATTAAAGATCATAAATTATTTTTTTTAATATGATGGCATGAAAGGTAGAGACCTATGTATACCAAGAATGACCTATAAGTTGATGATATTATTATTTTATGTAGTTTTCTTTTTTTGTGTTATTATTTTAATGAGATTGAGTGGAAGTGTAGAAATCATATTTATGGTGTTTTAAATTGTATAGTTAAGTATTAAAATGTGTTATGTTAAGATAAAATAAATTTGTTGATTTTAATTGATTTTACAGCAAGGATTATCTATAATTTGTTGAGAATACATCTTTGAATTCATGTATCTAATAAGTGTACTATATAAACCATAACATCAAGTCATTGCCCACATTGTTTAGATTTATTCTTATAATTTATACCTGAACAGAGTAATTACTCAGATTACAATTGAGTTTGAATTCTAGGGAATCTAATGGATTGACATGAAAGTTGGGTGGATCCTGTGCATATTGCCAAATGAATGGGGGTTGAATGATAGTAAAGATCCATCTTAGTTGTAGTGTTATTGGATCTTTTCAATTTTCCATGGATGGATGGATTCTTGTTTTGGTAAATGTAATGGGATGAATTTCGGCAAATGGTTAGAGATGGGTTGATCGTCCATTACATTTTTGGAGCTTAGTTTCAATTTAGAATTACAGTGATGGTGTTAAATTGTAGAGTAGTAATTTTATCCATATTTGAAAAATTTGTGTTGTAGAAAATCTAGGATTTTGAAGGGTAGATTATATATTTCAATGTTGGAGTTTGGTTGGTTCTATTGCAAGTGTTGATGATGGATGGGAAATTTTTGTCATTGTCTTGAAAATGTGATGCGTTCATGTCATTCATGACTTATTGATCTTATTCACTGATCCGGCCCAAATTATGTTATTAGTTATTAGTTATCATGAAGCAGTTAACAGTATTCCTGCCATGATTTTACCTCTGAGACTCCAAAGAAAGCAAGGTAATATTTGTATTTTTATATTGGACTATTTCCATCATCTAATATGTGTGTTGAATGTCTTTAGAAAAGTTTAATTTTTAGTTAAATATTCCAAATGCATTCAACTGTTAGTAATATCACAGCAAACAGGTTAGTATATGCACCAACTGTTAGTAATATCACAGCAAACAAATGTTAATAATATCACCACAAACAGGTTAGTATATGCACTAACTGTTAGTAATATCACAGCAAACAGGTTAGTATATGCACAACGTTTCGAGAGGTATTTTTCTCCCCTCTTCTTCAGGTGTTTCTGGCCTGACCAGTGACAGTACTAGCATGGGATTCGAACCTGGGTCCTTAGATTCTTGATTATTGAAATTTAAGGTAACGCTCTAACCAACTGAGCCATCCTGCCAAAGGCAACAGTATGTAGTAATTTCAAATACTTATCTATGAGGTTCCTCCTGATTTCTCCACTTTTTCCTAAGAGCAAAGTTGATTAGTGGTTTCCATACATTATGTATAGTCACACTAGGTTGGCTTATGGGATTTTTTGCCATTGTCATGTGAGCAGCTTCTTTAAATTTTCTTCTTTGTACCTTTTCTTCTCTATCCAATATTTTTGTATTTTCCCAATTGAACATATGTTCATTGGCACATACATGGTCTGCTACCTTAGACACATCTGTTTTCTCTCTTCTAATCATCAGTTTGTGTTCTTGCAAGCGCTTTTCAATGGGATGACTGGTCTCACCAATATATGTTCTTCCACATTCACATGGTATTTCATAGATGCAGTTTTTTCTTTTCAGCATTTCAAGTTTAGGCTTTGTAGATGTTAGAATTCCTCATAGTGTGGTATGGCTCTGGAAAGCTGTTCTGATGTTATACTGATTGCAGATTTTCCTTAATTTGTCTGCTATTTTTGGAATGTATGGATACACTACAGTACCAATAATTGTCTTTTCTCTTGATGGTTCTTTTTGTTGTCTATTTAAAGTTTTCTTAATAACAGCTGATGGATAACCATTTTTCATAAGAGTTTGTTCTATATAGATCTTTTCTTTTTCCAAATCACTGGTTTCTGAACAAACTTCTTTTGCTCTGTTCCATAGTGATAGTATAACTCCATGTTTTGTGTTTCTGGTGTGATTAGATGTATAGGCTAGGTATTTTCCTGTATGTGTAGGTTTTCGGTAAACTGTAGTTTTGATTTTGCCATGAGGGAGTCTTGTCACAAGAACATCTAAGAATGCCAATTTTTGTTCTTGTTCTGATTTCTATTGTGAATTTAATTGAAGGGGATATGTTGTTGATGTGTTTCCAGAAAGTTTGTAGCAATGCTTCACCATGTGGCCATACAACAAATGTATCATCCACATAGCGAAGCCAAACTTTAGGTGGATATGGAGTAGTTTTTATGGCTGTGGTTTCAAGTTCTTCCATGTAAATATTGCTAATCAGGGGAGACAATGGTGAGCCCATAGCCATTCCTTGATTTTGTTGGAAGAATTCTGTGTTATATTGAAAGTAGGTTGTTTTTATACAGAATGTTAATAGTTCCATTATGCTATCAATAGGAAGAGCTGTTCTGGTTTGTAAACTATTATCATCATTTAATCTTTTTCTTACAATAGACAATGCTTCTTCACATGGTACATTTGTGAATAAACTTTCCACATCAAAGCTTACCAGTAAGTCAGTTCTTTCAATTTTCATGTTCTTGATTAATTCTACAAAGTGTCTAGAATCCCTGACAAAGGACTGGGTCTTGTATGCCAAAGGACTTAGAACTTTGAGAAGAAATCTTGCCATATTTTGGCAAGGAGAATCTCTAGAACTAACAATAGGTCTTAATGGAACATGATCCTTATGGATTTTAGGTAGACCATAAAGATGAGGAATTTTGCTGAAATATGATGTTATTTTATTTTTTTGTGAACCAGTGAAGTACCTGCGATGATTTCTGAGTAATGCTTGTAACTTTTTTTCCATACTTGGTATCGGATTTTTTGCCACTTTTCTATATTGGCCTGCTGTTAGGAGTTCTTGTATTTTGTTGTCATAATCAGTTGTATCCATTACAACTGTTGCATTGCCTTTGTCAGCAGGGAGAATAATTATAGATTTATCTACTTTGAGAGATTTAATTGCTTTCCTCTCACCATAGGATATGTTTGACTTCAATTTTTGTTGCTTGTCAAGTGTTCTTTTTATTCTCCAGTGTAATTCTGCTGCTTCTTCTAAAGGCAATTTTTGAGTGACTTCCTCAGTGGCTGCCATTATATCTAATAAAGGGATATTAGATGGTGTTATGGCAAAGTTTAATCCTCTTTCAAGAACAGAAATTTCAGTATCTGTTAGATGTTTAGAACTGAGATTTTTAACAGATGAAGCTGTTACATTGCTTGGTACATTATGATTTTTGATATGCCCATGTAGGTTAGCAAGTTTTTTCTTTTGGCATTCTTTTATTTTTCCATGTAATGTAGAATATGATTTTCTTACTGCTTGAAAAACTCTCATGTAGTCATCATCAGTAAGTTTATTTTTTAGAAAACATTCTACATTATTAATGGAATGCATTGTTTGATACTTAGAAAACCTTTGAGCATTTATTCTTTCTCTTAACAGAGCTTCACTTGCTCTCTGAGTAATTTTCTCAGCTCTCTGAGAGTGAATTGGAGGTTTTAGTTGCAAACCTTTAGGAATTATCCCTTCCGATTTACATTTACATAGGAAAGTTAAATGATTTTCTACTTTGGCCAGCTTTAGACATAGTTTTTCATAATGTCTAAAGTTTAATATAGTATCGGGTCCATACCGAATACTTAGTGTTTTTCTGAAGGTTTGTGATGATGGTGTTCTAGCTGTATTTTTATATTGGACTTATCCACCTAAAGTTTGGCTTCACTATGTGGATGATACATTTGTTGTATGGCCACATGGTGAAGCATTGCTACAAACTTTCTGGACACACATCAACAACATATCCCCTTCAATTAAATTTACAATAGAACCAGAACAAGAACAAAAATTGGCATTCTTAGATGTTCTTGTGACAAGACTCCCTCATGGCAAAATCAAAACTACAGTTTACCGAAAACCTACACATACAGGAAAATACCTAGCCTATACATCTAATCACACCAGAAACACAAAACATGGAGTTATACTATCACTGTGGAACAGAGCAAAAGAAGTTTGTTCAGAAACTGGTGATTTGGAAAAAGAAAAGATCTATATAGAACAAACTCTTAAGAAAAATGGTTATCCATCAGCTGTTATTAAGAAAACATTAAATAGACAACAAAAAGAACCATCAAGAGAAAAGACAATTATTGGTACTGTAGTGTATCCATACATTCCAAAAATAGCAGACAAATTAAGGAAAATCTGCAATCAGTATAACATCAGAACAGCTTTTCAGAGCCATACCACACTACGAGGAATTCTAACATCTACAAAGCCTAAACTTGAAATGCTGAAAAGAAAAAAACTGCATCTATGAAATACCATGTGAATGTGGAAGAACATATATTGGTGAGACCAGCCATCCCATTGAAAAGTGCTTGCAAGAACATAAACTGATGATTAGAAGAGAGAAAACAGATGTGTCTAAGGTAGCAGACCATGTATGGACCAATGAACATATGTTCAATTGGGAAAATACAAAAATATTGGATAGAGAAGAAAAGGTACAAAGAAGAAAATTTAAAGAAGCTGCTCACATGACAATGGCAAAAAATCCCATAAGCCAACCTAGTGTGACTATACATAATGTATGGAAACCACTAATCAACTTTGCTCTGAGGAAAAAGTGGAGAAATCAGGAGGAACCTCATAGATAAGTATATGAAATTACTACATACTGTTGCCTTTGGCAGGATGGCTCAGTTGGTTAGAGCGTTACCTTAAATTTCAATAATCAAGAATCTAAGGACCCAGGTTCGAATCCCATGCTAGTACTGTCACTGGTCAGGCCAGCAACACCTGAAGAAGAGGGGAGAAAAATACCTCTCGAAACGTTGTGCATATACTAACCTGTTTGCTGTGATATTACTAACAGTTAGTGCATATACTAACCTGTTTGCGGTGATATTATTAACATTTGTTTGCTGTGATATTACTAACAGTTGGTGCATATACTAAACTGTTTGCTGTGATATTACTAACAGTTGAATGCATTTGGAATATTTAACTAAAAATTAAACTTTTCTAAAGACATTCAACACACATATTAGATGATGGAAATAGTCCAATATAAAAATACAGCTAGAACACCATCATCACAAACCTTCAGAAAAACACAAGGTAATATTTCTTTTGATATATGTATAATATTAGCCTCTAAGACTCCTAAAAATGAGCAAGGCAATATTTTTTAAATAGAAGCTCCTAAGACTTGGATGTAAGCAGGGCAATGCAATAGTGTTTGCAGAAAACTATTATGGGTTGCAGTAGCTTAGAGAGACTGAAATGTGATGATCCAATGAGTGTTCATGGAACATTGTATACTTTAAGAGCAGTTGTTGAATTCTTTTATCTAGCTCAAAATTGTGAAATGCTAATCATTCTTTTGGTTGTCAATATCTGTCGGATCTTTAGAGGAATGGATGAGTTTATAACCTAAATATATATATAGCTTATTCTTCAAGGACTGTTGATATTACATTGTTGGTCCATTACATTTTTTCTTGACACCTACGTTTAAGGCCTTCTTTCATCGATTTATTTTCCATTATGATTTTCATCATTTATTCATATTCCATTACATTTTGATTCCACAATGTTGTCGGCTATATGTTTGTCTATTTGTCGGTCCATTACAATTTATATATATTTATATATGCACTGTCTGCTCAGATAATGAAGCCAAAACGTATATATTTAAAAGCGAAATTTTCATTTACTAATATATATATATATATATATATATATATATATATATATATATATATATATATATATATATATATATATATATATATATATATATATTAAATCAAAGAACTTAGTGCTTTCAAGAGACTATTTGTCTCATACTCATAGATGATGTTGTTATAACGGCATGGTAGAAATGAAATTGTAATAGAAATAATTTCTATATGCCAATTTTAAACCTGTATTGTAATATGAGATATGACTTAGGCTATTCTTTAGTTCAAAATGCTTGTTTTGTTTTACATATATGAAATAGTATTTTAAAATTTATATTTAAAAAGTTTAACTATTGCCAAGTAATTAATAATCACTTAAAATTGCATACATGTTTAAGTATTTTCGGGTTAACTCAATAAAGTAACTATGAAATTATTGTGGAAAAAGTAAAACCTGATTTTTACTAAGGTGAATAGTAATGTATAGAATCATCAAAGGTATAACAATATTTTATATTGCTTATTTTGCTTTATTTAAAGTAAATAGGGAAGATATAATATAATTAAATTATACCAGCGGTAATTCAAATATTTGTCCACTTTAAAATATAGTGTTATTAAAAAATAGTTATAGTTTATTACAAAAGGTTAAACAAATTTATTTTGGATAGATAGATGTATTACCAAAATGAGATCTTGTTCATTGTCTTTGAAAAATTTGTAAATATAAATTATTTTATTGGAATTTGTAAATAGTCACTTTAATTGAAAATTACTTGTATTTTGGTTGTAGTAAAATAAAATTTAAATATTCATTTGTAAATTCTAAATATTGTTTTGTAAATAAATTGATTTTTGTAGAATTTAAAATTGTGTAGTTTGACATTATTTATGTTTTCATATTTTTATTTATCATCCATTACAGACACTGATTAAATTCATTACACCTGGGTCTCATTTTACGCGATAGATAGGTTCCTCGGAAAACACACACAAATGAAATCGTGCAAAAATAGACATAACTTACCTTAAAAAAGGGGAGATATGGACTGTGATTTTTCAAAAATCGCATAAGAGCAAAGCACCAGTGTAAAATTACTTTAAAATTCATGCAAAAAAAAAAAAAAATAAGGAAATAAAATATGACTAATAAAAAATTTCAAATTTGAAAAAAATTGATGCAAGACAAACTCTTTAATCTATTTTTTAACTATAATATTTAATTTATATTATGCATACATTTTTTATACACATTTTAATTATTATTGATATTTTCCAGTAAACATGCAACTGGTTTTTGATTCTTCACAAGAAGAAATACAACTAGCAACAACTTCACTCTCATGTTGTGTTAAATTTTTTCTGGTGACAATGTAATTAGTAATTAATCTTTGAGATGATGATTTTATTAATGGTTTTTGAACACAATATCCAGACATACAACCATTTAGCTCTTATTGGAATTTAAGAGCATGTTCATGATTAGTGTCATTTATAAGAAAATAATTTGCAAACTGATTAGAAAGTTGAAGACCTTCTCGAATATTTTTTGCAGTGAAAGGAACAGGTTCCACTTTTGTTTCATTATCTTTTTATACATTTTCTTCTGTATCTAAACTTTTATTTTTGTCTTTAATTTTTTAATTTTCAATTCCATTTAAAAATCAAATTTTGTTTCACTGCTATTACTCACCTTTTAAAAATAAACTTGTGGACACTAAATGATTAATAATTGATTATGTTCTTTTTTAAAAAGCAAAAACAGAATGTGATTTAAAATGCAAAATTAACATGCACAATGTTTGAACAAATTTACATTATAATCTTGTAAAATTTAATGTGTGTATACATAAAATGTGGAAATCATGATTTTAATTTCATTATTACATAAAATCTTACTATTATAAAGCACTGAAAATATTGAAATTACTAAGATGAAAATCGAATTCCAATAATGTGCTATTACTTTCAATATAATGTAAGTGCACAAAAATTATTATTTAAAGTAATAACTCATTATCAGATTTCGACTTCCAGTGAAACATGAATCGCGTAACTTCAAAATCGTGTTAAATAAGTCCGCGTAAAAAGAGACCCAGGTGTATTTATTTTATTGCATACTTGTAATAAATCATTCTATTTAATATGTATATTACACTTATGAAAAATATTATTTTTACCAAGAAGTATATAATAATTGGTTCATAAATTATCAATGATTTAGAAAAACTGTTGATTAAATCCAAATTTATTTAATCGTGCACAAGAATTATCATCTTCAATGATCACATATGTTCATTTCATTGCAAACTTAAGAATTTTTGTTGTTTGATTCAAACTAATAACAATCATTACTATTATTATTAGACTTATTTTGCATTCAAATACAGAACTTATTATTTTAAGGTGTGTCCGCAGAGCTATATTTGGATATCCAAATGTCAATTACTTTATTCAAGAAAATAATAAACTTTACTTAAATATTTGCATTATAAGATTAGTTATACTGTATTTATAGTATTAAAGGTTAGTATTATCATCATGAGAAATGATTTCTGGATATTTTAATGATCCAAATTATATTTTATTAGATTTCTTAAATTATAATAGAGATTTTTTAAAAAAAAAAATTCATAACCCTAAAGTAACTATTTTTACAGTTTAGTTATTATATTGCAGAACAAAGTTGTTGTCGTTTATTTAATAATATTGTTATTTTATTTTTTTCTAAATTTTGTTTGTATTATTGTATTTTCATAAAATTTCCCTTTGTTATTCAATATCCTATGCTTTGTTACTTCTGTAATATAATATTCCTGAGATAAAGATTGAAATACAATACAAATTTAAATCAAGATTTACTTCAAATTAAAATTAGAATATAAATTTATTTTTATAATAAATTTTAATATTCTTCTTCTTAAACATTTAGTTGGAATATTATTTTAGCTTAAAAAAATATGATTGTAATTCTTAAAGGTTGAAATTCAATAGTATTTCGATGCAGACAAGTATGTATTTTTGATACTTATTTGACTTTAAGGCAGTTTGAACACCTTGGCATGAAAACACAGTCTTATGAATCAATTTATTATTATTGCTATTATTATTCTGAGCTAGGAAATTATTAATTAATATGTATTTACTTATTAAAGTAGTTTGAGATTAGTGGTTATTATTATTTGATTATCGCTTTCACATTTTTAGTGTGGGTTCACTTCTTATCTTCAATTGTGCCCATCACACAGATTACAATATATGTATATTGTGAGGATACATTAAACCGACCACACAAAAATCACCACTCACGCATACATCATATAGATTGAATCTATCAACATAATCAAAGGCATATTATTGATTATAAGTTATTATGTTTGTGTAAAATTGTCAGTCAAAATTATATTATTGAAAATACTATTTTATGTATATCAAATCCTTAAATGCAAGCAGGTAAGAATTTCAAAAAATAATAGAGATCATTAATGTTATATTGTATTTATTATTATTATTATTATTATTATTATTATTATTATTATTATTATTATTATTATTATTATTATTATTATTATTATTATTAATATTATTATTATTATTATTATTATTATTATTATTATTATTATTATTATTATTATTATTATTATTATTATTATTATTATTATTATTATTATTATTATTATTATTATTATTATTATTATTATTATTATTATTATTATTATTATTATTATTATTATTATTATTATTATTATTATTATGTTTCAAAAGGCCTTTATTGTCTCAAAAGAATTACAAATTTTGCATTTACATAGTTTGTCTACATATAATATCCTGGATTGTCCATTATCATTTGAACACCATTAGCAAATCAATTACTTATAATAGAAAGGAAAAAAATGTTGGTAAATTGTCCTTGTTGCTAATTTGACATGCATATCCTTCTAAGTTTTTTTTATAATGTTTAATTTCCTTAATTCACTATAACATAGATCTAATCTTAAGTAATGACCAGGTTGCTGCATAAATGTCAGGTCTGGCCAGTCTCTTATCCCTTTTCTGTATTATTTCAAGTTTATTTGAAAAAGTAACTGGATGTCTCCTGGAATTGTTACCAATTAGAAAAGTGCATCTAGTACACCAGTATGCATATAGCACAAAGGTTGCTGCCCTGACACTTGGTGTTAATCCTTCTCTAAATGCAGAAATCAATTGATGCATTGTTACATTAGAATAAATATAAAAAAAAAATATTATTATTATTATTATTATTATTATTATTATTATTATTATTATTATTATTATTATTATTATTATTATTATTATTATTATTATTATTATTATTATTATTATTATTATTATTATTATTATTATTATTATTATTATTATTATTATTATTATTATTATTATTATTATTATTATTATTATTATTATTATTATTATTATTATTATTATTATTATTATTATTATTATTATTATTATTATTAATCCAGCATAAAATTATAAAAACATTAAAGTGACGTTATCAACGAAAGCAAATCTCGAACTTGAAACTCGTAAAAAAAACAAGATAGAACACTTTCATTCTTTTTTAAAAAATAAGAAAGACAAATAAATTACCTCATCACGAAAAGATGCTTGTGATTAACTCTTAAAATCAATTTATTTGTCATATTAACTATTCTTAATACTGAAGCTCATAAACCACTATTATTGCAATTTGAATAAGTTGATTAACAGACCCACTTTAATTTTATAAAGCTTATATTTGTAACCAAAGTTATAAGCTAGAAAGAATGAACCATGTGTGGTTAAAAAGTGATAGAACATTGGTGGTAGAGCTACTCATCACACAAACATGATTCCAGATATGATTAACATTTCAAATTAACATCATGACAAACAGAATAGTAAAAAAATTACAATATTCTACAATCAAGCAAAGAAATGATCTCAGCATAGAAAAGATAGTTTATAAAAAAGTCTTGGTCACCAACATGACCCAAATGGTGACCAAAAACTATCCAATAGACTATCATTCAGTTCATGCAAAGAAACTTTCCTAAAAGCAAGGATGCTCACACATTTCCCAATGTCAATTAAAAGGCTTTGAACTATGGCTAGACTACAATGGATCAACAACTAAAATTATATTTATATATTATTCTCATTTTGCATTTTAAATTGGTTTCTTCTGAAGCAGAGAGTTGATCTATCCAACCTCCAATTATTGTAGAGGAAGGGGAATTATCAATTCTATTTTTTTATTATTTAATAATAAAATTTAGGGGCAGATATAATATTTTTTGTTCAATGTTTGTGTTTGATTAACTTAACTATTAAGTATTTGTTATTTGGAATGTATGTCTAACCCTTGAATGATTGGTCTATCATATCATATATCTATATAATGACAGAATAAGAGGGGTTTCAAAATCTATAAGCAATTCTTATCAGATAATAAAATATGGATAGACAGAGTAGAAATTAATGACCAAATGGTTTCATAGAATTTTGGTCATCAAAGAGTTGATTGTTAAAATATAGTTTCAAATTGTCTTCAATGTAAATTTGAGTTTGTTAAATTGAAATGGGAATGACCATCCTTTGTAGGAATTATGGGTTAATAAATGATTAAGGAATACAAATGACAGGTGATCATGCCTGTACAATCCTTAAACATAAATACATACATCACTTTGTTACAAAGAATTATAAATAGTGATCATCATCATAATATTTTTTTTAAATATAAAACATTAAATCAAATTAGTTATTTGTTGTTTGATTCTTCTATTTTCCAATTAATCACACTATTATGCATATCTAATGTACATATCAGATATAGAATAATCATACCTTGAAATAGGGTACATGTACATTCTCTCTGAATATGATCTCTGTGGCATAACAAGGATCAAGAGAGGTGAAGTAAGGGGAGTTGAACAAGTGTGAACCCCAGCCCATTCAATCAGTAATCATCAGGGTACAACTTCATAAATCTTAATCATCAAATAACTGATTAGGCTTATCATATGTAATGCTCTACCTGGAAGATCAAGTGAGTGGCCATAATTAACTACACCTCACAATGAGGACAGTTCACCCATTACTATATATATATATATATATATATATATATATATATATATATATATATATATGTGTGTGTGTGTGTGTGTGTGTGTGTTAAAGTTTGTATTTAAATAAAAATAATCCCCCTGTGTAGATTATCATATTAGTAGATTGGTGAATTAAAAATTTCAAAGTCTTCATCAATAAATGTAACAAAAAATTATCTAGTCATGCAAATGAAACTGTGTGTTCAAATTTGCAATTTGGCTGTTTGATTGTGCTGACAATTTTTAATATCTATTTATATATTATTATTGAAAAAAATTGTTAAGGGAAATTTAAAATAAAAGAGATAGAATAATTATAAAAAATATATTGAATATCAATGACATCTTGAAACTATTTTTTTGTGATTTTAACAATAGCTTTGTTCTATCTTAAGATATTATCAATATATTATATTTATCTATGTTTATATCACTTTTTTCCTCCTCTTTTTTTTCTCTCCTGCCTCATTGTCACTCTATGGAAATTAAATATTTTATGAATTTTTAAATTGATAAAAAAAAATAAAGAAAGTATATCCATGTAAACAAAGATAACTTTATTTTTTTTTATGTTGCCAGACAATCATCAATTTCTAACTAATAATCCTTGAAGTAAAAAGTTTTCTCCATTAACCATCTCATTATTTTAGGTGATGGACCAATATCTGAAAAATCTAGAAATTTAATTTGCATTTTTCACTCTCTACTGAGAAATTTTTTTAATATATTTTTACAGCTTTACAATTCACATATATTTTTTCTTTTATTTTAATTTTAAAAAAAAATCAAAAGTTGTCAGTATAATTGAATAATCAGGAATTTCGAAGTTTCTTAAACCACATAATGATTGACAGCCATTGTATAATTGGTCAACTCATACTTTGTGAGATTACTTTGAGAAAATATTACAATAGTCTAAAACTTGATTTTTTGGAAAGTTTACGATTATTTTTATATTGTAATTGTATAAGAATTATTAGAAATCAAATATAAATATTATTCCATATTTATTTTTTACAGAAATGTTTTATTTTTAAATATAAAAGAAAAAAAAAAGTGTTATGTTGCCATAGAGATTATGGTCATAGGAAATTCAACTACACTAAACAGTCTGTTATAACATTTAACAATGTCATAAAAAATACAAAAAAAAAATAATAAATTTTTAAAGCATACATTGATAGATTTACTAGATATTAAAAATAATTCATTCAAATTTTTAAAATAAACATCAAACAAAAAATATTTTTCATTTTGCAAATTGAATCTTGTCCACCTGAAATTTGATGATTTTTTTTTACTTATTTTAATTTAATTAAAAATACAGTATTTGTGTTCTATTTTTGGCATGCTTCTAAAACTAAATCAACATTTGAAATGTTCTCCTTGGATAAAACAATACACAATGTATGGTATGTACATGAATAATTAAAATCAAAGTATGTGTCAAAAAATACCATGGAATTGCCTATGCCAATCAGAGATGATAAATATATGCGTAGGTATTCAAAAATGGCCACTGATACTGCCATTTTATTAACGTTGTTAATACTACTCACTACTTTTTGCTATTGCTTACTTCTAATAACATATTTATAAACATTTATTATGTGTAAGCAATTAATAAATATGGCAGTTAAAGTAAATTTGTTATAGGTTCACTAATTTTTCAAGTGCTTTGCCAATTTTCCATCTGACATGATAAAAACATCTTCAAACTGTATATATATATATAAATAATATTAAAATAAATTGCTACAGAATTTATTTAAAATTTCATGAAAATACTAATTAACTTTATTGGGTTGCCACAATTAATTTTAAATAACTTTTATGGATATTAAGCTAAAGAAGTTTCAAAATATACACATGTTAATACTAATGAATCATTTTCTACAATCTTCACAGTAGCCCATGTGTTTTATATTGCCACATGACAAACATTTAAAAAACACCTACAAACTTTATTTTAAAAAAAATAACTGTAAAATTGATTTTTTTTTTAATTATAAATTTATATAAAATTATAGACCCAATAATGAAATTATAAAGAACATGTATATCTGTTTATTTAATAATATATACAAATATATTGCCTACAACACATTCATTTTGTGTGAAAGAATTACCCTCACATGAATAAGATTTAATTTAACAAATATATATATATATATGTTAAAACGAAGATTTGCCCGCAAAATATGTATTATATATATATATATATATTTAAAAAATATATATCCTCTGATAATTTATTTTTTATTTACTTATAATATGTTTTCAATGGTAAAGTAAATTTTGGCAATAAATATTTATTTTTATTGAGTTATTAGAACTGATGGACTTTGGAAGATATATAGATGGTATTTCATGTTTATAAATAATGCCTATTTTTGCATCATATATATATATATATTCAAAAAAAAAAACGTCGGAATATCAATATTTAAAATTTTTTAACACGGATGAACCCGCAAAATATGTCTTATATATATATTGTAACCTTATGAAGCGTAGAGCGAGAATTGATAATGAGATGGGATGATAATATTGCGAAATTGTAATAATTGAAATTTTAAAGACGATTCTAGAGATTGTAATCACTATCCTAGAGACTCTACAGCTAAACTCAGTGGTGTTACAATAAATTTTAAAAGTGATACCATGGAGTCTTAGAATAAGATAGGGGAACAATCAAACAATACTGCCAGTAATCATAGCAAAATAAATAATTTAGAATAAATGTTAAAGAGAAAAATTTCTACTCTTATTAAATATTTGTCAGATTTAAACTCCCATCAAATTATATTTTCTGAGTGAAACAAATCTGTACTTAATTAAAGAAGTATCTTCTAATAAAGCTTCTTATCTACTATTTTTAAAAATATAGTATTATTCTTATCATCAATTCTAAATAGCATAATTTAAAACATTTGGTTGATGTGAACTACCATAAGATGTATTTTTCTTATAGCACAAGGAATAAATAAGAAATAATTATCCTATACTACTAATATTTAATATTATAACTCAGAGAAAAATTGGATAAATCTCTATGGAATAACAAGAGTAAATAATCTCAGAGGTCCTACTGTGACTCTTGTGAATTGTACTTTTATGTGATGCTGCCTATTAAATAAATGAATAGATAAATGAATGAGTGAATGATATCCTGGCCGACTATAGGAGGCAAATACTTCTCTTGTAGCAACTGCTTCCTACTATTAAATAATAATACTCACCAAATTTACACAAAAAATATTTATTTTAATATCTAATTACCTAATTAAAATATTTGAAATTTGGAATAATTATAGCCTTTTATCTAGAACATCACTTGAGATGGAAGAAAGACCATCCTACAGATAACCTTCATAAGTAATCAATTGTTATTGGACCTTGAAATAAACTATTTGTTTAATATCAAAATAATTCAATAGTGTGCAGTTGGAAATAGCACAGATAATCTTCTGAAATGTCAAGCCATCTTCATTTTCATATTATACAATCTTCTATCTGAGAATATACATATAGTTGAAATAATTCTTAATGCAAAATATCATTATTAGTACCTTCAAGTGTTAATTATCTGTTGCCTTGATTTCACTTAAAAATCAAAATTATATGCATGACTTTATTTTATTTCTGTAAGTATTGGAATACTCTGTATATCATTAACTTAAAGAAAGTAGTCAATAGTATGAACCCAAAACAATAGCATATAAAAAAATAAACAGAAACTAGATTTGTTTTAAATCATTAATAAATAAGTTTATTTACAATCACTAGAAAAAGTTATACTGCCAAGATAGTGCTTATCAAATATTATTTTGATTGTAAGTACTCAAACACATATTTTTGGGCTTACAAACAGACTACCCAAGGTTTTGAAAACAAATGATTTTACACAAATGACTTATTAAACAATATTACTAAAATTGAGAATTAACAATAGCTAAATCTTATACACCTTAATTCTACTAAATGATCCCCTAAACAATTTTGTGTATAATAAAATTAAATGTTTAAACCAGATTAACAAAATCTCAATAACATATATTTTTTTATAAATTTACTTATTTTTCAAAATGCTAATCATTAAGAACATTTATTAATGGGCTGACATGCTAATAATTTACATTATCAGCTAAATTAAACTTAAATCAGTTGCTGGCATAGCAAATTTAATATCAGATTAAAATATATAACCTCAAGTTGCTTAGTATTCTGTACAACTAACTAAATAAATGAAAGAAGAGTATGGATCACTTGTCTTAAGTCATGTGCATGCATTCTATTAATAAATTACTGTCCACATAATATTAATAATGCCAAAATATTTAAAGTAATATCTTACACATCCATGAGTGAAAAATTCTAGATAAATACAATAATTACATAGTATATGTGGATTGTTCTTAATGGCCAAATTCTTACACTTAAATATTTAAAATTATAATCTCTTGTTGGTTTACTTTTGGCTGATTATAACATCATAGCAACACAATACAAATATTGTTATATCTCCTAGAACTGAAATAACTAATTGTAACCTGAATAAATTAAATCCTTCAAAAACTAGCTTATCTTTGCCATCACACATTTGGATCACAAAACAACCTCACATACCATGGTGGAAAAATAGATTTAAGCATATTGTGGGTTATGGGCCAAAGCATAGGCTCTGCAGAGCAAGTAAACATCAACAAGAATGATGGCTTCCAAATACCCATATCTGAGACAAGAGAGGATACCTTGACTTTGTCACAGCACATCAGGAAAATGTGGAAAGACAACCCAAAAATATAATCCTGTATAAGAGTGTAGGTATCTTCAAATGTGATAAGAATCATGAGAGAAAAGCACTATAAACTCATGGAAAATCATATAATAATAATGGGAGAACATGTCTACTTCTTCAAGTACAATAATAAACATAAATAAATGAGGGCAAACATTATAAGGCCATTCAACACTAGAAACTAAAGAATGACAAGATTCAAACTTAATGCTGTAACTGGATAAAGTCATATTCAAATTTTAACTATAGTAAACAATAAGCCATGTCTGAAAACAACAATGTCAAGTAAGTCAAACGGCTGTGAAATATCAATAAAGAAAAGTAATAGCATATAAAATTTTGGTACAAAGTAACAATACAGACATATATGGAATATCAACTATCAAATCATTGAAAATAAGTGGACATGACTGATAACATGAATAAGAATAAGAAAATAATAATTCTCAAATACATGAAAATATTAGCGGTTATCACTACTGTTGCATTTATCCAAAATATTAAAACTTCTGATAAATACTTTAGCTGTTTTACTAATAAGTGAATGAAAAATACATTTTAAAAATAATTACTGTGAGAGATAAATATCTCTGCTGGCTCTAAATATGATCTAGTTTAGTTTATCCAACAAATACCAAAACATATAATGTGTAAAATATCTATACATTCTGATAAAACCTATTAAAATTAAAATACATAAATAAATTACCTGTCACAATTATAATACTAAAATAGTATTATTGAAAAACATAGTGAAATACAAAAGAAAATATTGCATAAAATATTTTTTTTGCCAAACACAAAACCTTAGTTTATTAGTGAGTTTCCTCTGCACTGGTCTGTCTGTTAAGAGCATAAAATGCTCCTATGATGGATAAATGGTTCTGCAAAGCTTCAAATCAAAACATATTCTTTTTTAATATGGTGAAAGATTTCTAAACATAATATATAACAGTTCTTATAACTAACTTAGTTCTAAATTAAAAAAACAAAAAAAACCACTTTTTTTAAAATATAAGAGAAAAATAAATAAACATAAAGCAATGAGATGGCAACTCTGAAAATGACAATGATGAAAGGCAATAATTTATTCAGTTGATTGAATTTTGGGATCCCATGGGTTTGTTTAAATAATAATGTAGCTTTATTTTTTTTATTCTCTTCAAAACAGACATTTAAATTTTTTTTTAAAGTTATCCATCATATAATAATGACAATATTTCCAGGTTTTAACTTTAATAATTTCCTTAACATATTTCATAAAGCATTAGTTGGCAAGGAATAATTCTGCATGTCAAAATGTCTTTAGAAATACTTCTGCTAACCATATGGTATATATTGACAAATATTTCACTCACATATTTTAATAGAGCTAATTATACATCACTATTCTTTTGAAGCATTTAAATTGCTACTTAGAAAATAAAATGTTTTAATTATTCCGATGATGTATATGTCCTTAGATTAATTATTGCAGGATTAATCTCAAGTTTTTTTTCACAAATATTAAACTTAATAACTTCTGCATGGAGATTATTAAAAGAATATTGGCATTCCTCCAGTATATATTTTTTTCATATACAAGCAATTATTTTTAGCTGTAGTTAATTCAAATAAACATTTTAAAGTTATATTTAAGAACTGTTCTGATAATAATTAATAAATTTTGTTGTTAATCAGGCAAACTTAATATAACATATTTAAAACTTCAATTATAGTTTAATAGTCTATGTGTTCCAATTTGATTTTAATTTTCTCCTTTTGTAAGATCAATATTTAAACAAATATAAACTGAGAAAAATATTCTGCATAATCTTTTCAATATATGTAATTGAACAAAACACCTGCTTCCAATTCAGATACATTTTGAAGTAAAATTTACTAAATTGACTTAAACTAAACAAAATTCCTCTATAACATTATGTGACTGTTAAGAAAGCTTAACTGACATTCAATAATCAAGAAATGAGGATACATGTATGTTTAGCAGTCATGCATCATAGATTTAAAGATGATTACATTCAATATGTAACTTATATATATATTGTAATGGTCAGAATATGTAAGTTATATATATATTGTATATATATATATATATATATATATATATATATTGTAATGGTCAGAAAATGTGTGACTCATAAACATAGTGCAGAATTCGACCACCATCAGAACAGCAGCACCATCGAGTAGCGAAGCCACCCGTGGTACTGAGTTCGAACATAGTTTATCGGTTCCACAATACAATCCAAGAAACAACGCATCTGATGCGACATTAGTAAATATTTCCTTAGGCACGGTGGTCAGGGATATGCAAGAGATTCATGATTTTATTCTCGAGTTAACCAATAATCTAACTAATATTAATTAAACATTCATATTTACATAATCGAGGAAATATTAGATAGAATAAGTATCGAATAAATGAAATGTAATTGCAGACATATAGTTTAAAATTATTTACTAATACATTTTAATAAAACAAGCATTAACCTTTTCCCCGCCTCTTACGAGGCTCCTCGTCAACATCTGACATCACTCTAACTCAGCCAGTTTTTATACGAAAATATTCGTTAAACACGTATTGAATTCGTTTTTAAAAGTTCTGTAAGATGGTGCCATCTTCCGATTTATTTTACAAGTAAAAAATAAAAAAAAATGCATTTAAACCTAAACAAAGAAGGAACATTATTTGTGATTGGTTCTTAGCATGCTCTCAGCCGAAAAAGACATTCTGATTGGCTGGAAAGAACAAAGAAACTGCCTGATCAAAGAAAATAAAGAAAAACGCTGAGATTTTCATTTCGAATACGATTTAAATTATTATAAAATTATATTTATGGAAATTAAAAAGTATTTTCAGAGAGAATAATATAGAAACAAAATTATTTTCGAAAAATATTGAAGATTTTAGTAAAAATATTGAAGATGTAGTAAAAAGAAATATTTACTTTTCTATAACGTAAAAGTCGATCTTTTTGTTTATATTATAGCTTTTATGTTGCCGATATTGAATATTTTAGAATAAATAAATAGCACTTTATTTTTGAAAAAACTTTTGTTCTCTTCATAACCTAAAAAATTAATAATATACTTTTTATAAACGTATCTGAGTTGAATTTAATATTATAGGCGAATATGTTTTAACAATAGGCTTTGTCTTCAGTTTGTGAGTTGGCCAATTAAAAGATTTGATTTTTATCTGATACAACCAATAATAAAATTAGCGGTTAAAAGGTTAATATTTTATGGACTAACAGCTTCAGTAGCGGGATTTGCAACATGATTATATTTTAAAGAGTACATTTATTTATTTAGACATTATTTTATATTGAGGATTTCAGTAGCGGTATTTCCGATACTGTAATGTTTACAAAAGGAATACATTTATTTGTTTAGACATTATTTTATTTTGAGGACTCAGTAGCAGTATTTCTGATACTGAAATGTTTACAAAAGGAATTCACTTATTTGAAGGCGTAATCTAGCTACCTAAAATTCTCGAGTAAATATTTCTAATGCATGCCTTGGGGAATTTACACCTTTGCAATGTAAGAGTCTAAAGTATGGGTTATAAGAGTAATGGCAGACATATATTTATTTAATTAAAATACTTATTTATAACTAAGGGCCAACATTTATTTGAGAGTGAATTTTGAAGATAATACAGAGGTGGAGTGATATATAGAATAATAAAACGAAGTAAAAGAACACGTGGTACGCTTTAGAAAGGCGATATAGAATGGCAGTATATCGAAACTGCAATGGTGTGAATGGGTTTATAAGAATGTCAGGCTGGTCTCTGCCCTGACCCAACAAAGTAAGGTGTCACATAAGCATAACCAGAGACAAGCGGTCCGTGTCGCATTTTTGCCGGCTGACTGCATGACGATGTCAAGTCCTATGGGAGCACCCATTATGCCCGCTTGTGTAGAAAGTCTGGGGTTAATTTCAACCCTGAAGAATCCGGAAATTTCACGGCGGAATGGGTCATCGCGTCTCTAAAACGTAACACATGTATACTTATAAACGATTATGATAAGATTTAAGTAGATTTCTGGCTCAGCCCCACATGATCAACATTGGACTCTCAAATAAATGTAATTTTCTGGAATTATTCATAATGATTTAATAAAATACAAAACATATATAAATTGGAAATTATTATAACTAATACGTCAGCCACTTGCAAACTAGTAGACCCTGCATTACAATAAATGAAGCATTGAATGCGTGTCGATTTCTATGAAAGTTAAGTTATTAAAGAAAGTAAATATTAATGAAAATTTGACACGCATTCATAGTTTTAAGCGATCATAGATTTAAACTTTGAAATTTGAGACAATTATGAGCATGCAATAATTAAAGAATAACTATAGATAAAAATGTAGATTATCGAAATATGCACCCCAGATAGAGTGAGGTAAGCTAGATTAGTAGAGAAATTTACACATTACATTAATTATTCAATTTAGTTATACAAATGGTAGTTTTTACATTTTACAATTTAGATAAGTAATACGAAGAAGAGCTATAGCATATTATTAGAGTACTCTAGAGTTTGAACACAGACAGGTACCTGTTTTATAAGAAGTTTTCCGAGTCCATTGGTTAAGTGGCAAATAGTTCATGAGTGGCAATTCTTTCTGGTATTTAGACGTTCATTTAATTTCATGGCAGCAGCAGCTTTCTCATTCATTTCAGGCAGCAGATCTTCATGGTAAATTTATGACGGGCAATGGAAAGGTTCAGCATCTGATAGGCCATCTCCCGATGGAGAATAATCTAGGTGCTTTACTCGGTCATACCTTGGCAGGAACAAATTATTTTTATTATTTTTGGAGACTCTCAGTGATCAAGAGCAAAGCTAAAGTTTTAGTGAATTTCTCCAGCAAGTCTAAGATGGCCCCCTTTTTTATCTTGATCTTTCACATTTTTGTTAAGATATTTTTAGGTTCTACTTAATCTGCCCTGAGGATAATCAATGCATTTAGTTGGTTTTTATTTAAAGAAAGCTGCCATTCTATTGTTTACATTTTACATTTACTAATTAATTTTGGGGAATTTTTCTTTAATTAATCTATTATCTATCACTGACCGATGCTTTTCAATTTCAAAGACAAAAAGTGAACATAAGATTATTTTAACTTTTAATTAAATATTACATCAGATATTTTTAGAATTATTATTAAATAAAATTTAAACAAAGCAATAAATACAAACTTTATAATGCAAAATAAATGATTAAAATTATACACAATTATATAATTAAAAGAAATCTAAATTATATTATTTTATCCCTATTTATTGCGTTTAATTTGAGATCGAAATGTGTGCATGTTTATGCTGAATTCTACATATATTTATACATTTTTAATATTGCTACACACACAATTCGATACCAAAAAGTTTAAATTTGGGCGGGATAGACCTGTCAGTGAGAGATGACAGAAAAAGGTGAAACTTAAGATTCGAATACGAATCTTACTGCTTCAATATATATATATAGTTATACAAACTTAACATTTAAATTTTTAACTTGAACCAAAGAATGAGAGAGTGTGGGTAAGAGAATTGAAGCCAGACTAAATTAAAACGTCCATAACCTCACTTTTATAGTATATTTTAGCTGTCATTTTCTCTTTGACTACCAATAAACAAAGACTGTTATTTTATTTTTTTTAAACATACCTAAAAGATAAATCAATCCGTGATGACATCATTTTAATCTAGATATTTTCAAAATTACATGTGATTTAATGAACTTAACTTCAAATAAAGTTAAACAAAGTTTTTTACTGAAAAAAAAAATATAATAAAAAAATAATTAAACATCATTTATCCATTTACTAATTGAATTTTTTAAGATATTTATTTATTAAAGTTTGCATTAAAAAATATTTTACCCATTAGGTTTAACTTTTAACTAAGATTATAATTATCCTTTTTTATGAGTTTTAATAGCTCAAAATAAAATTACTTTATTAATTATAAAACACATTTCATCCATGCACGCACACACACACATGACTGAAGGAAATGCCATTTCAAGCTTTAAACCTAACTTATTAATTACTTTTTAAGTAACTATTTGTAATTTAATACAACCACAAAACTAATATTTAAAGATATTAAATATTAAAAATAACTTTAATAAATTTTAAGCTAAATTATAATAAACCAAAAATTGAACTCTTAATTTCTATTTAAAACTTACAAAAGCTAACTTTAAATTAGCTTTATATTTTCTACTTTCTATTCTTTTCTATAAACTTAATTATCATAATATTAAATTATTATTTTCTGGCACATTTTCATATAACACTTATTTTGATACTAACTGGGATTTATCAAAAGAAATATGAACTATTATGCCTATAATAAATATAACAACACATCTACTTTGCATACAGGTGGCATTGAAGTGTTACATACAACAAAACTACTGTTTTATTTTACTCTTGTACTTATTAGTTAATTTTTTTAAACCCAAGTAAATATAGAAAATTATATGCTAAGGTAGGCAATGGTAACATTATGTGAAAATACTTGATCACAATATATATTCTAATATTCTCATGAATAAATGAATTTATTGTATTATTTTCAGAAACTTCCATGTAGTAAAAATATAATAGCTAAATAGCTGACATTTAAGTACAATGACAAATATTTTCCTCAAAGCTCTGATAAAAAGGTTTTGTTATTGTACTAAAATGACATCTATGTAGCATTTATATTTTTACTACATGGAAGCTCCTGCATATAATACTACAAATATATACATATATATTATAATTTAAATTTAAGAATTGAAATATAAAATTACAAAATAATAGAACTTAAGGTTATAGGCAAAATATAAAAAAAAACTAATATACATCTTTAAAATAACAACAACACTATGTGCTAAACTCATAGGTATTATAAAAATGGTATATACTACAATAAAAATGAGCCATAAGGGTAAAAATAGCAAAAGTTAATAAACATTATAAATATAATACACAACATTTAGCAAATTTGAAGGAGAACTCTGAATTTACTGTCATCAATTACAAGAAAGCTCATAATATTGGAAGATTATATCATAGCATAGGTTATAATAAATATTTTTTTCTAACATCTCTTCCCACTACATTGGTTCTAATAACAATCAACAGCATCTCATTATTATAATCAGATCCATATTTATCTCTTTTGATAAATAACATTTCTTATATTTGTGCCACATTACCTCTTAAAATTAATTTTCTCTTCCAAAACAATTTCTTTAATAGTCATTTCTGTAAATTAAAATGTCAGGGTATTGTAAATAATATTTTATAATACTAAAAGTTATTTTTTCTTTTCATTTAATAAATATTACCAATGAACGATAATCTTAGTAATCATATGAACAGACATACCCTTATCCATAAGATAATATCTGTCTAAATAATAATAATAATAATAATAATAATAATAATAATAATAATAATAATAATAATAATAATAATAATAATAATAATAATAATAATAATAATAATAATAATAATAATAATAATAATAATAATAATAATAATAATAATAATAATAATAATAATAATAATAATAATAATAATAATAATAATAATAATAATAATAATTATTATTATTATTATTATTATTATTATTATTATTATTATTATGTTTCAAAAGGCCTTCATTGTCTCAAAAGAATTACAAATTTTGCATTTACATAGTTCGTCTACATATAATATCCTGGATTGTCCATTATCATTTGAACACCATTAGCAAATCAATTACTTATAACAGAAAGGAAAAAAAAATGTTGCTAAATTGTCCTTGTTGCTAATTTGACATACATATCCTTCTAAGTTTTTTTATAATGTTTAATTTCTTAAGATTAGATCTATGTTATAGTGAATTGAGGATATTGTTATTATTATTATTATTATTATTATTATTATTATTATTATTATTATTATTATTATTATTATTATTATTATTATTATTATTATTATTATTATTATTATTATTATTATTATTATTATTATTATTATTATTATTATTATTATTATTATTATTATTATTATTATTATTATTATTATTATTATTATTATTATTATTATTATTATTATTAAAGAAAATAAATTACTGTTAATTTGAATATTGGATGACATGATTATAGTACCTGTAGATATAAACAGATCATCTACTCTGAATGGGTCAATAAAAAATTGCATTATAGGTATCAATGAATTCTATTTACAAGAGATATTGGAACCATTTGGCAAGATGACTAATTTCACCTGTCTTCCAATTGACAAAATATTTAATAGCATTCTGTTGAACATAGCTACATTTATATTGCTCCTGAAAAAAAAAAGTGCCAACAGACATTCCAACACTGTTGTTGGCTAGAGGCTTACCCATGATCCTTTTATTTTGCCGGAGTTAGGCCATAGTGCTTCTACTGTGGCCAAAGAACACACCTGATCAAAGATGGTATGAATCAAATATGTTTATCTTGTGGTAAAAAAAGGTCACCCTCACAGATGTAGGCAATAACAGACTTTCCATCTAGCTCTGGACGTGTAACATACTTCACAACAACCAAGGGCACAATGCAAAAATGTAAAACTGCAGGATGAATTTAACATAATGCAAACAAATAAAAAGTCTAAAAGTATTGTAATCCATGAAACCAACAGTCCCTCCTTAATAAACATTCATCAGCATAACAAGCATAACACATCACATAATAATGGTCACAAAAACCAAAACATTAATCAATGCCCATTGGAACAAAAACCAAACGATTCCTCCAATAATGAACCTAAGAATTTCCATGAAGGCCTAAGTATGGGATCAGCCACAGCATCTGGTAATAGGGCTAGTATAAACAACAAAGACCAAAATCAAATCAAAAAAGATGAAAATACCTAAACCTAACTCCATACAAGGTAAATGTAATGTTTCACCATGTCCTAGTGACACACTTATAACATAGACTAATGAAAGCAACACTTTTTATGTAACACCATCTATAGATGCTGCCTTTTCCTGGTCTGCAGATGAGATGGAAACATGCATTACTCCCAGTGCCAGAAACAAAAGAAAACCAAAGGTTATATCCAGTTCTATCTCAGCAGAGGAGAAGATGGTATTTCCACCAAGGCATAAGTCCAATCCCACAATATCAATCACAACTAACAATAAGCATCAAGGAGCCACAGAAAAGAAACACAATATATATCTCTCATCTGAACCAGTAACTGGTTATTCTACCAATATTTTGCTTGCAGATCTCCCCACTTCAGATTTAAGCATCCACATGGAAATTAATCTCACCCCAAAAGAGACTTCTAATACTTCAAGAAATCTGCTTGCAGTGGAATCTAGTGGACCATCTTACAATGAATAACAATAGATGTTTAATATCTGCCATCTTACAATGGATAACAATAGATGTTTAATATCTAACATCAATGTCTGAGGAATTAACTAACTCAGTCATATCAGTGCCATCAGGTACTTCTTTAAACAAAACTCACCACATTTGTTGTTCTTAGGGAAAACAAAATTTTACCTAAACTAGAACTACTTCATAACCAGTTCTGATATGCATTATAGAGCTAATCTCAAGGGGTGGAGAATACCAACAGAATGGATTGCAAATTGTTCATACCTTAATCTGTTAGTACAGTTATGGACTCTGTCATGCATCTACCAGACCAAAGCCACCCACATTACCAAGCCAGTCTTGATGTAAGAATCCAATACCAGCAATGGAATTGAGCCAACATTAACAAAGTGTATTATAATATTCAACTGTACAAATTTTGTTATGTCAATAAAATATTTTTAAAATAAGAATATACCAGTATAGCATTTAGATATCATGAGTCGATAAGATATTTTATGGCAACTCAGGATATTGTACTAAAAACTTTTATTAAATCTTTCTTTATGGATTTGAAATAAATAATTTTATCATTTAAAATTTATGATGTTTTAATCAAAATGATAATATTCTGAAAAAATAAAATAATAGTTTTATCACTAAAGTAATATTCTTTTAATAAATACAATTAATCAAAGTGTTTTATTCATTAGTTAAGAAAATGAATAATTTATTTCTTAGATGTTTCCTTAATATCTGCATGAAAATTTTAACAAAGTGATTATTATACTAAATCTCATATGTTCGTGTATTTTAAATGTTTAAAATAAAAGATAATTTCATAATAAACTTTATAGTATCAAGATTTCTGAACAATATATAAAAATGTTGATTGAATGAATATAAAATCAAAATTAACAATAAAATACATTTATTTTAACACTAAAGACATTGAGTGGATAACTATTTTGGAAATCTACAATCTCACCAAAAAGGTGAATTATTTAACAAATTGCTGAACAATCTAATTGCAGAAATGAAATATAATTTTTAATATTTACAGATATAAATGCAAACAAATTTACAGATTAAATTATTATTGATAATTCTTAACTTTATCTGTTAGTGAAAACCTTCCAAAGTATTAGCATTACCATAAGAAGTTCTCCATTTTCACAAATAAATACTGTTATGTTGTGCCCACAATAAGAACATTTATCATTCCACCAATGGAATAAATGCTGATGGAAGTGTGGACCACATATTGAAGCCCAAAATATAATTTCAATTTCCAAAACAAATGTTTATTGGTTTTACATTTGGAAAGTACAGCAAACAGAGCTACATATTAAGAGCAATCTACGATCTACACTCAAAATATTAAAGTGTGTAACAGAAGAGAAAATGACATTTTTCAGAACTAACTATAATATTAATTGCCAAAACATAAAGCAACGTTGCATTGTATCCCACACATAGCTTAATACAAAAGACATGATAAAATACATCCATGATTTAAATATAAGTGAGGCAATGCAGTATAAATGATCACATAAATTCAAAGGGTGACATCTATATCTGAGGGCAATAAATATGCAAGGATTTAGTTTTTAAACATAACAATGAGAATAAAATGTCATACATATATATATATATATATATATATATAGCAGTTATTATATTGCATATATATATATCATATATATATAACTGCTCTAAATAAATCATTTTATTTTAAATATGAGACAAGTGATATAAGTAATGGAATGTATAATAAGAGCGACATAGCTGCAAACTCTTTATAAATAAAATGTTCTAGAAAAATAAATATCCACAAGAGAGATACAAAGGCAAATCTCCTGGACAATACACTGGCAAAATAGGCATATCAAATTAAAAAAGAAGCAGACTAATGCCTAATCTCTTAAATAATTACTGTAATAAACAATTGATGTGTAAAATCAATAATGTATTTTTTTTTTTTTTGCTTAATGTGGCCTTAATAAAAGCATGGTCTAAAGTAAAAAATAAGAGTATACCCTGACTTCACTTTGTTCAGCATAAACACACATTCAAATAAATAAATAATTCATGACAAGAGACAAATAACACTAAAAATATATTATTATTACAGGAAAATATTCTGTGAATTCCTGGATAATATAGATGACAAGTGAATCATAATAAAATCATATCAGAAAAAATGCATAAAATAAATAAAATAAAATATATGGTAAATTACAATAGCATTATATTAAAACTTAAAATTATACCCAGTTTACCAAAATAAATAAAAGATAAATATTAAATATTTACAAATATCTTTTTTTATTGTAGCATTATATTTTGATGTCAATGTTATTATGTTCTACAAAGTATGAATTGTTAAAAAAAATTCTTGATTATATATTTCACAATAAGAAAATCAAGTGATAAATGTAAAACTACGGGTAAACTTTCTTAAGGGCAATGTATAAAGGTATAATCATTTTTACTTTCTTTTAGACTTCAAATATTAGTTTTTGAATATTTAAAATATTTAATATTGTGCATTTCTGTATAATAATTTAAAACAATTAGTGAATTGTTTTAGTGATGGCTATAAATATAGATACACATACATCTATACATAAATGTGTAAGTGCATGTATAAATAATATTTACAAAATTAGAAAAAAATGCTAGAAAGACTAGCAAAAAATAATTACTGAAATCTTAGATAATTAAATATTTAGATTTAATAAGTATTTTTAAAATAACAATATAATACATAATGAAATTATTGATATTCAAATGTTAATAAAATTTTGTTGATCTAATAATGTTGATTGACAAATATTTATTGCTTTAATAAGGTTTGTTAATAAATAGATAATCTAATTTCATTTATTTTTTTTATAATAAACTGATGTTAAACATTTTTTTAATTATAATTATATTGTTTTGTACTTCAAAACGAATACACCTTTTCACCAATTTAGAGAAAAACCATAGGATCTCATCAGATTGTTTACACCTACATAAAGAGATGCATTGTGGCAAATTTTAACATCATAGAGAGAAAACCTATAAATACCAGAAAATTAAAATGATAGTTCAATCTATAAAATTTTCAGTGTAATATAAGATCAGTCACGTTTTTATCCAAAATTGCATTTTTGTACCTACTTACCTTAGGATGATGAAGTAAAAAACATCGAGGAGTCTAACCTACAAAAGGTCAGGTCCATACTTTATTTCAATAGGAGTTACAGATATATTTTAAAATAAAATATAAAAGAAAAAACAATGCATTTATTTTTTTTAATTTTAAGTTAAGAAAATTTGAAATTTACAGTATTGAAATTCTATAATATACAACTAAATTGGTTTCAAGAAATAAATGGCTAAATTGTATTTCTTCAATTTTAAAGGAATATGCTTTTAATATATGTTTCAGTAAAATTTTTGAATTATTATCCCAGGATCTTATTCAGTAAAGAAACCTCTAGTAAAGGATTATGGAAGTGCCTCATGGATAAATGAAAACATATATTATTATTGAATAGAAATGATTGAATTAAATTTCTTTGAAACATCATAAGCATGAAAGTATTATAGTGATCAGAGTACTTGTTTCGACAAAGTTATTTAAAGATTTTATGTTTTATATATATATATATATATATATATATATATATATATATATACATTCTTGCTACTAAAAGGTGTGAAGATTGCCTTGACAGCAGTTAGAAATATTGGTTGCTATATTTACTGTGAATGATTAGGTGGTTACTGGTTGGAAACTAATTATATATATATATATATATATATATATATATATATATATATATATATATAAACATATGAAAAATATAAAAAAATGTATTTCTTTGATATATATATATATATATATATATATATATATATATCAAAAAAGTTAAAGTGAAAAGGAATGAAAAATATACATATTAATATCTGAAAAAATATTTTCCAAAATGGATTAATTTGATTGTGATGATTTTAATCTCAATAAGTGTGAATAATAGTGCTACAAATTATTTAATGTGATGTTGTTTGTGAGTTATATTACTGATAAATTTGGAAACGTTTGATATTTAAGTGTCATGTAAACTTTATATTAACAATGTATTATTTGTTTGTGTTTTAAATAATAAGTTAATAAATTATTAGAGTAGTCAACATACCATATTTGATTATATAACACAGTGGAAATTCAAGTAGTATACTTTATATTCAATATTTAAGGGTATAGTGTGACAGATAAGTGAGAATTAATACCTATTAAATCTTTGTTGGTGGAGAGAGATTACATTTGTTTTTAACCATTATTTTAAATTTATTTAAAAATATAAATATTAGTTATATTTCATCATTTGTTATATATTTGAAGTTCCTTCCTTGATCCAAATTTAAACTATTTAGAATAAGTAGTAATTTTTTCAGGATAAATGTTATTTATATTTGGTTCACTAAATTCTAGGTGTTAAAATATATACTAGAATTAATTTAAAATTATCAGTTGAGATTTGCTATTGTGATATAATTTATATTCTAATTCCACTAACATGGTGGAGAAGTATTAAAATACTCTATTGCATAGATGTTTGTAAAATAAACCTTACAGTAATAAAATTTGAATTAAAACTCTAGCTGATAAAGAAAATGGCAAATGTGTAACTATTAAATTTAAAGTTTTGAAATACTTAATTTGTTTATAGTTTCAAAGTAAAAGTGGGATAAAACATTGCAATCCATCTCTTATAACATGTATACAGTACTGTATTACTACACATGCCATAGTTTATACATCAAATGTAGATATAATCAATACACTACACACATCTTCAAAAAGTGTCAAAATATTTATTTTTAATATTTGTTGTTCTATGGAGATAATATTTATTACAACTATTTATTTTTAATACTTTTTATCATATAGTGATAAATTTGCATTTTATTATTATTATTTTAGTTTATTTAATTAAATAAAATAAACAATTTTGTTATTTTTGTTAAATTATATGTTATTATTATTTAATCATTATTTTGATACCATTTAAGTTTAAAGTCATGACATCACACTACTTATTCATTTCAGGTTAATGAAATATTTTTATTATATTTGCTATTTGAATCAAGAACATTAAAAGTAGAATGCATACGTAAAAATCCATGATACACATATTCATTCTGATAGTAGTAAATGTTTGTTAAAGAAAAGCTCTGAGATAATTTTTATGATAAATCTTAAGGAATATTTATTAATAGAAACTTTAAGGTTATATAGTCGATGAATAGAAAAAAACAGAATTATATAAAGATGAAATCATTTAGTAGTAAATAAGTGTTTGTTGAAATATTATAAAAGTTGTATATTATATTTTAAAAGTTTAGTAGTCAATATTTAAATCCGTGATAAATTATATATTTACATTGATCATTTATTTTGGTTGGATGGCTGGAGTTCATTTATGTGGGCTAAGGTCTTATCTTATAAAGGGTCAACTATATATGAATGCATTTTCAGTACATGCAAATGCATTCAGAAGTGCGTTTTCAGTTTCTCTCATTCTGATATTTGTTTTAGCACAGTTATCATTTTACTTATTGTATCTTTTCCAAACAAAGTCTGAATACAAAGTTGCAATTTGGCTTGCCCAATGTATTGGCTATCATTCAAGAAAAAAGGATAGATGAGTTGTCTAGGGTTTAAGGCTGTGATCAGAATCTCTACATTTCCATTTAGATTGAGAGGTTACAATATATATATATATATTGAACCGTGTTCGAATATGTGGATTCGAAACACCGGCCTCTTAGGCAGAGAAGAACATACTCGGAGAGTATGTATGCCCAAATGATAGCTATAAAGTATATAACTAACGTTACATTTCCAGGACATAACTTCTTCTCGACTGTTGAGTTCAACACCAAGTTCAAAGCACTTTTTTGTTTGTGTATAAACACGGGCGCCAGCTATCTATTCAAGGATGAATAAATAACGCACTTTAAGCAATGGCCACTAACTCAATGCCTAAATCCACGACTAGCTCAGCTGTTTGTAATCACTAATAGATTATACTTAATTAGTGATTAAAAGAATTAATAAAAGAATTTGGTAAAAAGAATTGATAAAAAGAATTTGGTAAAAGGATTGATAAAAAGAATTGACCGACAAATAAAGTTTAATTTTAAAGATAATTTATTAACTAACATTTATTTACTAAATTTAAACATTCTAATAAAACACACGCATATTTTAAATTAACATTTCTAAACTAGTTTAAATATTCTTGTTTACTTTCATAACAAAACACTGGTATTTATCTAATTTAACTAATAATATTGATATAAGGATCACGCACATATTAACTCATGCACACACATAATAATATTAAAGTATTACATAGCATTTGAAATTTAATCACACACATCAATAGTTCATTTATGTATGATATCGAGTTCATATAATTAGACTCTTGGAGGATTCGCATGAATTAATGAAATGCAATGGCTATTACAGTATAACGAAAATAAGCAAATGTTTTACCTAGGATTTTGAATGTTGACGTAGAATTTTGTTCTTTGGAGGCTGCTTTCGGTGAGGATATTTCCATTATAAATGCTTACCAGCTGGCTGGGACGTTTCCTTGCTGAGTTTCCTGATTTTCACGATTATTGCTATCGGAGACAAATAGATACTGACGGAGATTTTCTAAGATGTTAAGCTGACATTATTTCACGGGCAGATCTGCTGTTTTCTCGGACATCTGGGCTGGAGGTGAACGTGCGTTCCAAAATATTCTCAGCACTGCATTTTGTTTCTTAACTGACTCAATTAATTTCCGAACTGCACTCTCTCAATAACTTTGTGAACTGATTGTCTCAACTCAATTAATTTGTGAAAAGCATACTGTCCGATAAAAAAAAAGTCTATTTATACCTGCGCCTTGTTGTCTTTCTGATATCTCCGGCAAAGATCTGTTGTCGAATTGATAATCATTTGATAAACGTGTTTTGAAAGATTGCTTAATTAGTAATAGCCATGCAAAAACGTATTGTTTTATATTAATTAATATCTAATAGCCATTGCCGTGTTTTTTAATGATAATCTTCTTTAACTTTCACATACATTTTATTTATTTACAAATCACACATATATATATGCACATATATTTTTAATACAATTTACTATTTAGTTTTAACATTATTTTTTTTTTAATTAAAATTGAATGAAAAGAGATTTGTAAGTTTTAACTTTTTTAAATTTATATTTTTACGAATACTAATAAAAACTATTTAATTCCTATCTTTTTCTAAAACAAACTGAATAAACTCTTCAACATTTAATTTTATGTTTTTCTTTTATGAAAGATTACTTTAATAATAATTTTAGATAAAAATTATATGTGCCTATATCAATATAGGTACATTACACCGCCCTTCCTTTTGAGAGTAAAATGCGTCATTTTTGACCATTTTATCTCTGACAACATTAAATATTAATTTATTATTCCTTCTAAGTTTGCCTTTTGGTATCTTTTCCTTTCCATGCTAAGGGCAATCTCCAATTATGCTTTTCTTCTTTCTATGCTGGTAACATTGCTTACAATGTTCGTCCTGGATAATGACCATGAGGACAAACTAAATTTGTGGCACAGGGATCTTTTGTAAACGAAGCTTTGGCTGCCGATTCTCTTGATCGGACTTTGACTAAGAAAAGGTGGCTGCAAATGGCAGGAATTTCAACTGTCCATTTTCGACTTACGCCCTGGAAAACGATTGCCGATTCTCTTGATCGGACTTTGACTAAGCAGCTACAATGGCAGGAATTTTCAACTGTCCATTTCCGACTTACGCTTTGGAAAATGAGGTATGAGATATGGGGATTCTCCCCTGAAAAGTGACTTACGACTTACTCTGGTTGTTGCCAGTGTGCTTTTTAAAAGAGGAATGATCCCGGCCAATCCATTGCGGGTACTAGAATTTATCCAGTCGAGAGCTTTAAACTTAATCCTTATCTATCTTATTTCAATACTACCCTCATCCCTTTAGATTCAAACCCTTATACACTCCTAATATAACTTAGATTGACTTTATATTATTTATCACTAATCCTACAATATTATTTTAAATACACATGAACATTACTTTAACATATTTATTTATATTATTCTGAACTATTACGAACATTATCTTACATATTTATTTAACTTACAATACTATTCTAAACTACCACGGACATCAATTTACATATTTATTTAACTTGTTTTTATTTTATGTATTTCCGTTATTTTATTCATTTATTTAAATCTACAACTTTTACTTTTATATCATTAATTTGACCCATTTATTTAACTTGATTTTTTATTTATTTGAACTGTTTATTTACGAACATTTCCTTAATTAATATGTGCGTGGAGAAAAAAAATATTTTATTTTGTGAAGCCTCCGTTATTATTATCTGACAAAACAATCCATCATTTTAAATAGCGAAATTCTAATTCAGGCTTTTCACCTACGTCAAAATAATTATATTAGACTCATAGTCCATTTCCGGTTCTTTTTGTTTATTTCCTTTACTATTCCGCCCGATTACTAACTTTTAAGCTATGTCAGGCGGTTCCTTCTTTCTTTCTACTAATTTTATAATATAAATCATACTCCATATTCTCACTTCTATTTCTTGATTAAAATCCATTTTATCTCTTTCTCTTTCCATTTTTTCTGCCTTGTAAATTAGAAAACTTTTAAGCTTTACAGACCTCCGTATTTTTCCTAATCGTGAATATTTTTTCCTACGCTTTCTCTTTGTTTTAAATCTATGTCTACAGCGAATGCGAACGTTTACTTTAAACCTTTTATTTTTAATTCTTTGTAAAAACTCTTCTACACTATCTACTACCTTGAACTTATGTTTTTCTTCTATTTCTTGATCTACATTTTCCTCTGTCTTAGCACTATCCTGTTCTGCTTTAATTTCTATTTCAGTCTTCTCTGTTTCAACACTATCTAGTTCTACCTCAATTTCTATATCTTTCATGACCTCAACTTCCTGAATTTCTTTAACTAAATCTAACTCTCTGCCTTCTTGGTTCTCCTCTACTTTCTCTATTATTTCACTCCTCATTCCTTTAATTTCACATCTTATTTCTCTTATTCCCGCAATGAATTCTTGATGACTTTGCCTGAATTCTTGACGCATTTCTTCCATCATATTTATCATCATTTTCAGCATCTGCGTCTCAGACATTTCTTTCTCTTTTTCCATTTTTAAAACAATATTTTATTTCACTAAATTTAATATATGGCTTATTTATTTATTTCTGAGTAAAACGGAAACACACGCTGACCACCCCTTTTGTCCATTTTTCTACCCGATCTAATGCTTTAACTCTGCCCAAATATCAGCTGTCTCTGATTTGATAGCATAAATGTCAAAATCTCTTTTCATTTCGAAAAAAAAAAGTTTTCGGTCAATTCTTTTTTTTAAAATTAAAACACTTTTACATACGTAATTTAACTTTTTAGATTTTTATTTTCAACAAGAACAAAGTATTTCTTTACTATTGTTTCTTAGGTCCAGCCCCAAGTTGGGTCTAGCCATTTGCATCATGTTCGAATATGTGGATTCAAAACACCGGCCTCTTAGGCAGAGAAGAACATACTCGGAGAGTATGTATGCCCAAACGATAGCTATAAAGTATATAACTAACGTTACATTTCCAGGACATAACTTCTTCTCGACTGTTGAGTTCAACACCAAGTTCAAAGCACTTTTTTGTTTGTGTATAAACACGGGCGCCAGCTATCTATTCAAGGATGAATAAATAATGCACTTTAAGCAATGGCCACTAACTCAACGCCTAAATCCACGACTAGCTCAGCTGTTTGTAATCACTAATAGATTATACTTAATTAGTGATTAAAAGAATTAATAAAAGAATTTGTTAAAAAGAATTGATAAAAAGAATTTGGTAAAAGGATTGATAAAAAGAATTGACCGACAAATAAAGTTTAATTTTAAAGATAATTTATTAACTAACATTTATTTACTAAATTTAAACATTCTAATAAAACACACGCATATTTTAAATTAACATTTCTAAACTAGTTTAAATATTCTTGTTTACTTTCATAACAAAACACTGGTATTTATCTAATTTAACTAATAATATTGATATAAGGATCACGCACATATTAACTCATGCACACACACATAATAATATTAAAGTATTACATAGCATTTGAAATTTAATCACACACATCAATAGTTCATTTATGTATGATATCGAGTTCATATAATTAGACTCTTGGAGGATTCGCACGAATTAATGAAATGCAATGGCTATTACAGTATAACGAAAATAAGCAAATGTTTTACCTAGGATTTTGAATGTTGACGTAGAATTTTGTTCTTTGGAGGCTGCTTTTGGTGAGGATATTTCCATTATAAATGCTTACCAGCTGGCTGGGACGTTTCCTTGCTGAGTTTCCTGATTTTCACGATTATTGCTATCGGAGACAAATAGATACTGACGGAGATTTTCTAAGATGTTAAGCTGACATTATTTCATGGGCAGATCTGCTGTTTTCTCGGACATCTGGGCTGGAGGTGAACGTGCATTCCAAAATATTCTCAGCACTGCATTTTGTTTCTTAACTGACTCAATTAATTTCCGAACTGCACTCTCTCAATAACTTTGTGAACTGATTGTCTCAACTCAATTAATTTGTGAAAAGCATACTGTCCGATAAAAAAAAAAGTCTATTTATACCTGCGCCTTGTTGTCTTTCTGATATCTCTGGCAAAGATCTGTTGTCAAATTGATAATCATTTGATAAACGTGTTTTGAAAGATTGCTTAATTAGTAATAGCCATGCAAAACGTATTGTTTTATATTAATTAATATCTAATAGCCATTGCCGTGTTTTTTAATGATAATCTTCTTTAACTTTCACATACATTTTATTTATTTACAAATCACATATATATATATATGCACATATATTTTTAATACAATTTACTATTTAGTTTTAACATTATTTTTTCTTTAATTAAAATTGAATGAAAAGAGATTTGTAAGTTTTAACTTTTTTAAATTTATGTTTTTACGAATACTAATAAAAACTATTTAATTCCTATCTTTTTCTAAAACAAACTGAATAAACTCTTCAACATTTAATTTTATGTTTTTCTTTTACGAAAGATTACTTTAATAATAATTTTAAATAAAAATTATATATGCCTATATCAATATAGGTACAATATATATATATATATATATGGGTGTGTGTGTATGTGTGTGTGTGTTTGTGATAAAAAGTAACTTATTTTTAATTAGGTTAACTGTTTATATAAACCGAGTGGATCACATCCATGTATTGAGATAAGTTATAGAAAAATCATGAACTATGATTTGTCCTTATGCTTTCAATTTGTAAATTATAAAAAGGCATTTGTTTCTATAAGTATTTTCATAGAAATTAAAGTTTTGGAATATCAAAATATAGATCAAGCATATAATCAAATTCTGAAGCGTGTTTATTAAATGCAATAGTAGTGATTAAATATATGTTGATACTTATAAAATTATCACTGATAATTGTTTATGACAGGACAGTTCAATGTGTTCAACTTGTTATAGCAGTTTTACAAGAAGTATTTTGTGAATTAAAGTGGGAATGTAAAGGAATCAAAATATACAAAGAATAAGTCATTTAGATTTTGCAATTGCATGAATGGTTTAAAAATCATGCTTCAGAGTTTTAGGAAAAGTTGCAAGAGTTGAAAGTAAGAAAGTAAGACTAAAGATAAATAGTAATAAAATTAAAGTAATAATCAAAAGTATTTTTTTGAAGAAAATAGTAAAAATTAATTAGGATGAATTAGAAGATGACAATTACAAATAACATTGTCATCAACCATTATCAATTAACTGCAAGATGAAGGTCTCTCCAAGTTTAATCCACCTTCTCCGATCTTTAGCTTCTCTTCTCCACATCACCCCTGCAAACTCTCTTATTTCATCCATGCATCTCACATGTGGTCTCTTTCTGGTCTTTTAAAATCTCTTGGAATCCAGTTTAAAATTTCAATTGTCCATCTATTATCATCTCTTCTAGCAATATGTCCAGCCCAACTCCACTTCAATCTTTTAATTTTTTCAATGAGGTCAGTAACACATGTTAGTTCTCTTACCCATACATTGCATTTTCAATCTCTTCTTGTTACTCCCAACATACATCTCTCTATACTACTTTGAGTGGTCTGAAGTCTCTTCTATTAAGTGTCAAAGTCTCAGATCCATAAGTAAGAACTGGTAAAACATGTTTATTAAAACCTTCCTTTTGTAAAACATAGGCATATTTCATTTTATTATCAAGTTATTTCTACCAAAAGCACTCCAACCAAGTTTAAATCTATGATTAATTTTCTCCATTATGTTTCCATATGTATTAATAATCTGACCAAGGTATGTTTAACTGTTAACTTCTTCTAATTCTTCATAATCAAACTTTATTTTCATATTTTGAGCAAATCGATTAAATATTATTTTAGTCTTTTTAACATTTATCTTTAGTCCTACGTTCCTACTTTCAGCTGATAACTCCTGCAACATTTCCTGCAGCTCTGAAGCATTATTTGCAAAAATAACTACATCATCTGGGAAATATAAATGACTTAAATAATCTCCATTTACTTTCACTCCTTTAGTTTCCCATTTTAATCCACAAAATACTTCCTGCAGAACGGCTGTAAAATGCTTTGGAGATATGGAGTCACCTTGTCTTACACTTTTCTCAATGTTGCCTTTTCCAGTATAATTATGTAATCTAATTGTTTCTGTTGCATTTTTATAAATATTCTTTAAAATATGACAATATACTGGAGCTATACCTTCACTGAAGAAGTGTTTATAGAATCAAATGCCTTTTCATAATCTACAAACCCAAAACATAATGACAACTCATATTCATTTGTCCTTTTTACAATTTCTCTCACTACCTGGATATGATCTACTTTACTAAAACCACTTTTAAATCCAGCTAGTTCTCTTGGTTAGTGGAAATTCAATGTACTTTGTAAACGAATTGTAATTATCTCGGTAAAATTTTTATATAAAACTTATAGAATGCTGATAGGTCTATAATTTCTAATATTTTCTTTATCATCTTTTTTAAATATTAATATTATTACTGCATTCTTCCAATACACCAGTACATCTTTATCATTTACACATTTGGTATATAACTTTGCTAAAAAAAAATATTTCTTCACCTGCTTCTTTTAATATATCAATTATAATTCTACCATTTCCTGGAGCCTTTCCTTTCTTCATACATTTAATTGCATGTCTCAATTCTTCATTTATAATTCTGGGCAATTCAGAAGATGTAATATATATAGGAGGTACTTGTTCTTTATTACTATATAATTCTTGATAAAAATGTTCTACCAATTTTATGAAGTCATCTCTCTTTTTAGTAATAATTCCATCTTTTTTTCTTATTGCAGATATAAATTTCCTACCAATACTAACATGATTTTTAACATTCTTGATTCTTTTATTTTCTTTTACAGCTTTCCTTGCCAGCTCACAGTTATACTTTCTTATATCATTTTCAACTCTTTTCTACACCATTTTACAAATTTCAAGATATTCAATTTTTTTTAATGCATCATTTTTGTATATCTTCATATTCCTTCTTTTCTTCATAAATTGTCTAGTTTCAGTAGAAATTTTATTAGTCAATTGTTGCTTTTTTTCTACCAGCTATCTTTGTTGCAGTTTTTAAAAGTGTATCAGTTATTTTCATATTAATTTCATTCAAATCTGAATCATGTTTAAAATCTACTAATACTTGAAACAGATTTGTAAATTCTAATTTAATTTCATTAGAATGTTTCTGAAGATTATGAATATCAACTGTAAATATTGTTTTTCATAATAATTTTTGTCTTTCTAGTTTTACATTAACATGTATCTTACATCTTACTAATCGATGATCACTTCCTGTGTTAATTATTAAGAACATTACAATCTTGAAATATGTATTTCCTGTTAGTCAAAATATAATCCAATTATGCTGAACCTTTATTTGGATGCTTCCATGTTTATTTCCTTTTAACATTTGTCTCAAAAATAGAATTCATAATATAAAGTTTTTCTTTTTCTGCAAACTCCACAAGTCTATGTCTGCTCTCATTTCTATTACCATAATCAAAATTACCTACAGCACTTTCATCTTTCATTTGTTTACCAATTCTAGCATTAAAGTCTCCCATAACAATTTTAAAATGTTGTTTACTCCGATAAAAAGCCTTTTGCACATCCATATAAAAATCTTCTACTGCTTCATCACTGTGGGAACTTGTTGTGGTAAAAACCTGAATTATTTGCATTTGGTATCTGCTATTACGTTGTATAAGTAATCTTGCCATACTGTCCGATACACCATTAATCTCCACAATATTGTTGTTTCACTTTTTATTTATAATGATTCCAACTCCACTTGTATTTTCAATAGTTGTGCTTTTATAATAGAGTATATATGTCCACTTTTTAAATCAATTGTCTCTTCACCTTTTCTTCTAACTTCACAAAGTCCATTAATGTCTCATTTAATATAAGACAGTTCTTCTTCTAATTCTTGCAATCTTCCTTCACTTGAAAGTGATCTGCAGTTGTAAGTACCTAAATAAAAAGTTGGCATCAAATGGCAGCCTGGGTCCACAATCAGGGGATTTTTAGCTCCCTCTGCCTTCAGCCACCAACCGCTGCCCTGGTTGATGACTTTATAGCCTCCTGTGAATAAGGGCTATGCTTTATTTTTGTCTGTAATATTTGTATATATGTATTGGAAAAATATTTATCATTTACACAAACATTCATTCTGCCTTATCAGGTACTGAAAAAAAAGATCATGGTGTTTTTTGATCTTAAACTCAGAGGTAAAAGCCACCAAACTCACCACACTGGCTAATGTATGTTGATGAGCAGCCCATCCATGTTCGTATACTATATGAATAATCACATAGTAATAACAGCTGCAATGACAAGAATGTATGGAGTGGATATTAGGAATTTGCCCTGCTCGGTTCCTTTAAAGCCTGCAAGAGGAATCAAAGGGTCTTCTTTCAGTTAATAGCAAACTCCTTTCTGCAGCCATACATATATATATATATATATATATGTATGGCTATATATATATATATATATATCATGTAACCAGTTGGGTTACATGGTACACCCATAATGATATAGTGTGTGTGCATATATATAAAATAAAGGAAAAATAGAAATAAACACATACATAAATTTTTGTAGATATTTTTTTATATTTTCTAAAATAAAATAATAATAAGTAAAGGGTTAAAGAATTTGGGTTTAAAGTAAAATTTCATTATGAAATTAATGTTTTAAAAAGGTCTGAATAAATAAAAATATTGCATTATTATTAATTATTACTCTGATTTTGAAATTTAAAAACACGCTATTGTATTTTTGAAATTTTAAATAATTAAACAAAATTTGTATCTATTAGAAATCCCGTAAGTAAAAACATTTATATGTTTTCAAAGGGATTAGTGAGATAAAAATAGAAACTCTGCTTTTAATCAAGCTGCTGTTATCACCTTAGATGATTCTATAAAAGGGCTTATAACAAATTATCTCCAGTCTGGATAGTGATTTTTGAAGAGAACAGTTTTGGCTTGCAGTTTTGTAAGAGTTAGCAGAAGGGCTAGCTGTAAAGTTGGCTAAAATATTTTGTGAAGAGTTGGTAACTGTAGCAGAAAATGGTCATAGTAAAGCTAGCTGCAAAGATGGCTAAAATAATTATCAAGAGAATTGCCATTGGGATGAAAGAATGCAAAGAAGTGGCTGCTATACAATTCACTGGTGGAATTTGAATTTACATGGAGGAAAATTGGTCAAGATTCTTTGTAATTCATGCCTTAAAAGTGTTCTGGAAAACAGCTTGCTGACCTGAAGCTTACAAAATCCAAGTATATGTGAAACTGACTACAGAAGGGAAAAAGCCAACCATACCTAACATATGTACTTTTATCTGATGATGACAACAAACCTGTGATTATAGTTTTCTGCTGGACCAAAAACCAAGCTTGACAAGAGAAAGCTTGAAGAAATTGGTATACTTATGCTGCTGTTTATCTATACACACAGGGAACCACAGATAAAAACATTGAATGTATATACAGTGAGTTATTTTATTTTAATATTTCTTAAAATGACTTTTAAAGTTATAAATTAATAACTTAAAGTTAAAACAAACCAGTAACTTTTGCTTGAGTTGAAATCTAACAGCAGTTATATAAAATAAAATAATTTTAAATAATTTCTTTGGTCTGAAGTGACAGATATATAAAACAATTTTATTTTTTGTTTATATATATAAAAAAGAGACATTTTATATTTAGAGACTTTGATAATTAATCAACAAATACCAGTCAAAAATTGACTATACTTTTTTTAAGAAAAAAAAAGAGAACTTTTAAATTGAAACTAATTTTAAATTATTTATTTTGTTTATACAGTTATATGTATGACATTTATGTGTTTTCCAAATGAATTAATTATAAAAAAATATAATATTATTATAACAAATTAAAATATGTAACTTTTTGTCAGTGTGCGAATACACACACACACATATGTAAAATTCTTAAGCATTTATAGTATTTTTATATACAACTGTAAAAGGTTATTTCATATGACAATTGTAATATAAGTCAATTGTACTGCATATTTGCATGTGCACATATATGTCAATCCTTGTCAAATAGGACATATATGCAAATTTTAATCATTTTTTTATTATTATTGAATACCAATTGAAATACATTAATTTTATGTTATAAATGGCATGTCTGTGCACACATATAGGTAAATCCATTTAACAATTAGAATTTTGACTAGTAATTATGTAAGTCATAAATGTAATAATTATTTTGTTTAATTGAAATGTCTTCATCCTATCTTATAAAATGCATGCTGTGTACGGATATATGTATGTGTTTATAGATCATCATCATCATCAACCATTATCAATCCACTGCAGGATGAAGGTCTCTCCAAGTTTAATCCATCTTTTCTGATCTTTAGCTTCTCTTCTCCACATCACCCCTGCACACTTTCTTATTTCATCTATCCATCTCACATGTGGTCTCTTTCTGGGTCTTTTACAATCTCTTGGAATCCAGTTTAAAATTTCAATTGTCCATCTATTATCATCTCTTCTAGCAATATGTCCAGCCCATCTCCATTTCAATCTTTTAATTTTTTCAATGAGGTCAGGAACATCTGTTTGCTCTCTTACCCATACATTGCATTTTGATCTCTTCTTGTTACTCCCAACATGCATCTCTCATACTTCTTTGAGTGGTCTGAAGTCTCTGTATTGCTCTTCTTTTAAGTGTCCAAGTCTCAGATCCATAAGTAAAAACTGGTAAAACACATTTGTTAAAAACCTTCCTTTTCAAACACATAGGCATATTTCGTTTTAGAATCAAGTTATTTCTACCAAAAGCACTCCAACCAAGTTTAATTCTATGATTAATTTTTTCCATTATGTTTCCATCTGTATTACTAATCTTACCAAGGTATTTGTAACTGTTAACTTCTTCTAATTCATCATAATCAATCTTTATTTTCATATTTTGAGCAAATCGATTAAACATTACTTTCGTCTTTTTAACATTTATCTTTAGTCCTACTTTCCTACTTTCATCTGATAATTCCTGCAACATATCCTGCAGCTCTGAAGCATTATTTTCAAAAACAACTACATCATCTGTGAAACCTAAATGACTTAAATAATCTCCATTTACTTTTACTCCTTTAGTTTCCCATTTTAATCCACAAAATACTTCTTGCAGCACTGCTGCAAATGTTTTTGAGATATGGAGTCACCTTGTCTTACACCTTTCTCAATATTGACTTTCCCAGTATTATTATGTAATATAATTGTTGCTGTTGCATTTTTATAAATATTTTTCAAAATATGACAATATCCTGGATCTATGCCTTGATGATCCAATGCTTTAATCACTGAAGAAATGTTTATAGAATGAAATGCCTTTTCATAATCTATAAATCCAAAACATAATGACAAATCATATTCATTCATCCTTTCTATAACTTCTCTCAATACCTGGATATGATCTACTGTACTAAAACCACTTTTAAATCCAGCTTGTTCTCTTGGTTGGTGGAAATCCAATATTCTCTGTAGACGAGTTGTAATTATCTTGGTAAAAATTTTATATAAAACTGATAAAAGGCTGATAGGTCTGTAATTTCTAATATATTCTTTATCAACTTTTTTAAATAGTAATATTATTACTGCATTCTTCCAATCATCCCGTACATCTTTATCATTTAGACATTTGGTATATAACTTTGCTAAAAAAAATTCTATTTATTCACCTGCTTCTTTTAATATATCAATTATAATTCCATCATTACCTGGAGCCTTTCCTTTCTTCATACATTTAATTGTGTATCTCACTTCTTTATTTAAAATTCTGGGCAATTCGGAAGATGTAATAGATGTAGGAGGTACTTGTTCTTTATTACTATATAATTCTTGATAAAAATCTTCTACCAATTTCATGATGTCATCTCTCTTTTTAGTAACAATTCCCTCTTTTTTTCTTATTGCAGATATAAATTTCCTACCAATACCAATATGTTGTTTTACATTCTTAAGACTTTTATTTTCTTCTACAGCTTTCCTTGCTAGTTCAGAGTTATACTTTCTTATATCATTTTCAACTCTTTTCCGCACCATTTTACAAAATTCGAGATATTCAATTCTTTTTAATGCATCATTTTGTGTATCTTCATATTCTTTCTTTTCTTCATAAATTCTCTAGTCTCAGTAGAAATTTTATTGGTCAATTACTGCTTTTTTCTACCAGAAATTTTTGTTGCAGTTTTTAAAAGTGTATCAGTTATTTTCGTATTAATTTTATTCAAATGTGAATCATGTTCAAAATCTACTAATACTTGAAACCGATTTGTAAGTTCTAATTTAAATTCATTAGAATGTTTCTGAAGATTAGGAATATCAACTTTAAATATTGTTTTTCTTAATAATTTTTGTCTCTCTAGTTTCACATTAACATGTATCTTACACCTTACTAATCGATGATCACTTCCTGTGTTAAATTTATTAAGAACATTACAATCTTGAAATATGTATTTCCTGTTAGTCAAAATATAGTCCACTTCTGCTGTACCTTCATTTGGATGCTTCCATGTCCATTTCCTTTTAACATTTTTTTTCAAAAAAAGAATTCATAATATAAAGTTTTTCTTTTTCTGCAAACTCCACAAGTCTATGTCCTCTCTCATTTCTATTACCATAACCAAAATTACCCACAGCACTTTCATCTTTCATTTGTTTACCAATTCTTGCATTAAAGTCTCCCATAACAATTTTAAAATGTTGTTTACTCTGATAAAAAGCCTTTTGTACATCCATATAAAAATCTTCCACTACTTCATCACTATGAGAACTTGTTGGGGCATAAACCTGAATTATCTGCATTTGGTATCTGCTATTAAGTTGTATAACTAATCTTGCCACTCTGTCTGATACACCATCAATCTCCACAATATTGTTTTTCCACTTTTTATTTATAATGAATCTTACTCCACTTGTATTTCCAATATTTGTGCCTTTAAAATAGAGTATATGTCCACTTTTTAAATCAATTATCTCTTCACCTTTTCTTCTAACTTCACAGAGTCCAATAATGTCCCATTTAATATAAGAGAGTTCTTCTAATTTTTGCAATCTTCCTTCACTTGAAAGTGATCTGCAGTTGTAAGTACCTGAATAAAAAGTTGTCATCAAATAGCAACCTGGGTCCTTTAAGAAATAATGCAATTGGTGTAATAACTTGAATTTTGTAGTAATCTTGTAAATTACAGAGGGATGACTTTATTATTGTGTACTTTTCAAAATCAGAACCCTTATAAGACCTTAATCATTTATTTTTTTGTTATTAATAATCTTGTATTTAATTGTTAAAAATTGTTTTCATCATCTCTTGTTCACATACAGTAATAAATCTTGTGTTCTCTGAGCTAGATTCATTCATGGATAAATGGGGATGTGTACTTAGTGCTTTGGGGCATCCAGAGATGATCAATCATTATCCTGCTTGGCACAAAAGAGGATACTCTTTAAAGCCCATGCGCTATTTTTTATTCTACTTTAGTCTTATTAAAAATTTACATTTATAGTTGGCCAATTCAAGTGGCCAGAGTATTGATGATGATCAGAATGTTTTAATGTCCCATCATTATTGTTTTAATTTCTGATTATTGTGTATTTTAATGGATGGGCCCTTAAATGGTGCATCCAAGTTATGTTTAAATAATTTCCCAAGCTGGCAAAGGCTCAATAGTTAGCCTGGTCTAAAGAAGACCCATTTTCAATCCAGTCACAAGATGGACTGTTGATTCTATTCTGATTTAATGTACTGATTTGTTTATTCCCATCAATGATGATGATGGATGGTTATTTCTTTTGAGTATTACTTATAATTACTTTTATTTATAATGCTGGTGGATAATTATGCTTATAATTGCTCTTCTGAGTTAGCTGGGTGATCTCTCAATGTTCTCTAATCTCATTTTATTATTAAATATCCCGTTACTGAAATATTTACTTATAGATAATTTTTCAAATTATTGATGTTTGTATTTCATTAAATGGACTGCAAGCGCTGATGTTTCCATCACCCCAGTTCAATTCTTCTTTCCACAAACTTCACACCCAGCCCATCCCATTACTCTCTCTCTCTCTCTCTCTCTCTATATATATATATATATATATATATATATATATATATATATATATATATATATATATATATATAGAGAGAGAGAGAGAGAGAGAGAGAGAGAGAGAGAGAGAGAGAGATAGTAGCAAAAAAACTCTTACATGTTTTAGATAACATTATATTACTGACATAAAAAAATAATGGTGAAATAACTCTTACTGTTATCCTTAAAGTTACAGCATCATTTGTAATAGAATAAAAATGAGAGTATACTCTTTTTTTAAAACACCACAGATTTGAGATCCATTTGTTAATAAATCAGATATGATAAAACCATAATAGATTGATCCTCTTTGATTATGTCTTGCAAATCATGGCGTCATTTATAATAGAATGAATATGTGTATATGCTAACCTCTGTTATAGACCAATCATTTAAATAGCATTTGTAACAGATCTAAAATGTGCAGTGAAAAATAATACCTTTAATATAACCTCTATAAAATATAGGTCCCTCATTGGCCACCCTATATAACAGAATAAAAATGATCCTTGAAGTTGGACATCATTTATAAGTGATTAAAATGTAAATAAAAATAATATTAATAATTTTATAATACCCGTAAATAATAATATTGTTTGTAATACAATAAACATAATATACTAAACTAAATGAATTCCAATCAGTAAATAATTATTCAGTATTTAATATAATCTTTTATTTAATGACATATCTGACTGTTAAATATACTAAAACAAAATAGTGATGACAATCTTTTTTATAACATTGTGGATTCAAACAATATTTTAAATAAATAAAAAACAAACAAGATATCATTTCAGATACCTTAAATATAATTCTGATTTAAGATAGATTAAAATAAAGCAGTTAAACCAAATATTGTAATCCCAAAATAATGTCATATGCTTAAGATAGATTTCATTTATAGACGAATGAAACCAATAATAAATTATTAAACAAGTAAGTTATAATATATCCAATTAATCAAACAATGGTTATAAAAACATAAACTTATGCAAAAATGTAATGATGATCATATCCAATATAAGTAATTCATGAATGATTGAAATAACCGCTTTATTATATCTAATAAGTTTACAATGTTTATAATATCTAAATAGATATATATGACCCAATAATTAATTTTAAATCTTAGCTCAATAATGTATTAAATAATACTAACTTATTCATGTTATATTTTTTATATTAATTTGCTATTACTTATCACTTTATTTATAACAGGATAAAAGACAATAAAATGATAAATGATAAATTATACTAACTCTTCATACTATATTCTTATATTGATTTTACTCTTGTTCATAAATCTAGTTGTAATAAAATGAAATACTTAATAATTATGTAATATCAATGAACCTATTAGGTAATGTTAAATCTATAATATTCAATCATACCAATATATAAAAGAAACAATAGATTTCATTTCGCTATTTACTTAAGTACAATTAACTTATCACATCAATTTATTTTAATTTTACTGTAATTAAATAATTAAAACTCTATATTATAACAATCAAAGCATAAACAATCAAATATAAATATTAAAATTTAATAGTTAATTGGATTAATGATCCATATCAATTAAATTTAAATATAATTAAAGCAAATCATTCTGACTCCTAACAGAACAAAATATATTATCATCAGCTATGCAATTGAATAAGAACATAATCTTAATGATCAACCATGAACTAAATACTGTAATTATTTAAACAATAATAATTTAGATAATATACATACATATTTTATTATGGTTACCATATAAAATTTATATCTAATCAGATATAATATCTATGGAATACAAAACAAAAAAAAATATGACCATACTTACCTACTAATACTGGGATTTGATTTTTGGATTATGAAATATAGTTATTTTAAAAAAAATTTAGTGGTGTAGACAGATTATTGTTCTCACTTTGCAGAACTGAACAATAATCAAACAAGTTTATTTAAGTTAAATTCAAACTTATTAATAAATAAATATCAATTACATGATTAAAAAATATGTAATGAGTAGATCACAAACAATTGATATATAAACAAGTAATCTAATTGAATATATAACAAATCATTGATTGACATTAATTTGATATTTATATATGTAATTGACTATTAATTTTCAATTATTTAATAACAAAATACTAAATATGTACATTTATGTATCACAAACATGTTGCAAGATGTTCAGACTTTCCAAAATATAAGATAGTTTAAAATATACCTTTTTATAATTCATATAAAAATATAATTAATCAATAAATATAAATAACTCTACTTATTTATTAATATAAGTTATAAAGAAGAAAAGAAAATAAGTATTTTTTGCTATTTTAACCTTTTAAGCTCATAATGTAAACACTATATTTGAAGTTAATTTATGACCACTAGATAAATGAATCATTTAACTTAAAATAATAATTACTATAACATAAGATATAAGTTTAAATTTAGGAAAACCTTGGCTCTCTCATATTTTAGTGTGCAAATAGATCATTAAATAACTTAAAACAATATACATTATTTATCAATAAATAAATGTACATTTAAAATAAATATAAACAATATATATATATTGTAACGGGCTGGTCGGATTCCTGGAGAGATAGGGGTTTTGCATCTTACTATGGTCGGACTTTGGGTCTTCGGATAGGATGCAAGTGATTACACGATGAAATACATAACCTATGATTGTACCTACTTCCATTAGACTAGCTCTACCTATTTTTATTAACTTAGATACAATTTGGGTTAGTTCATCCAATTCTCACCCCTATATAGCCGCGTTATACCACAGTATTCAAACTCAGGGAGTAATTGCCTGAGCTCTCTTATCAGGGAAAGAGATCACACTAATAGTAGTTATTGCACCTCTATATAGGTGATAATTAACTATCAAAAATCAATTAAGCATAGGATATATAAAATAAAATATGTATGTGCAGCATAAGTATATATGTATTAAAAGTTATAATAAATGGCTTAAATATGTATATGTATTTCCTCCATTATATTAATAATATTAATAAGTGTAAAACTAAATAAGATAATAATGTTTATAATGGATGTGTGAATAATGAAGAACTATAAAGCTGATGGTGGATATTGAAATAATGATGAGTTAGAGACCAAACCAAAATAATGAATTATATAAACATTTATTGACTAACAAAAAATATATTAAGTATTAATAACAATTAAGTCTGATATATGTAATTCATTTTGTCAAGAATGAATCTCTACCACATCGATATCTATAATGATATTAATAAAATAAAACCTTTGCCCTAAACCCAATGGTAGAAGTTCATTTACTTGTCTAATTATTTACAACCACGAATATATAAAATCATAATATGTACATGTGATTTCGATTTCTAACTGGCTAATTTAATATATATATATATATATATAAGCATAACAACAACAAAAAAAAATATTTGTTGTCTAGATAAATCAATGATTATAAATCATTGATTTATAAAAGCAATACTAAGGTAAGTTTAATTAATAATAGAAAAATCTATCAGTGTGTTTTACTTAATATAAGATGATATTAAAATTTCTTACCTCCTAATTTTCTATAGTTGTCAAAAGTCAGTCAGCTGGGCGGTCAAAACTATTAATTTTTTTTTATTCTTATTACAATTATAAATGATAAAAATATATATCTAAGTTTTTCCCCCCTTATTACTCTCATACAGAGTACTCCAAAAATTATTCACATTAGCTTCCATTTGTAGAAACGAAAATAATACATAAAACTTACATATATACAAAATAATAAAACAAAAAAAATCACAATTTATATCCCATTATGTTAAATAAAGTTCGATGAGTCCTGGAAACTGTTCATTTGTTAAATAAATTCCTAGGAATGGAGATGAAGTTTTATTCCCACGACGAATTTGCAATTTCTTGTCTGAGTCAAGAAATAATAGTGTCCTCCATTTATCCTGTCCTGAATTTTGTTAGACATTTTATTTAAAACAAAGATGGTTTTTAAGTTTCTCCTAAATGGGCAGGTAAAATTCTTAAACTTTTATGGCTTTATTAATGGGCATATTATTACCCCATGGTATAAACGTTTTTAGCAAGCCATCATGATATAAAATTAAGATATATATATTTATTAAATCATTTGCTTTTCAAAATTTCAATGACAATATTACTATATATCAAAACAAATAATTATTGTATATTTCTGCAATGCTTAAGTTTCTCTTATTTGTCTAATTAGCAAATAATTTCAAACTTCTTACTTTTCAAAACGATTGCTTTAAAATTTCAGGTTTTGATCATTTTGATAAATATTTAAATATATAAATATTTATACATTTAAATTCAAACACTCATATCTGTTTTGTATTTGAATTTATTTTTAAGTAGAAAAATAATAATAATGTTCCATCTTCAAATGCAGAAGAAAATTATAACCTTTAATACGGCGTTCTGTCGCGTGAAGTTATTTTAAGCATTTTAACCTTGACATTTCCTATTATTTAAATGACGTAATAAAAATAAATGGGATTATAAATAAAAAAATAATAATTTATAAATATTTTAAATTTCATTTCCCCAAATTTCATCTCCACAAATGGTTGCCTTATGTTTACATTTTAATCCAGTCATTGTTTTTATTTATTTATCTCTCTTAAGTTTATGTGTAAGTTTTTTATGTAGTTATCCCCAATGATTAACATATAATACATTGTATTCTAGTGTTAATATACCTATCTGTTTCTCTATTAATTTATTGGCTTTTATTACTTCTCTAGAAATAAAAAAAATGTTTATACACATGTATATGTTGGAAAGGAAAAAAAATGTTAATATTACAATTTGCTTGGCAATTTATTAGTTAGGCAAATATGTTATGTGACTCCAATTGGTAGAGTGTCTTAAATAATTGGATGGTGTGGCTAATTGTAGCTCATCACTACAAACCCCTTCTCTTACAGGGTTAAAATTCTAACTTATGGATAGAATTTTATCACTAACATATAAGTACGCATTTGTTTAATGGTGGATTGAGTTAGGTTTCAATGAAGGGTTTTACAAAAAAAAAAAAAATACTCCAATGTTGCTAGAATTTTATCAGCTAGTCTTTCAACATTACACTTTCTTTTTTGGTTAAATCATATATCATTTAAAGTGTGATTTGAACTTAAGGATTTTTTTTTCTCTATTGATGGCTATGTGGACCAAACAATAAACTGGTAATGTGTCTCTATTTAGACGGCACATAAATTTATTTGTTAGTCTTTATCCTGCTCCTTTTTTGTGTCTTACTGGATTTTTTTGAAGGTCTAACTAAATATTAGATCATCCATTATACTGTATGGATTGACTCTTCTATCTCGGTTATTGTCAAGATAACCCAATGCTTTTAAAACGTTAACCTGGGTATATCCTCATCAACAAAAAATATATATATAAATATAATATTCCTAGTTATACTTTTTTTTTAATCACCTAGATATAAATATAAATATTTTCTCTGATATTGATTTTCTCTTACTATGCTTTAACTATCACTCCTAGTTATTATTCCAGCTGGGTTCGCATTCTATAAAGCAACTGTATGTTCATATGGAGGTTCCAAGATATGGTTTTAAGATACGGGAATTATATGTTCCACGTACCTCTCCTCCAATATCAATCCAATATGCATTATGACCAGATTGTTTTACTATTGTAAATGGTCCTTCATATTGATTAAAAAACTTATGGTACATATTATCTTGTGGTTTACTTACATGTGGAGTTTTTATCAAGACTTTATCCCCTACTTTAAAATTATGATAAACCTTTCCATTTTTATTTCTTAAGTTAGCCATTTTCTTGAGCCTTTCATATGCTTGTAATCTTTCCAGTTCCACATTTATTTCTGTGGGATATACTGATATAGATATGAGTTGGTACACTCATTGATTGTTTTACATAGGTATACTTTTATTTAAAGAAAAAAAATATTATATTGGGGTTCTTTGCATTCTAATGTTGCTACGTTAACTTATACCATACATTTGTTTTTAATAACCATAAATAATGGTTTAGTGTTTAAAAAAAATTGTAGTTGCATCTATTTATGCTCTAACTCTTTTTGAAACATTCATAAACACAATTTTATATATTCTTAAAACAATGTTTATATAAAAAAAAATATCTAGATTAGCATTAGCTTTCTAGTATTAAGTTGTTGTTTTTTTTTTTTAAACAGTATATTATCTCACAATAAAAATTTCTATTCATAAACTTTTGAGTTGTCCAGTGTACAAGTTCCAAGTTGCAATCTTTGAGGTCCATCCCTTTACTAGATTTTTTTAAACACTAGTATTTCTATGCCTAATGAATGTAAAAGGACCTTCATATGTATTGCATAGTTTATGAAACTGGCAATCTCTTTGTTTAATAATTTCTAATGTGGCATTCTCTACCATGTTCCACATGTCTCGCCTATCTGGGCTATCATGTTGATAGTAGAGTGCATTTAAATGCCACAGCAAACATCTAAAATGATCATATACTTTGTCATTATCAAAATTTCCTGAACTAGTGTGGTAATTGTGGTGACTTATCACTATATCCTGATAGCTACTATCTAGTTCATCAGTATCTTGTCTGAAGAATACTTTAATTTTATTTTGATGGAGAATATGAGTACGATGGAATGTTTTTAAATATATACCTAATTCATTTTCCATTCTATATGCCTTTTGGTGTAAATGAGTTTCAATTGCTTCAAATCTTTGATTAGTGGCTTTATCCATATGTTCCATTTGGTCCTGAATTCCTTTTATGCCTTCAATTACTGTTCCTAATTTTACATCATTCAGAAGAGTCTCCAATTCACTAGAAGCTATCTTTTCCTCCAAATGTTTTACATTTTGACTCATCTCTTCAAAAGATTTGTTATTCAATTCCACTTTATTATTTAATCGGGAGTGAAGTTGCTCAATTTTGGTGTTAATGATACTAACTTCTTCCTGAATTTTGATTTGGTGTCTATCCTGTTCAGCAAATACTTCTTCCTTAAAATGTACATGATTTTGTTGTACTTCTTCATATTTAGTATCCAGTTGGCTGGTGATAGTGTGCTTGAATTTTTCCAATCTCTGTTGACACTTTATGTCCTTCTCATCTATCTCTTTCCTCATTTCAAACATAGCCAGTTTCAATTCTTTATTATCTTCTTGGACACTATTTAAACCTAAAGATAATCGTTCCATATCTGCAGATAGTTTACTTTCAAATTCCTTCATTTTTATATCCATATTAATGTTTAAATTATTGAAATTGGCTGCCATTTCTTCTCTTAAAATAATGTTATTTGCTGCCATTTCTTCTCTTAAAGTAATGTTATTTGCTGCCATTTTTTTTAAACTACTGTTATTGGCTGCCATTTTTTTCTTGAAACTTGCTTCTAACTTTTCCATCATAGTCTGTATCATTAGTTGCATGACCATCATATTCTCAGTAGTTTGTGTTATTTCAACTCTGGGTATATGAGTAACTTCATTAGTATGGGTTTCTTGAGTTTGAAAAACTATCTGGCTTTCTTCCTGCATCTGTTGGAAATGTTTAGTTTTGGTTATAGACCCCCCAGATGCTTGGCTATACTTAGCTTCTTTCTCAACAACAGTGGTAGTCATTTCTATTTCACTATCACTACTACTCTCTGATTTTGGTAAATGCTTAAGATCCATATTTAATAAATATTTTTTACTTCTGGTTAACATTAAAAATTTTATTTATAACTTTAAAATATATTATTTGGTTTTATTAATACAAGTGAATATATATATATATATATATATATATATATATATATATATTATATATATATATATATATATATATATTTATATATATATACCATAGGGTTCTATATGCCATCTTTTTGCCATTTGCATTTAGTTTACATTTCCCTTATGTATGTAACTTTTATTTCCCATTTTAAAAACCTGATCTTTTATTTTTCCAGACTCATCTATTTTAACTATGGTTTAATCAATAACTATTTATTTAATGATTGGTCTCGGCTCATTTGATTATCTATATCCCTCAAATTTCACTTACCATTCTAGTTAATAGTTTTTATTTGATAAAACTAATTATAACAAAAAGAAATATTGAATACACTTTTTAAAAATGTAATTATATGAATCATTTATGGGTTATATGTGTAAGTTTATAGAGGTTATATATATATGTGTGTGTGTGCAAAAACGACTTAAAATAAAAAAAATTTCAAACAAAAAAAATTGTTACTATTATTTTTTTATGAGTTCAATATCTAGATCTCCTTGGAGACTTGATATTCATGCCGAAACTTTGGGCACCAGATGTAACGGGCTGGTCGGATTCCTGGAGAGACAGGGTTTTCGCATCTTACTATGGTCGGACTTTGGGTCTTCGGATAGGTTGCAAGTGATTACACGATGAAATACATAACCTATGATTGTACATACTTCCAATAGACTAGCTCTACCTATTTTTATTAACTTAGATACAATTTGGGTCAGTTCATCCAATTTTCACCCCTATATAGCCGCATTATACCACAGTATTCAAACTCAGGGAGTAATTGCCTGAGCTCTCTTATCAGGGAAGATCACACTAATAGTAGTTATTGCACCTCTATATAGGTGATAATTAACTATCAAAAATCAATTAAGCATAGGATATATAAAATAAAATATGTATGTGCAGTATAAGTATATATGTATTAAAAGTTATAATAAATGGCTTAAATATGTATATGTATTTCCTCCATTATATTAATAATATTAATAAGTGTAAAACTAAATAAGATAATAATGTTTATAATGGATGTGTGAATAATAAAGAACTATAAAGCTGATGGTGGATATTGAAATAATGATGAGTTAGAGACCAAACCAAAATAATGAATTATATAAACATTTATTGACTAACAAAAAAATATATTAAGTATTAATAACAATTAAGTCTGATATATGTAATTCATTTTGTCAAGAATGAATCTCTACCACATCGATATCTATAATGATATTAATAAAATAAAACCCTTGCCCTAAACCCAATGGTAGAAGTTCATTTACTTGTCTAATTATTTACAACCACGAATATATAAAATCATAATATGTACATGTGATTTCGATTTCTAACTGGCTAATTTAATATATATATATATAAGCATAACAACAACAACAAAAACAAAAAAAAATATTTGTTGTCTAGATAAATCAATGATTATAAATCATTGATTCATAAAAGCAATACTAAGGTAAGTTTAATTAATAATAGAAAAATCTATCAGTGTGCTTTACTTAATATAAGATGATATTAAAATTTCTTACCTCCTAATTTTCTATAGTTGTCAAAAGTCAGTCAGCTGGGCGGTCAAAACTATTAATTTTTTTTTATTCTTATTACAATTATAAATGATAAAAATATATATCTAAGTTTTTCCCCCCTTATTACTCTCATACAGAGTACTCCAAAAATTATTCACATTAGCTTCCATTTGTAGAAACGAAAATAATACATAAAACTTACATATATACAAAAAAATAAAACAAAAAAAATCACAATTTATATCCCATTATGTTAAATAAAGTTCGATGAGTCCTGGAAACTGTTCATTTGTTAAATAAATTCCTAGGAATGGAGATGAAGTTTTATTCCCACGACGAATTTGCAATTTCTTGTCTGAGTCAAGAAATAATAGTGTCCTCCATTTATCCTGTCCTGAATTTTGTTAGACATTTTATTTAAAACAAAGATGGTTTTTAAGTTTCTCCTAAATGGGCAAGTAAAATTCTTAAACTTTTATGGCTTTATTGATGGGCATATTATTACCCCATGGTATAAACGTTTTTAGCAAGCCATCATGATATAAAATTAATATATATTTATTAATTCATTTGCTTTTCAAAATTTCAACGACAATATTACTATATATCAAAACAAATAATTATTGAATATTTCTGCAACGCTTAAGTTTCTCTTATTTGTCTAATTAACAAATAATTTCAAACTTCTTACTTTTCAAAACGATTGCTTTAAAATTTCAGGTTTTGATCATTTTGATAAATATATATATATTTATACATTTAAATTCAAACACTCATATCTGTTTTGTATTTGAATTTATTTTTAAGTAGAAAAATAATAATAATGTTCCATCTTCAAATGCAGAAGAAAATTATAACCTTTAATACGGCGTTCTGTCGCGTGAAGTTATTTTAAGCATTTTAACCTTGACATTTCCTATTGTTTAAATGACGTAATAAAAATAAATGGGATTATAAATTAAAAAATAACAATTTATAAATATTTTAAATTTCATTTCCCCAAATTTCATCTCCACAAATGGTTGCCTTATGTTTACATTTTAATCCAGTCATTGTTTTTATTTATTTATCTCTCTTATGTTTATGTGTAAGTTTTTTATGTAGTCATCCCCAATTATTAACATATAATACATTGTATTCTAGTGTTAATATACCTATCTGTTTCTCTATTAATTTATTGGCTTTTATTACTTCTATAGAAATAAAAAAATTGTTTATACACATGTATATGTTGGAAAGGAAAAAAAATGTTAATATTACAATTTGCTTGGCAATTTATTAGTTAAGCAAATATGTTATGTGACTCCAATTGGTAGAGTGTCCTAAATAATTGGATGGTGTGGCTAATTGTAGCTCATCACTACAATATATATATATTGTAACCTTCTCTTCTATGCTGGACTCATAGACAAATCTGACCGCTTGTTTCATGTCACCAAATCCACCCTTTGTAAACTACACTACTTGCATCATCAAGAATATACCCCTAAACGAAATGTTAAACTAAAGAGATATTTTTTATCGAACTAAGCTAGCATGAAACTATAAATCTAAAGAATATTACAAGATGATTAATGAAGATAAGAACTTCTAGTCATATTAGCTTTAAAATCCACAAACAAAATGTTATGAAATACATTTAATATTTGTCAAACCAATAAATAAATAATAATTACATCTATGAAATGACTATGAGATTAAAATTATAAATTAAGTAATAAGTAAATTAGCATGTAGATGACTAAATGGATGATGAAAATAAGTAGTAATTAAATAATAAAATGAAATGAGTCTGAGAATGAAGAGAAAGGAATGAAGATGTATAAGAATAATGAATGATTAAGATGATAATAAAATAAAAGTTAATAAATAATTAAGATAATAATGGAATAAAAGCTAGTGAATGGTGAATTAATTAGAATAATGAATTAGGATGAAATAAGAATGAAGAAATAAAGATTGAAATGACAAATGAGAATAATGATGATGATGGAACATGATATCCAAAACTCTAAATTGATATTGAATTAAATAATAATAAGCTAAACTAAATAAAATAGGGATTCCAAGCTTAACAAAACCAAAATATTCACCATAAAGTCAAAACCAGCTATACATTTTAAGACAAAAGAAGCAATTTACACTTTAAAGTTTGGTTGACTTTCATAAAACAGTGAATACAACATAACTCAAATCCAACTACAATAAATAACTAGATATAAAATTTACCATAAATTCAAATTCTACATTGCCGATTAATAACTTATTCTTCTCAGGGTTCAAACATCTTAAATATGGTTATACAAGATATACTCGGGTCAGTGAGAGGGATTTTGCCACTACCCAAATATAAAGCACAAAACAGCTCTTAATATAAAATCGAATTAACAAACTATATTTAGCAATTCCAAAGAAACTTTATAAACTTCATAACTATTATAAAGTTTAATTTTCAACAAATGTGAATAACCTTTTAATAACTAAACCCAATAACTTACCAACTTCCTTTTCTCAAATAATTATGGACAATGTGATCAATATTGGTGAATGCTTGATTTGTGGGTTCAAATAAACTTATTAAATCAACATTAATTGTTTATCTTTTAGTTTACCACTTAAAATAATATGATCTCTAGATTAATAATATTGTGATTATTAAGTGATGATGCCTTAGATGTACTCATAAATTATAGGACTTAACAAAATTATTATGATATACCAACATAAAGTTAATTATACTATATTCATTGATGATGATTTCAATATAATCAGATGATATATTGATAACAATAACAATAATAATGTGAGAGGTGATTAGCAATAAGATTACAGACAACTAAATAAATTTTTAACACAACCATATTTATTTACACTATTTAGAAATTTATTTCAGACACATTGCATAAAGTAAGACAGAGACATTATATAAAATCAGGTATGGAAAATAATTTGTATCCCATTGACTACACACATAGTATATAAAATAAACTAGTACAGTGATATTCATGTTATCACTATCATTATTGGCTATGTTTCTATTATTATCTCTTATAGAATAGGAAAGTTAAACTATATTTAGACTAAATAAAGACTCACATTGTAAAACAAAAGTGTGTTTAAATCTTTGGGATATGTGCAAATTTTAAATCTCAAACTCAAAGTTATAATTTAGTGTAATAAACTGTAGCTATTTTATTCAAGCACAATTAACAATTATTTTCATTTACTATAAAAAGATTCATTGTATTAATGTGGGGACAGACATCAGAAGTCAAATTCACACATGGCATCAAAACATTGCCTATGTCCACAACCTAATCATTTTAATAGTTAACCTTTCTTACCAATCCATTGGTGAATCACTGCTGGATGAAGACAAATCAGCATTGTCCATATGCATCTCTTGCTCTTTCATATAGAAGTTCTACAATCATTAGTAACTTTTGGTTTGTTTGTTTATAAATTGATGAAGATCCTACAACATCATAAAGATGCTATTCCAATTAGGCAAACACTATAGATAGACCAGTGTTCATGAATCTAACTTTATCTTATCCTTGCTATTTAATTTTAAAATACTAAAACGTCACCATACACACTGGAAAACTAACTATATAACCTCATGAGGGATCAAACAATAAAGGGAGGCTCTACAAAACAACATGATAGTTGTACAATAATATGGCCAATTCTATTATTTTTTTCTAAATACAAAAGTGTGGGCAATACCTCATCACAGGGAAATAGAATTCAGATCATGGCTATCATCCTCTTTTGGGATTAACTATGATAACTAAGTTCTAACTATTGATCAGCCTTGACAATATCATCCTCTCATGGAATCAGCAATGGGATAATTGTCCATTTGCTTATGCATAATATCATTGATACTATATTTGATGTCATTTCATGTGGCACAAACTTATCAGCTGAGAGCTGTCATGACTCCTTATCAATACAAATAGCAAGATAAAATAATTCTATCAATAAAAGTAGAAACATAAATATTCCATTACACAATGCAGAAACTATTAGGGTATTAAACAAACCAACATGTAAGTCAAATGACCATTAACTATTTCTTTAAAATAATAATACTTTTGCTATAACAAGCAATACATGTGTAGACAATGGAGATTAGCCTCCATTTTATATTTAAAGTGGACATGTTAATTCATAGGCAGAATTAAATAAATACAAAATGCTTATATCAAATATTTTATATAATAAAACATTTGTGTCAATACACTATACCTTTGACAAGTTTTGTCTATTTGTACATGCTTCAATAAAATATTAAACAATGTTTTCAATAATCAAGCAAAATCATGCTGAAACAAAACTCACAGATGATTTTTCTGTAAGTTCACACATTTTTCTTTTTAAATTGATTAAACTTTATACTACTTAAAAATGACTTTTTAGTTTGTTTACTTTATATTTTCACATTTTTTTTCAAAATTATTTCTAATTATATTTTATGAAAATTATAATTTATAAGCAAACATATTTTTCTTCTTTATTACAAAGAGCATGAAAACAAATCTTTTTTTTTCTTTTTCCTTTCAATCTAAATAATTTACATATCATTTTTAAATATGAAAATTGGCTAATATAAATAAAATAAAAGCAATTGCTTACACTTTCTGGATTTGTTCTGAGTTTGAAGTAGTATTTGTTGAGGCAAATAATTATCCATATGGCTGTCATTTTTCTTTCTCCAGTATGCATCTCAGAAATTATAAAACCAATGGAAAATAGTGATGAATGAATACAAGGTTTAAGGTTTTTTTTACTCCATATTTTTAAATACACATTATCCTGTAATCTTATTCAATTCAATCCAAAAGGTTGTTACTTTTCAGCTTTTTATTTTTATTTTATGTTATAAGTGTAGATCTTGAAGTCCTTTTAATTCTCATTTTCTTTCTTAATAGTACCCTCTACAAACTTTGTTATATTATTTATACCTTATATTAAATTGCATTATGGTACTAAATGGACCAATAACTGAACAGTGTGAATAAATTAGTATTTCTCCCTCTAGTGATAACTAATTAAACTGTTTCATATCATTTTAAATTGCAATACAATATATTTGAAGAATATTTACAAAATTTAGAAGAATTAAAAATTGTTTTCTTTTCTATTAATTACTGTTTAATAATAATAAGAATAATAATAAAGTGCTAAATATATTCATACATCGAAATTGGTTTAATACTATTAAAATATTATTTTAAATATGACTGCCACTAGACCTTATGATAAAAATGTTTATGAAATTCATATCCACACTATCAGATTTTTTAGTTCTCAAACAGTCCAAGTCTTCATCACTTTCAGGATATTTATTGGTGAGCTTTACTTAATTGGAAAATTAAAGCATTTCAACCTATTACTGATTTTATACACAGATTTTCAATATTATAATTATTGTTAATTAATATTTAAAATTTTAAATACTAGATCACTTGAATAAAACAATGTAACTGAGCCAAACCATATGGTTACTATATATATATCAGTGAAATAATGCTTAAAGTTTAATGGGATAATATGTAACCATTAGAAACCAGTCACCCCCTAAACATACCAATATAGTTCCACTCTTGCTATTAAAAGAATAGAGATTGCCTTGACAACAGTGAGATATATTGATTACTATCATTATTGGTATGTTTAGGTGGTGACTGCTTTCTAATGGTTACATATTATCCCATTTAGCTTTAAGCATTATTTCACTTATTATTTAAATAATACATGGGCAATTTAAAACTATTGCAGTTTGAAATGTTATAATTGACTATTTCTTAGCATTCATTACATGGACATGTTTATTTTATGTTTAAAGAGGTTTATTTAAACTTCATTATATCAATATTTCAATCTCCATGGTCATGTTGCAATCTTTAGGTGTCCATATATATATATTCATTGGACCAGTCGTAAGAAAGGATTTCCACTCTTGCTATTAAAAGGAGAGGTCACCTTGATAACAGTGAGAAATATTGATTACTATCTATATTGGTATTTTTAGGTGGTGACTGATTTCTAATGGTTATATATATATATATATGAAAAACAAAAACAAGTTAATCACTTAACCTGCTATCACTTGTTATTTATGTTCAAAAGATGGCGCTATACCAAAACCGCCGAACAAGTGTAAGATTTGTTTTACATAAACGAAAAAAGAGTCTGACTCTTTTTTCGTTTATGTAAAACAAATCTTACACTTGTTCGGCGGTTTTGGTATAGCGCCATCTTTTGAACACACACACACACACACACACATATATATATATAATGGTGACAAATAAAAATAAACAATCTGAAAGAGTCTTTAAATATTGTATTCGCAGTTTGACATTACAGTTCCAATGTCTGTGTTTCAAACTACAAAAACAATAGTATGTTCTTATGTCAGAGAAGAGAAAATGTATGCAGAAGAACTTTAAATTCAAAATACATTTTATCAATTTTGATATTTCATATATATATATAAATATATTTTAAATATTTTGATATTTCATATATATATATATGTATATTCAAAATATTTTCTAAAATAATAATTATTTGTTTTATATAACATTACACACATAAACATTATTTTATGTTTATGATGAAATGAAGAAAAATTCTTTCATATGCAAGTATCCAAAAACAATATCAATAAATAAATGCTAGTTTTTAACTAGGGCAATATGATGGAAATTAAACTGATTCATATCTCAGAAAAAAAAAGATCAATTGGTTTTATATAATCACATAGATAATAATTGAAACACAGGCTTATTATATACCTGTGTCTATATATGTAATGCATTGGGTATATGAGCACAGACTTTTATACTCTCCACACTATCTCATAACACTAGTGTGGAGAGTGGTGGAGAGTGTGAAAGTATGTGCTCATATACCCTATGTAATTACATAGATAAGTAAATATAAATCTTTTATACTTTCTGCTGTTTGCATTTCATTTTTAAAATATGTGTAACATTCTTTTTTACAAAATAAAATATTCTTATGGTTTGCAATACAATGAAGCAATTAAATTTTTCATTTTCTCATATTTTATCAATAAACTACCACAGTCTATAGAGCAGACAATGTAGTTTCTTATCCCTTCATTATTTTTAAATCAAGTATATGCTTTTAGATTAAGTAAAAAATAATGCAAATAAATTTATTTGTGCTTTTGTTCAAAGCAAAATCATTAGAGAAATATGTTTGTTCAAATTTTTCAGTCCTATTTATAAAATTATCTTATTGATATCAGAGTAACTATCAATATTCACGAACTAAACTACTTCTGATAGTGTTCTAATAAAAATTTTATTAATAAAGGAATAAAAACAAATACTTTAGAAATGTTACATACAACAAAATTTTTGTTTTTAAAATACCAGTACTATTTTTTTATTTCCACAACAAATAAATAATTTACCCTATATTTTTAATATATTATACTGATATATACTTTTATACATATCTCCTAGTATAAGATTATACAAATAAAATGGACAAATATATATGTAATATTAAACATTTATTTGTACTATTTATTATTTACTATCAATAAGAAAAAATGAAGTATATAATAAAAAATAATAATAATTTCATCCAAGCCCTATATTTTATTCACATATTTTTTTTAAAATAAAGTCAATTTATAACTTACAAAACAATTAATAATAAACTATTTCATATTATCATTGCTGTCATAGCAACACAGTTAATATTTCATAATTTAACATCTGTTATCTGAAAATCAGATTAGAAATAAATAAATAAAAATTATGACTGACATCTTACCATGTACTGAAACACATCTCCAATTTCTGTAGACACAACACATTCGTTGTAACAAGAATTAAAGATGGAAATATTAGGCTGAGAAAACAAATATATATCACTGATATTCCTTAATACAATAAAAAATTGAATTGCAGCTAGACTGCATATATTTATAAAATAAATGACAATTGACAGTTGAAGTCATAAACTGGATTCCAAAATATTAAGAAAAACATAGAATGTGACTATATGTAAAATAGGTAGATGAAATAAAAAAGTTCATTGACGTGATTTAAAAGAAAAAGTTGTGAATTAGAGAAATCTTCATATTGCAATCAATGATAATCATTGAAAATAGATGGAGCATCATTATTTTACATATTTTCATAACAATAATATTTAAACAGCATTAAACTGTTGCACATACGCTTTGGATTTTAAATATAAAATTCATTCATTTTATATTTAAAATCCAAAGCGCATGTGCAACAGTTTAATGCTGTTTAAATATTATTGTTTATAAAAAATATTGTGCTATATAAAATAATTGACTTATTTATATTTTCATAACATTTTGTAAAGTGTGGCCAATAAAATTATTTTAATTAAAAAGTGAGAATATATACATATATATATATATATATATTGTTAAATATATAAGCTTCAAAAATACAACTATTGCCAAACATACATGAAAAGTTGATTTAAAACATTAAATGATTTCTCTGAGTGATTTTGACTTCTCAGCTGATTTAACATAGAGTGTGAAAAAAAAAAAAAAACTACTATCGCCAAATTAGCATACATCTGTTAATTTCTTATGTGAGTGTTTTGTTGTTTGTTAAACAGTAAAAATAATAAATGAATATATTTCCACATTTTTATTAAACATGTATTATTTATATTAAATATGTGTCCCAACAGATTTTAATTGTTGATGCAATTCCCTCATCACTAAGAGTTGATGAGAACTATCAACTAGATCTCTCTCAATCAATAAATAATTACACTTTCCTCATCTCTATCTGCTGAAAAATACACAGTGCAGATGAAAGATAAACTCTTTCTGTGCAAAACCAAAGGTCATTAATTATTTTTTTTTATATAACTGAAGTTAGACATCTATTGTTTCTCAGTTTGAAAAATAAGATTTTGCCACCATTGGAACATCACTAATTAACTTTATACTTTTTTTTAATGTTCGCAAAACAAATCAGTAAAATTTATATGTATATTTTTCTAATACTATAATTCCATATGAAAAATATAATTATAATTTGCCGTTTGTTACGAAAATTTATTATTAGAGAAAATGTTTTCCTCCAAAACTTACACGTTACTTCCTGTCATCATAAACATTCCATTGATATTCAAATATATTCGTGATTTCATTAGTTCTTCAATCCTGACATTGTATGCTTAAATGAATAAGTCATGGACTATTACTTAAGTTTGTATGGTCAGTTGGTAGACAGGTCATGTGATATTTAAACACCTAAGGAAAAGATCGAACACGACTTTTCCATTAATTTGTCCAAACATTTTTTTTTTACTTTTTTTAGTTGATATTTAATTCCAAAATACATTTACCATAGCAAATTAATTACATTGTTACATTTTTATTTACCATTGTCAAACTTCCTCCACTCACAACTTTGGTGCCATCCATTTCTAATAAATACAATAATGATTATTACTAATCATTTTCGAAACTAGAGATTACGTTTACCACAGATATCTGCTAGAGATAATCTCTAGTATCGAAAATGATTAGTAATAATCATTATTACATTTATCTGAAATGGATGGCGTCAAAGTTGTGAGTGGAGGAAGTTTGACAATGGTAAATGAAAATGTAACAATTTACTCTAGGTAAATACTTTTCACATTATATATATATAAAATATATATATATATATATATATAGTGATATCTCTTATCTTATATATATATATATATATATATATATATATAAGAGATAGTGACCTGGGCTAAATAATGAGTGCTGGTTCAGCACAAAATGCATCTTAGGGTCATTTGTCTTTTATTATATCTTTGTTTAAAGTGAATTTTTAAAAATGGGAAAGTATGGAGGTGTATATTATATCTACAAATTAATTAACTCATCCATTATTTCAAGTCTATTTTAGATTATGTTTAATGCTGATAACTAGTATTGCAAAATATTTAATTTAATTCTAGTTTAGCCATTTAAATTTCTTTTGAATTCTTTTCATTTTTTATTTTTATTTTCTGTAAGATCTTTCTCAGTTATTGGAAGTGCAAAAAATTATATAATTAGAATATATTTCTTTAAATTTATTTTTCAAACAACTGTTTTAATAATTAATAATTCTAAAAATCACTTAATGTTTTTTTTTTTTAAGTAGGATATTCTTTCAAGTAATGGAATTCCTTAAGTTAATTGTTTATCAAGTTATTCTAAAATAATGTTTAAATGAATTTAAGTGTTAACATTTTGAAGCTAATTTATTGAAAAAATCTTAATGTATGAAATGAAATTTATTTGTTTATGGAACCTTTGCTTATGTGTGCTCAGAAACATTGACTTTGCTTGTTTTTGGTAGCTATGTCTCTGAAATGCATTGTGGATTTTACAACTATTAAATAAATAAAATATTAATACGGACCTATGTAAAAAATGTATATCATTAACAGCCAGCTATTTAAAATTAAAATTAAAAGTAATTACAAAAATTATATATATATATATATATATATATATATATATGTAATATATATATGTATATTATATATATATATATATATATATATATATAAGATGTGATATGTTGGACTATTTCCATCATTTATGAGTGAATGTTAAATGTATAAAACATTTTAAACTTTATTTAAACTTTTCCAAATACAAACAACTTGTTAGTAATAACACACAAATAGACAATACACGTTAGTAATTACGCAATGTTTTGAGTAGTATTATTCTCCACTCTTCTTCAGGTGTTGCTGGCCTATATGCACAGTGACAATATTCGCTTAGAAGTTGAACTTGCACCTTTAGATTCTTGTATATCGAATTTAAGGCAACTGCTGTTCCAACTGAGCAGATTTTGTATATCGAATTTAAGGCAAATGATCTACCAACTGAGCTATTCTGTCAAAGGCCTTTGACAGAATAGCTCAGTTGGTAGAGCATTTGCCTTAAATTCGATATACAAAAATCTAAAGGTGTGTGTTCAACTTCTAAGTGAATATTGTCACTGTGCATATAGCCCAGCAACACCTGAAAAAAGAGTGGATAATAATACTTCTCAAAACGTTGTGTAATTACTAATCTGCATTGTCTATTTGTGTGTTATTACTAACAAGTTGTTTGTATTTGTAAAAGTTTAAATAAAGTTTAAAATTTTCTATACATTCAACATTCACTCATAAATGATGGAAATAGTCCAACATATCACATCTTATAATATACCATCATTACAAACCTTCAGACAAATACTGAATTTTTAATAGTTAGAGCTGATATTATTTAATTTTTTAGATACACTTGAAATTAAATATACTTTAAAAAAAATCATATTAAAAGAGAATTTTGAATAACAGCTAATAATATTTAAGTCATTGAGAAATTATTTATTTCACAGGAGGTATATAAAACTGGAGAGTATTTGTTAAAAAAAAAACAAAAAAACAAAAACATATTTATTGAATTTATAATTTATAAAGATGACTAATTTTTTTGATTAAAAAATAAAATAGTAATCAAATGTAGCTTGATTAATATACCTATTAGATTAATTGATAACACATTCTTCATCATTTTTAAATATTTTCAAATTGAATAGAATAGCATATTTTGCATAAACAAGAATCATAATAAAAAGATATAAAGGTAACACTTTAAAATTTTTAAGATATCAATGCAGATTATAAACTTTTTAAATGTTAAATTGTGGATACAATAAAAATATATTAACAATATTTTGATGTTAATTAATATTATAAACAGAAAATGATGTTTAGGTCTGGTTAATTTATGCTAGTGTAACTATGCATCTAGCAACCATCTTTCACTTCTTATAGTATTGAAGCTAATATTCTGGTATTCAAAATCTTCTTAAAATATATGACTCTAGAATAAGGTGAAGATAAAAGCTCTTAAAAGTATATGGTTAAGCATTTAAATAGGTAATTATTTACAAATAGTTGTAACATAAACTGAAAATGAAAAAAAAAAAATCATAACTTTTAAAGTATAAAATCTATTCAAAAAATGATCATAAATTCATATGCCTTTATTTGGATCTCATTTGCATATAACACTCAAGTTGAGATTTTTTTTTTTTTAACTTTGTACATAAGTTAATCATTTAGGAAATAATATTTGAGGGTTTAAGATTTGACATGTCTTCTAATGGAAGTCCTTTTCAGATTTATAATATTAAGATTGTTACACATACAGACCATGTTATAAAATGAAGTACTATGTCAACTATTCAAATATCACATGCTATGAAAAGAGTTTGATGTATCTTTATAGTTGATAAAAAGATATCTATTATAATATTAGTTATTGCTGATTAAAATAATTAGTTATTGAAGGGATTTAATTGATAATAAATACCATTTATTTACAAAATAAAGATTTTTTATATAATATATGATTTATAATTATTTAATATTTTATTATTTTGCATAAAATATTAACACAAAATAGAATACCTTAAAATAAAGCTGACATTAATATACAGGATGAATATTGTCTAGAACTCAAAATATTTTTGGAGGTTGGAGTTCATAGATTTTTTTCGTTTTAGGGGAGTTGAATAATTTTTTAGCAACTAAAAAAAAACAATTATCAGAAAAAAATAAACATATAAGAGCCATAAAAATCAATAGAAATAATATTATATTATTAACTCCAAAAAAAAAAAAACTGTTGAAAAATTGTTATATCAAAAAGTATTATTATAATAACATTATTATAATGGGAGAGTTCCAAAAAGGCAAAAGTGTTAGGGCTATAAAAATTATGATGTAACCATTATTTACAAAACAACAACTTTACTTTGCAATATATATATAATACTTTTTAAAATGAAATAGTATATATATATATATATAATAAAAATAACCAAATGTTTATTTGTGTAGGGAGTCTTGTAAATTTTGAGAACAATATATATATATATATATATATATATATATATATATGTTAATTCTAATGTTTTCACGGATAAAAGATGTCATATTATTATTACTATTTGCGGGATATTCTGTGTAGTGAAAAAGCTAAATGCTGACATTTCAGTACAATATCAAGTACCTTCCTCAGAGCATCCTCTTTCTCAAATCATAAGAATGCATGTGAGATTTAAAATCGTTTTTATCGTTTTCTTTCTCCTCATATTTAAATTCTATTGGTTGAGAAGTTTTAAAATTTATTTTCTCTTCCAATAGTTTCTTCCAAATGTTGTTAATCTTCTTTAACTCACACCTTTCATTTATGCTCTTGGGCCTTTTAAAAATCTCTTATACATATCAAAAGAAAAAAGATTTTGATACATCAAAAATTAAGACAATTTTGCCATATATTAAAGGAGTAACTGATAGAATTGGTAACATTTTAAAGAATAATAATATTCACACAATTTACACTACTTATAAAAAAATTAGTGAAATATTTCCTCTTCCTAAAGATAAAATTGCTTTGGAGTGTCATGGTGTGTATGAAATTCCATGTAGGGTCTGTCCACATACATATATAGGACAGACTAATCATAGAATAAATATTAGAAAGGAAGAACACATTATGGCAGTGAGAGAAAAATCCAATTCATCAGCTATTTATTCTCATATTAAATTAACAAATCATGATATCAATTTTGAAAAAAACAAATATTTTAGCAAAAATTGAACAATATGACCAGAGATTGCTAAGAGAAGCTATAGAGATTTTTAAAAGACCCAAGAGCATAAATGAAAGGTGTAAGTTAAAGAAGATTAACAATATTTGGAAGAAACTATTGGAAGAGAAAATAAATTTTAAAACTTCTCAACCAATAGAATTTAAATATGAGGAGAAAGAAAATGATAAAAATGATTTTAAATCCCACATGCATTCTTATGATTTGAGAAAGAGGACACTCTGAGGAAGGTACTTGATATTGTACTGAAACATCAGCATTTAGCTTTTTCACTACACGGAATATCCTGCAAATAGTAATAATAATATGACACACACACACACACACACACACACACACACATATATATATATATATATATATATATATGTGGCTACTATATATATATATATATATATATATATATATATATAGTAGCCACTTCTATCTTCTTTTGATCACCAAGGGAGACACTAGATTACTAATGACCTACAAAACAGAAAGAGCACATATAATGAACTTATGGAATAATAAATATGAAAAAAGTGATTATAAAGAAAGTGGATTATTGGTTTTTATGCTGGGTTTGGGAAAATATAAAGGGGATTTAGATATAAAGGTCATAGAGTTGACAAAAATTATGTTGTGGAAATGGGATGGAGCAGAATATGGGAAAACTTACACTAAGGAATGGAAAATAAAGTGGCTAACAGGTTTATCTGGGCATAATTGTTGAGAGATTCTTGACTCTGTTTAAGAAGAAGCTACAGTACATCACATCATAAAAAAAATTAATTTATGGTTATCAAAAGTTAATAATGGTAACAAATGCTACTATCTGGACCCAGAGAAAGAAAGTGATTTTTAAATTGAGAAAAGACTGCAGAGACAAATAACAGCCCAAAATAATTTTAAATAATTTCATAGATTATTAAACTCAAAAACAAAATAAAATTTGACCCAGATTCTTCTAGTGTATTTATCAGAGAGTGTACATGAGTATTAAAACATTAAACACCCTGGAAGATACATATGTTTCTAACCTAAGGTTTAAAAAAGGGGAGGATTTATAACATTTTCCTACCAGTGCTTTATAAAAACTAATTTTAGCCTTCCCATTCATAAATTGCAAAATGAAAGGGGTTTTGTAAGGAGTAAAACAAAACAGCACAGGTGAGCTTTCCTTGGCCTAGAATAAATGATCAGGACCAAGAATTTCATATGCCTGTAGAACAGCCCATGATTAACTATGTCCATAAGAGAACAAAAAAATTACAATTTCCTATGATCTTAAAAAGAAGCAAACCAAAATCTCCAATTAAAAAAAATAACATATCAATATACTTGATAAACTGCCATCCAAAATATTGACAGTCTGCAGGAAAATACAAGAATATAGTACATGAGTAAAAAAGAAATTATGAATATCTTCCAAAACATTTATCAGGAGGAGAAACAATAATAATAAAATCTAAATTCACAATACATTCTCCAATAAATACATAAAATTTTATAAACTTTGTGAACTTTATAGCATATAGCCACAAAAATACTTTTCATTCAGTCATAACAAAAAAATAAAAATTTTCTCTTAAATAACTTTCTAATTCTTCAAAATGATTGATAATCTTTTCCTTCCGAATCCGATTGATTTAAAATCAGTTTTACTTGCAATTACATATAATTATAAATAAGTTTAATAATAGACACACACATGTATAAGCATATGATATACAGATCATTAAAAAATCACAATAAGCAAAGAATTACTGTTAAAATATTAATTATTACTGCTAGAATTAGTAAAGAATAAATATCTCATATATTACAATATTTAGGACTTGGTAATGTTCAAAGAACAGTTGGAGAATAAAATACTAATTACTATGGACAAAGCAAGACAAATATTTTTTTTACAATATAATACATTGATATTGGCAATGATATTCTAATTTATAAAAAAGAAATATATACAGTAAGATTTCATATAATGAACTCTTTTTTTTAAAAAAATACTTCTTCACCCCTATTGGTCTATAAATGGATTCTTCCATTGATTATAACATGCTTAATACATGACCAAATTTATTTTAAAATAATAACAATATAAATTACCAACATAATGTATTCTTTCATTATGCTATCTATGAGACGTTCTTGAAGAAAAATACAACAACAGATGTAATAATAATAGATACAATAATAAAACATTTCTTAACTAATACTATCTAATATGCTATTAAATAATAATAATAAAGTTCCTTTCTTCTTTCTTCTTCTCAAAGAAAACAACAGTTTATCAATAGTTTTTACATGACTTTCCTTGTCATGTTTCCAAATAGATAAGGAAAATAATTATACTGCACAAGACAAATATTAACACAAAACAGCACATTCCTGCAGGAGAAAAGAAACAATATTATTTTTAATTTAGAATAACAGGTTCAATGTTTTAGCAGTTTGCTATGAATTCCTGTTGATGCTGTGCATTAGGAAACATTAATTAGGCACTGCACACTTTAAGATGTATAAGGTAATATTTCCTATTTTATTCATGAAATTTTAAAATGCCTTCAATAAGTGGAAACATATAAGTTTATCCATTTTATCATTTATTTCATGTATTAATTTTAGAAAACATGTAAATATCAATTGTTCATTTCTTTTGCACACTTAATTTTTATCTCCTTCAATAGGTAAAGGTGTAAATAAATGTCTACTATTCCAATAAATGTATCAATAAAATTATATAATTCTTATGTATATTTTTGAATTGTCTTCATATTTAGCATGAAATCTATTTATTAAAGTTCTGAAAATGTTCAATGACAGTTCTCATCTTTATTCCCTTCATAGTATGATTAAAACTTAAAAACTTAATTGTTATAAAATAAACAAACATTCTTTTATTCTTTCCTGTCAATTTTAAATTTAAATAAAACAATTTTATAGTCCTATCAAGCATTCCCATTTCTTAAATAATAATAATTTATCTTGAATAATAGAATATAACACTTACATGTACTTTAGCATAATGTTGAGAAAATCTGAATGATCAGCTGGAAGCAAATTGACATATCTTTTAGTGGTTTTTAAGTACACATTTCACAAACAAATAATATATTTAAATTTTCAACTTGAACTCTGAAAAAGGAAAAACAATTTCACTATTAAACTTTGCTAAATAAACTTAGTTATAGCTGTCCTTGGTTAGCTATAATTGCCCTCGTAAAAGTTTTAATAATTGACTGCCCTCTTCAAAAGTAATAATAATCGACTCTGCCTTAAGTACTAATAATTGACTCTGCCCTGTTAAAAGTAATAAGTATTCTTTTTTATAGATTTTTTAAAATAATCATTACATCACATTGTTCTCTTCTAATTGTTTATGACAGTGTTACATCATCAGAAAAAGATTGTCAATCGCTCCTCCCACTTGCAAACTTACTTAATTATGCAAAAACTTGAGACAGTAAAAAAAAATAGACATGAAAAAAAATTATTTCGTCTTTTAAATAAATGGGAAAAAATATTGAACTAATAATTAAATATTTTTAAAGCAGTAGAATAAAATTGATGACAATTGTTTTAATAAATGAAATATTTTACAGTATTTGTCATATCCACCAGTCTATAATTCATTGATTTATTTAGAATGTAATTAAGTTAGTTTTTTAATACTATTATTGATATAATTAAATATTTGAATGTAATGTGGGATATTTAATGGTTTACTGAAACATATGAATGAAAAATGAAGTTGGATAATGCATGCATATTCAGTAGTAATATGCTATAGGTATTATATTATACTGACTGAAATGACAATGTGAATGATGATGAGAGAAACATGTTTTAATGTTTATGCTATAAATTAAAATGTACAAAACAAATGGACTAGAAAATTATTCTAGTAAAATGGGATACTGATTTCTGAACAAATAAAACAAATAAGCAACAACTTAAGCTGTACTGACTATGCATATAACAAGCCACCCCCCTATTCTATCACCGATTATACCCCAAAACAAGACACTAAACAATTAAGAAATCTTTTTAATTATATCTACACTTGCTTTTAATTACAGTTTTAAGTCAAAATATATTTTTTTTAAATATCACGTTATTTCATTTTTTTTAAAGAGGATTATATCAGATATTACTGATATACTACCACACTACTACAAACACTATTTCTGGTGACAATCCACAAGGTCACAATATATATATATATATTGTAACGATACATAAATATGTCGTTATATTAATTTAAAATAAAAACTTACAAGTTCGCAAATAAGAGTAAAAAAACTAAACGCTAAAATTAAAAATGTTTGTTATACGTATATACATTCGCACAGATGCTAAACTTTAAAAATATTTTTTTCATAAACAAAAAAAAAAAAGTATCTGAACGTATTTTTTTTTAATAAAAAAATACCAGATTGAAATATAAAAATATTTTAATAAAAAAATAACGTAAGTTAAAGTAAAAACAGGTATTAATTAATTCCTGTAATCTGTAAATGGAAATGATTGTTTATTAATTATCTAAAAGCTGTGTAATTAAAAAGTCAGATGAAAAGTTAGATAAGAGAAGAAAGAAATTTTAGCTTGACCAATGGAAGCACTAAGCCTTGGCTCGGACCCTAACGAAAGTGATAGACTAGTGATGTTTTGTTCATTGAATCCTTGTGGATAATATAAAAAGGGAAATACAGTTTTTTTCTGACAGTTCCAGCATTGTGTGTTTGAGAGATGTGGTATGACGCACATACCACACTCTCTATAAAAAAAATGAAAAGACTGTGATACCTTGAACCAGCTATTGCCATCTCCAGAACATTACCTTCCAACGGAGGCGTTGCGGGAATTGAAAGCAGAGGCCTTGACTCTTCTACCATAAGCTATATGAAATGAACAATTGTTAAAATCAATTAAGAACTTTCGCCAAGTTTTACAAATTGATAAACAAGCCAACTGAAATGTTAAAACGGACTCTTATCTGACTTTTGTAAGTTTTTAAATCAAATTAATAATGTTTAATTTTATATGTTTTCCGATTGATAAACATCATTTCCATTTTTTTTTATTGTAAAGATTATTTAAATGTATGAAATTTAAGTTGTTTATAGACACTTGCATGGATTCGTTTGCGGTTAATTATATTTTGGTTTTCATATTTGATCAAAATATATAAACATTCGATAAATAATGATACCTTACGGTGAGTATCTAAAAATGTATTTATTCGGATGTCTTTTAAGTTATTGGTGACAATGCAAGTATCTTATGGTGAATACTATTGGGTTACTTATAAGTTTCCCTCTGCGATTGTCGGTATCAATAATTTTGTATTTTGATCGTTTATGTTTATTTTGAAATGTTTTTGACTGTGGAATCTATGTAATCGATCTATACCCAACATTTTTAAACAAATCTGTGTGAACGTATTTAAATGTTAAAATTAAGTTGGGCATGAATGGCTATATAGTTTTGTAAAGTTGTATTAAGGGAGGGTAATCTTAGGTTATTCATTTCGTAGTTGAATTGGTTCAATGGATTGGATATATTTGTGTAATTAGTAGATGTAGTATGAGGTCCGCTACGGGCAGGATTATAGATATACGCCACACACCCTCTGTTTGCCTATGGATGGGTTTGTAAGTCGGCAGAAGACCGCAGTCCATTCCTATGGAGTTTTTTGTTTATTGTTCTACTTGCCAACATATGTCACATTCCTGTTGGTGGAGAGTCAATGTCTTCTCTATTTCTACTTATTGTTCAGATGTACATTCCTGACAATATAGTATTTTGTGTTGTCGTATCATGCTACATTGAATACATGAATGTATCAGATGGATTGGCGCCAATTTGGTTGCGAAATTTGTTGCCTAAGGTTAAATCAGGGAAGAATATTTTCTTTTCAAATGCAGATCTATGTAGTCTATTCATACTTGACTATCTAAATAATAATTAAACTCATTGAAACTTAGTTAAATGTAAAATTAAAAGTTAATATAAAAATCTAAAATGTTAAACTTATTCCTCAAAATTTAAATATTATTTTATATGTGCGTAAATAAATATTTTTATATGTTAATTTCTGGCAGTGGCTTTTACTCTTTGATATTTAAGATATAAAATTTATAGATTTTTATCTCTGCGTCTCCACTGAGCTAGTGACTTGGGCTAATGATCGGAATATTTAAATAAAGTGGAATCTTAACAGCGCGTATCTGCCTACTCTATAAATTTTTCTAGGCTCAAATGCCTAGATGGTGCCCTTGTAGTGCAGATATTATTTTTGCGGTTAGATTCAATCATGCACTTTCATTCCGATTGGTACAATATATATATATATGACCAATGCTCACTAATAGAATTTTTGACTTGAAAAGTTACATATATATTGCAAAAATAAATTAATCAAATAAGAAATAGTAAAAATTTGTAACACTACAAAACATAGAGTTACAAAAGCAAATGATTAAATTCAAATTTATACATTCATTGTAACAAACACTCTGATGATAATGATATTTAGCACTGAGGGGTAGCTTATATTTAATGATTTAAAAAGTACTTTTAATTTCTTTTAGATTCATTCAATTTAAACTTAATCTCTTAAGTGACAATCTCTCTTAAATGGAAAAATTATTTCTGGATATTTTGCTATTGGTGGATTGAATGTTATTCATGGTTAGTTTATATTGAAGACTTACATGTTGAATTAGTTTGAAAAGTAAAAACAAACTAAATTTGGTAATAGAAATTACATAGCAGTTTATTTACAATAACATATAAAATACAATGTCCTTATTTATATATTCATAACTGCTACCAAATAATTATATTACAAAATATTAAAAACAAAGTTATACTTATAGTCAAATATAAATAAAATTCATGTCAATTAATAAAATTGTTTCAAACTATTATTTTTTGTAAAGAGGGTAAGCTTATTATATATGTGCATATTTTTATAGACTTAATCCATCCAATCCTGATTATGATCACTATTTTCAAGTGTCAGTAATGGTAGACAATATACATATATATATATTAGTCACACTAAAGATATGTTTATATAATATTTAAAAGAGAAGGTACTTATTTATTTATGGTAGGGGTTCCTTCTTTAAAGTAGGCAACATTGAACTCTGTGCAATTTCAACATTTGTGTCTAGATACAAATGCAAAGTTATAGGTTCTTTGACTAGCATGTCTTTGGTTTTAAGAGCCACATATAAATAGTTATTTTCTAGCTAATATAATCATTTTGTCTGTGTTTTATATACTGTTCTAAAATACCGTTAAACAGTATGCAAAATAGAACAAAGTAAAACTATTTAAAATTATTCTCAAATAAACTAATTTAACTAGTGATTGTTTTCCTGGAATCATTCCACACTGTATTTTTCTTCATTCAGCATTATGTCAGCATTGTGTTTTTTCCAGATTTATATCTCATGTCCTCATGATGTGTTTTAACACATAACACAAATTAACTTATTAATTTATGTAGTGTGTTTATACAACATCTTTATCCACACTTAACGGCCAGATTTATTGTATATGTTCACACATGTGTTTTTTTATAAATATTTTCTACAGTCTGTATGATTATTTTATAAATAATTATAAAAAAATATTTTATTTAGGCTGATTAGAGAGACAGAGAAATAAAATAAAATATGACAAAAGTTTGAAATTTATATTTATATTTTTAAATTTTAACATTTTATAGCTTTTAATAACATATTTAGATATGCTACTAGATTTACTTCAAAAAGAAATTATTTCTTCCTGCCGGTAAATCTGAAAAGGCACAAAATATTATAAATTTTCCTAAACTTCTCAATGTATTTGTGTGCAATAAAAAATAAAATAATTATTTTTTTTTTTTTACTTTCCTTACTTTGCGCAAGGTATAATTTTGTTTTTTTTTTTGCATTTTTGAAAAATATGTTTGTGTTACAAAACATTTATTAGTATTATTAACTATGCAGACCATTTTTTTTTTAATTTCTTAAACTGATCTAACTATGTTACACATACATGTCTAATGTGCATGCCTACACACATGGAAATGTATCATATTTATAAATAAATTTAATATGTTCTGTTATTAAATTTCTTTTAATAATTTTATGAAAATGCAGATATGGAAAGCAATTGATTTTCTATGCAATCAAATTTGTACTGTTACAATATGCATTACTTAAAACAAACATGTTTAAAAGGAAGCTTTTTAAAACATTATTATAGGTAGTTTTTTCTATATTTAATACATAATGTATTTAATCTGAATATTTATAATTTATATTTTTCAGAAAATATAACACAAACATTAAATGTTTTTTATAGTTAACTACTTGCTAAAAAGTTTATGATAAACACTTTTAAGTTGAGTTATGTGTATATAATATGAACTGTCACTTTGTCTACAATAATTAAAACTTTATGAAATTCAGAATCACTTAAAATCAATATCAAAAAAGCTGTTAGATAATTTTTATATAAAAATTATTTGTGTAATCAGTTAAACATTAAAATAATAAAATTTATATCAATTACTAAATAATAATTAATTGTTCAACTTTTAGAAAATTAGATAAAAAGGCAATGAATATTAACATTTATTAAACGATAGATGTTAATATCAGGACAAATACTTAATTATACTAATCTTTTCCAAATAACCATGATTTAAAGATATACTTTTTTTTATTTCTACTTACCTGATCTATGACTATTTACTTTATTAAAATGAGTAGTATTTAACTCTATCTTTACTAAAGCTTTGTTAACATCTCTATGAACTTAGAAAATCTATTTTATTAAGATCATTTGAAAGATTGACTATTTTTATAAGAACTAAAAAACTTATCTGAAAGTGAATTTATTTTACATTGGAAAATGTGAATTCTGGTATTGATATAAATATCACCAATGATTTAATATATCTATGATAAATTTCATTAATTATACTGATAATTAACATAAATGCCTACTATGTACTGTAAGTAATGTTTTTTTTTATTTATAAAGATGTGATAAAACATAAAAAGATATCCAACCTCATAATCTGTTTAACAGTTCTCCACACTTGTATTTTGTAGTTTATTCTCTTATCATCGGGTGATTAATAGATAGATAATGGAAAACATCTAACAATCACTGTAAATGTTAACAGAATTTATAATGTCATAATAGAAATGACTTTGGTGAATGCAGTGCATTTCTTTTCTGTTTAAAGCAGCAGTTTGTTCTTGATTTCAAAGCACCGTTTTGCGCAGCAGAACATCATGGTAACTTTATATAAAGGTTCAAATACAATAATTTTGTTTTTAAAATGTAAAGAATAAAAGATCACAAATCATTCTAAAATGTTTATATTTAAATAAATAATTAACATTTAACACATAAAACATTGTATTTGACTACAACAGACTTTCAATAAATCCATAAATAAGTTATAATCACTTTTCATTAACTGGAAAACTGTTATACTTTTTTTAAAAATGAAACTTCTAGTAATCATATTAACCATTTCGTTTTATTTAACTATTAAACTATTTCCATTTATGAATAAGATCTATTTTTTACAAAGCAAAAATATTGCTTTTTAACGATATATTGCTTTTTATATATATATATATATATATATATATATATATTAATTCTAATATTCTTACGGATAAATGATGAATTCATAGTATTATTTCCGGGAGCTTCAGTGTAATGAAAATATAAGAACATAATAGCTGACGTTTCATTGAAACATCAGTTATTTAACTATTATATTTTTATTACATGGAGGCTCCAAAAATAATACTATGAATTATATATATATATATATATATATATATATATATATATATATATATATATATATATATATATATATATATATATATATATATATATATATATATATATATATATGAAATAGTTAAAAAAAGACAATGTCTTATAAAATGTTCCAGTATAAATGAGGATATGAAAATTAAAATTTTTTCAAGAGAAATCTTTTAAATACTAAATTTTATGATATGCCTAAAATTCATAAAACTGAAGTACCATTGTGGCTTATTGTGTGTGCTCTTAAATACTAAATTTTATAATATGCCTAAAATTCATAAACCTGAAGTACCATTGTAGCCTATTGTGTGTGCTATAGATTTTCCACACATATTTTGACTAGATATTTAGACCAATGCTTATAGCCATTAACATATAACTTTCCATCCAGAATTAAAAATTCAAGTCATTTTGTTTCTATAATTAAAAACTTAAAATTAACTAAAACTGAATTATTGATTAGTTTTAATATTTCTTCTATAGGTTTTTGTTGAAAAATCTTTAGCTATAATAATTTGCCTGATTTTATTATTCCATTAGCAAAACATTGCCATGAAAATACTTTTTTTTTTCATGATTTTCAAAAGTATAAACTATGTAATTTTTACTGTCACCTGTAATTACTGATCTTTTCATGAATTGTTTTGAAAATCAAGTATTAAATGGAAGTTAATAAAAATCTTTCTATTGGACTCAGATATGTGGTTGATATATTTGTTATATGCCCTCATGATATTGTGCTTTGAACTCTTTTTGTTTTTCTTAATGATTAACATCCTAATATTAAGTTTACTAATGTAAGTAAAAATAAATCACTTTCTTTTTAAATGTTTTGATTGCAAGAAAATATGATGACTCTTATCAATATCAATTTACAGAAAATCCACTCATACAAACAGATAATTTAATTTTCATCATAATCTTGCATAAATATTTTTGTAGCAAAAATAAAAATAAGAAATATTTTGATGAGATAGCTAATCTGACAAAGATCATCTTACTCAAGAAATATAACTAGCAAAAAATATCATTTCTAATTGTTACAATAAAACATATAAGGCATTACATAGCATTGATACAAAAAAGAAAGACAAAATTTATAATTCAATTAGTTATAGAGTGGTTTTACTTTATTTTAAAACTTTCACTGATTAAAATCAGTAGAAGATTATCTAACATTAACATAAAGACTGCTTTTAGTTGCAAAAGAATTGGTATTTGTTCCATAAACTTAAAGGTAGAATATTTTTGAGATACATGTGTGTTTATGAGATTCCATGTTTACAGTGCTCAAAATCTATGTAGGTCAGTATAATAGACAAATTAATGTCATAATTAATGAATATAAATGTCTTTAATCAGAAGCTTATTACATCAGTTTTTATTTCATTTTTTTAGAAATTGGTCAAAAACCAGACTTTTATAATGCTTAAGTACTTGCTAATTTGGGAAATGATTTGAGAACCAAATTGGTTGTGAGTGAAATATTAAAAAGACCAACTGTTTTAAATAGAGCTGATGTAGCACAATGTATTCCAGCCTTATGGAAACCTATTTCTTTCTTTATTCTAATATAAACTTGAAATCAATTAATAGTGAAGCTGAAGAAAATAAACATTTTGTCAATACACATATTGTGAATGCTCAACTACTTCACATTCAATGTTCTTTATCTTACATTCAATCTCATTACTATTTGAGATCTAAGGAGTTTTTTTTTGAAAAGTTAACCTTGCCAATGACAGATGCTATTTCATGAAAACTTTGGGAAGTAATCAAAAACAACCCAGTTTAATTTCTAAAAACTTCTTTATTTACATCATATAACCATGGAAACATTAAATATAATGTGTATATATTATATTCAATGTATTCATGGTTATATGATATAAATAAAGTAGTTTTTGAATTAATCTGAGTTATTTTTGTTTATTTCCCAATGTTTTATTAAAATAGCATCCACCATTGTCAAGGACAAACAACCTATAATAGATCTTTTGTTGAGGTTTATATATGTATTGTACCCTCACTTCCAGTTAAATTTCCCACAGGTCAATGTTCCTGGATAGAACAATCACCAACCGTAGTCTGTATTATTATAGTTTTAAATATCTTTAGAAATACTTTACCGAATAATACTCTGTATGTCCAGCATACAACAATTAACTTATTTTGAATATTTTCCAATGTAATATAAATTATTTTACCAATAATCTTCATTTTTTTTAAATTTTTTTTAAAAATTTATATTTTTCAAAAATAAATTTTAATATTTCTTCAAAAAGAAATATTTCAGCATCTTAAATAATTGTTATTTTACATGAACATTTTTTTTTTAAAAAAAAAACTATTCTACTTTAAAATAGTTTTCAGAATAAAAATTTCATATTTTTCTTTTCTTCTCTGATGAGCTTTTCTGAATCTTTTTCATGAAGTTCTGTCTATTAAATTTACTATTACGTTAGCATGAATGCTTAACATAGGCAAAATTATGTGCCTAGTAGGAAAATAATAATTCGGTATTTTTCTCTATAAATTTAAGTTCAATGATGACTCCTCCACGTTTAAGTTGATGTTAAATAAGATGAAATAGATCAGCAAGGCAAGGAATTACTTAATTTTTAGCCACACATTTCCATATCATGATCTTATGATAATGAATAAATATCCCTTCTTTTTATAATTTAAAATAATAAAATTGACTATTACTAATATCTGTAATTAACTAAAGTTTCAGTAACAGTAACAACTATAGTAAGAATTAAAATAATAGCAATCTGAAAAATCTGTGCAGCTCTTATATACTCAAGCCTACTCCACATCTGATTGGACAATTAAACAATACTTACTTCCAATGACCCTGGGAAAACAACACTGATTAATGTTAAAACAAATAATCATTTACTAAATAATTTTTTTTTATATTATTGAATTCTTAATTAATTTTCATATTTTATTGATACTTAATAAATACTGTAAAATAATTTTTAAAAATCACATTATAATATTTATAACTATATCTGTCCTTCTTTTAAACAAAACTTATTTATTTTCAAAATAAAATACAAATCTGATTTTATTTATTATATTCACTTTAAAAACCCAATTTAATATTTATAACAGATAATATTATTTTATTATGGGATAGCCAAATCTAATATTTTTAAAACTTATATTAGAATTTTAAAATAGTTTTACTTTATTACAAAAACTTTACAAGTGCAAATGTAAACATTTACACATCACATGGTTTACAAAAATACATGAGACACTAATAATAATTTAACTGAAAATAAAATAATTTAATTTCTAAAATATTACATAAAAATAATATTATAGCAGAATTTTAAATAATTATTTCAATATTATAAAATCAACTATGCACTTGTCCCATATTATTAATTTTAATTAAATGATTTTTAAATATAACTGCTAAATACAATTATTACTATTAAGTAGTCTATTCGTTTAACTTTAAATTACTACTTTTAAAATTTACTTTGATCACTTATTTATAAGACTTATTAAATCAGTATTTACTATGGCCAGCTTTCCCAACAATACAATCTTATAATAATTTTTAGTTAACTCTTTTCTTTCAAATACTAACACAATATTATACACCAACTATTTTACTTGCCCTTAGTAGATTATTAAAAGATATCAACACATAACATACATCATTCCCTTACTTAACTTTGAAATTTAAAATTTTCCAGTAAATTGATCTAAATAATCCATCCTTACCTAAATAAAAGGGTACAATATATACTATAATTGTATCCAATTAATTCTTAATATATATTTAAACAAAAACATATTATCAGGAATTGGATATAAAATATGATTGTTTTTATTTTATTTAAAATATAATACAAATTTGTAGGATTTTGCATATGAGAAAAAAAAGTTAAAATCTAATTAAAAATAAAAGTATTATGTATGTAAAAATAGTTAAAAATGTTTGATTTTCACTAAAAAAATAAATTCTGTATCTATGGTTAAAAAGTATAGTATATAACTTTATAAAAGGGATTGATTATGGTCTTATTGATAGGCCAATGTAGTCAAAGTGTGCTTAATTGAAAATAGAGTTCTTGTAACATGAATATGTTTTTTTAATGTTTGTGATGTTAGCATTTTCATTGTATTTATATCTTGAACTATATCCATTATTTAATAATAAGTATTGAATGTCTTCAGAAAATTTAAGTTTATTTAAATTTTTCAATTACATTCAACAGTTAGTAATAGCACAATGGTTCAATTAGTATTATTTTCCTCTCTTATTCAGGTGTTGCTGGTCTGATCAGTAACAGTATTAGCATAGGAATTCACCTGGATCCCTAGATTCTTGGATATTAAATTTTAAGTTAATGCTGTAATGAATTGAGCATTCCTATAATAGTACTGCCCCTGTTAAGGCCAGCAACACCTGAAGAAGAGAGGGGAATAATACACTTGGAATTTTGTGCATATACTAATTTGTGTGCTATCACTAATAGTTGAAAGTAATTGGAAAATTTAAATAAAGTTATTTTTTTTTGTAAAGACATTCAATACTTAATATTTTATGTTGGAAATAGTCCTATATATAAATAAAATTATAAGATGAATGTATAATCAATGGTATTTAAAAAATTACAAAATGGCTTAGATTAACTGAAAATACCATTTTAGTTGAAAGTGTTTTAGAATCCATTTACATAATTTTCTTTGTTGTTTACATTCATATGTTTAAAGAAGAAAAAATATTTTATTTATATATAAAAACAGAGATCTTCATGGCAACTTCAGATTTCATGCTCATAACAGAAAATATGTATAATTGAGAATGCCCTCAAAAACACAGTATTTTTTATATAGCCAGCCAAAAAATGATTTAGTTCCATTCATATATTTGTTGATTGGTAGTAAACAAATAAAAACTAACCAATAGCAGATGACTAACTTTAGGAATACTGGTTTTTTTTTCTTGTAAGTTCTCAATGTTATAAATTATTTTATGTAGTCTTTCACATTGGACTAGGTTGGTAAAGTTGTTACACATAGACAAATTATAGTCAACAGTTTTAATTTAATTTAAAATCATAATCTAACCAACTAAGATATTTTGATCTTTAATTTCAGTATTCGTGAATTTAAATGCTCCAAGTTCAATTTCCATCCATTGTTAATTATATTATTGTTTTTTTTTTTCTGTAATAAAATATTTAAAATATATTCTACATTTATATATATAATTTGACTCTATTATTCAAGTGTATTATTTGAAAAAAACAAACAAACCCTTCTTTATGCTGTTTTATCAAAATCTTTTAATTAATGTTAATTAATCAACTAGTAAATAATATTTAATCTATATTGTTTTCAGAATTTTTTTTTCTGCAATGGAATGATCAATATATATATATTTTATATTTGTTTAACAACAATAATCATTTTATCTAGATCTTAATTTTTGCTCTTAACCAACATTCAAGGTAACTATCCGAAATATAAATCTTTACACTGTTACTATATATTATACACATACATGATCTCTTAATTATTAATGACAAATGGATGATTTTATTTCTTTAATAGAATATAAGTTTTAAGCATATTAAATATTTTTATTTAAAGAAAATTTGTTGTTAATTTTACAAAAAATCTAATTAAACAAATTAATTGAAAACATATTTAAAAACAATTGACAATTATTTTAATATATTTTAAATAATTATCCATTGATTTAAAATCTAATTAATAAATTAGTTCAATTCGTATTCAAATAAACCAATTTATAATTTTAAAATATTTAGTTTTACTTTTGAACAAAAAGTTTCACACAAAAACGGATATTTTATTTTTTAAATTTATTTACTTTGAATCCTTGAATTTAGTTAGTAAGCATTTTACAGAATTTTTATAGTTTCTTCTGATTTTCTAAGAATTCTCAACTTTTATAACTTTTACTTCTCTTAACTCTAAGCACTTCATCCTTCAAAACGTAATTGCTTTTTTTAGATAGTATTTAATTTTGACAGAAATATACATAATATATTTTTTAAATCCAGAATCATTTTCTGTCATTGCTTTTTTTTTTTTTTTTGGGGGGGGGAATACTATCATGAACAAACCATTTTTCAAATAGGAGCCAAGTCTAAGTAAAACATAACATGACTTTTCTATCTTGGATATATATTTTTCATTTCTAATTCTATTGATTAGTATTAACTATTGAAGTCATAGTTTATATGTAAATATATATTTTAACTTTTTAGATTAAAATTTACTCAGGACACATATTTACAAACTTAAATTTTTGGTCACAATTTGGATGACGTATACATAACTATTGTTTTAAATATACATGATATATTTAGCAAATATTAAATGCAATTATTTTAAATTATAATATTTGTAAATAAATAATAAATAGTTTTTAGGGTAAACTCTGGCAAATGTACATTATAAGATTGTCATTTATTTTTATATAATAAAAACAAATCCTTTCACACTATCCTTGTATTTCAACTAAATATATCATCATGAGGACCTATTACAATTTATTTCTCTCAGAAACATTAGAATAGGAAAATAACCTTCAAATATAAATAATTTAAAACAATGTTTGTTTTGGATTTATAATGTGTTTTAAATTAGTAATGTTATACAATATTTAAAAAAAAAATGTATTTTGTAAGATACAGATAATCATAATATTATTCCCAACATTACATGAACTATTAATTATAAATCATTGCTAGACTAACATGTAATTATTAATAGATGTAAACACAATATTTGGAAAACAACAACAGGTAGACTTAGGTACTTTATGACAAATAAAGGATTTAAGATTGTCAATCAATATCCAATGTAAAATAACAGTATTTTTATTTCCCCATAGTGATATTTTTTCAGACACCCTCTCCCTTAATATAAAGAAAAGCTTGAATTTTGCAGAACATTGAAAATTTAAGCTTTTCTTCATTTAAAAGTGGATTGAGCTAAATGAATAGAGCTATGAGGGTATTAAGATATTCTTAATATATATATATATATATATATATATATATATATATATATATATATATATATATATATATATATATATATATATATATATATATATGGGGGGTGTAGTGTGATTATGTGTTAATATGCTTATATTTTAAATAGAATTAGAGTGCTTAAGTTACCTATGTAAGAGATTTGAGCTGTTATTTCAGCATCTCTGGTCAGTGTTTAAATCTTAATGTATGTGCTGTGGTTGTGTTTTTTTTAAAATACATGTATAGTATTAGACACTAGTTTTTATTTTCTGTTAAATAGTAATTAACAGGTTTGAAGATTACATTTGCAATAGAATGTATTAAATTCTACCTATTTCTTTATTTATATAATTGTGAACAGAGAGGGCTTACTTACCAAATAAAATATTATATATTTTCATTTATTGTTAATTTCAGCATGAAAAACAGTATATGTTGATCAAATTTGCGATAAGTTGTTCTGGATTAAAGCAAATATGATCTATTCACTTATGTGGTAATAAAACACATTAAATCATAGATTTACTAATAATTATTTTCACATGTTATATACTGATTGTACCCATGGTTTTACTCTTATTAATAGAATAAAAGAATATAATGTAATATGTAGCTGTTCTATATTTAAGTATTTCTAAAATGCTATCGTTGAATGTTGTGTAATAATATACTTTAGCTGTTAACCACACAATTTGTAAGATACTACTATTGTCATAGTATGTTGCATATATTTGTAGATCATTTTCAATATTCTTTCTACTATAACATCTTGAAAATCACTTGAAAACATTTTGTGTCTCATAATAGCTTCATTGTCATATTATATTTGAATAATTTAAAATGTTTTAATAGTTTTGTCTATTTTACAACAAAAATTAATGTTAAAGACTAGTTTCATCATGGGTTAAGATATAAAATACAATATCATATGAATGATGTTTGTCTCTGAGCCTGTTAATGCCATCATTGTTTTGCATTAGCTTGAGTTTCTAGAGATCTTACTAATTGCATTGATCATACTCTCAATGATTAATATGCAAAATTGATTTTTCTTGTTTATGTCATTTTTTATACTGTATAAGTAAGACAGTATTAATGGATTTCATAATTATATGGTGTTCAAATCTTTATTTGAAGGCATGATTGTTTTAATTTTTTAAAACAATTTTTTTTAAAGAAATGTATCACATATTTAATTTATCATTAAATAGAGCATGAGACAGATTATATTTAAAGAGTAATTATAAAAATTAATTCAAATGGTATAATGTAACTTAAGCTAAAATTTACATTCTGACATGTTAAATAAATTTAAATATTAAAATTTACAAATTTATGAGTGTGGCAGATCACATTTTTCATAATCAAATGAGAAATTAAATATATAGTAAAAATACAAATTAATTAAATTATGCTTACATTGCTATATAAATATGAAAGTTTGTTTATCATGGCAAAACAACAACATTTTTCATAAGAAAGGCATTGTTTCTGCAGAGGAAATTATTTTAATAAGAAATTGAATACATGATTCATGTGCAATTTAATTATTGGAATACCTATATTTGCAAAATCAAAGTTTTCTTTGCTTTATCAAAAACATTCTTTATGAAATATACCATGTATTTAATAGAAAAATATGGTCAAAATATTAATTTTTGTTATTTGTATTTCTCTTGCTATTTCTGTGTTAAACATATTTAAACTGAAATTCTAAAAGTTTATCAAATTCATTAATATAACATTGCAATTGTCATTATTCAAATAAGAAATTAAATACATGGTCCATATGCAATTTAAAATATATTTACAAAATCACATTTATTACAATAAAATTTAATAGTTTGTTTGTCATGATAAAAATATCAAGATTAATCTCAACAAAAACACTATTGTTGCAATAAATGTAATTTTAATGAGAAATTAAATATGTGGTATAAAAAAAATTAATTAATTTAAAACATATATTTATGAATACAAATTTTGCTTCACTTTACCAAAAACTTTTTTTATGAAATAGTATCACATACTTAATACTAAAAGTTGATGAAAATACCTAATTTTATTATTTGGTTTTCTCTTACTGAACCCATTATGTTTCAAAATTTATTTTTCATGTGCTAAATATATATAAACTGAAATCATAAAAAAAATATCAAATTGATTACTATAGCTGATATAAAGTGTCATTAAATGATAATTTGAATACAATGCACAAATACTATTGAATTAATGTAAAATATATTCACAAAATCAACTTTTACCTGACTTTATTAAAAATTATACATTTTATTTCAAAAGTTTTCAAGCAACTGTAATCTTTTAATCAGTACTGCCATCTTTTTGCATATTTATGATATCATTCAAAAAATCTTCCAATTTCAATGCATTTTTATATTGCAAATTATCAAAATTATAAAATAACTAATTAGCATAAAGCAAAAATTTATAGGCTACAAAACTTCTCCACAAAAAGAGAAAAGTCATACAAGGTTCGTCATGATTGGTGCATAATAAAAAAACACACAAAAATACATTTATATGGCTTCCCTACCTAGTGAAAGGTTTAAAATTATAATCAATATTAATCATAGCTTATATTTCTTCTGTACATTTAGTGCAGTAATATGTGATGTTTAATATTATAGATAATTCAGAACTCATTCCTGAATTAATCCCATCTGAATAATGTAAAAAAAAAAAATCACTTCAATTAGTTAAACAAAACCTAAATCATTAGTATGCTGCTCAGATGCTTGAATATTAAATAATAAATATAATAATAATATGTGAATTATTAATGATTTATTTTTAAATGTTTATTTTTTTTAAATATTATATTGATTAAAATTTATTATTTGTATTTAATAACTGAAAAACAAATAAGCAATCGTAATAAGCAGTGTGGCATTTAAATTAAATTATTGAAAAAAAATTTAAGATAGTGTTTTTAGTCTATCTTTAACTATTTATAATATATATTAACAATTTAAACTCAGAAAGAAAATATATACTTCAATATAAATGATTAAAGATAATCAATAGGTTGCCTCTCTCTTGAACAAAAATATTCATACAGTCCAAACTTCAAGATAATTAATAAAAAAAATAATAACCCATGTTCAATGACAATGTAAATTATAAATCTTTATGCATACTTGACTATAAAATAATTCATTCATTTCTTTTCTAATTTATTTAAAAATCACTAATTAATAAATTCTTTATTTATATATAAACAAATAATATTTATTAGCACAAAATTTAACTATAAAATAATATGTTGTACTTTAATATTTGAGTTAACAAATTTGACGAGAAATCCAAAAGTAACTAATATATTCTAATTTACTGAAAAATAAAACACATAAATAATGAGTTATTTATTCTAACAATATTCTATTTGATTAAATGTCTTTTGAAATAATTCAATAGAAATATTTTTATTTTTTAGTAATTGAAAAAATAAATAAAGTCATGTTTTTGATTTATTTTTATAAAGGAAAGTCTGAACTATTCAGTTATTTTACATAAAATATAAACTATATATTTGCATATTTATTTTTCTATTTTTTTATATAAATATTTACTTTCTGATCGAAATAAAAAAAATTATTATCATTTTATAACAACGCTATTTCAGATGAAACGGTTGTAATTATTGTATTAATAGCGATTGAAAATGAAGTATATACTTAAGCAAATTAAAGGAAATTATTGTTGTTTTTGTAAATATGAAATCCAAAAAATAATATAAATTAACTCCCTCTAAATAAAATTTAACATTTATTTGTTTTAATATTTTATTCATGTTATATTTAGCTGAGAATCAAATTTTTTCAACATTTTTTGTTTTTGTAAAGACAAACTCATCTATTTTGTCAAATGATTCCTGAACAATGTGCACTGATCCTAATGATTGACATATAACACAAGCTCTTTTATGCAGAAAATGATGCTACTTTATTGCAAATTTGAAATTATAGTTATTTTTTGTCTGTAATGGCTACTTAAATAAAAACAGTTTTAAAAAGAGTTATTTTAGTTTTCGGTTTCACTATGAATATTTTAATGAAGAAGTAACTACTTTCAGAATTAATAATTAATTAGAAAAAAAACAAAGAGGTAAAAATATTAAAAATGGAACAAAGAGAAACAGAGAAATGAATTAAAAATTTATAATCAATTACAATATATACTATTTAAAATGTTACTTGTATTAAAGGTTTCTATTTAAAAATATCAAGTGTAAAATAATCATAATGGCAATATTAATAATTACTTAAATACTAAAATATTGTTCTAAATTAAGCTAATTTATTTGAACAATTAATAAGAAAAAGTTTACTTTTTTAATATATATATATATATATTTGAACTTTAATATGTTTAAGAGTTTTTAAAACGACCGATTTAAAATAAAAAAAATTGCAGTATTTGCCGTTACTTTAAAATTTTTTTTTTTTACATATATTAAATTTTATAAAATAAATCATTATGCATCTTAATGACATAATGGCCTGAATGTTAAAATGTTAGCATAAATAATACTGATTTAATTGGCAAGTGATAAAAAACTATCATCAAAGATTATAAATTGTTCTGACTTATTTGATTATTTGTCAGTTGTCTCTGGCAAATAAGTTAACCTAATACATTTTTGTAGATGTGTATGATTTATATTTCAAGTTTGATTGACGTTAACTTCAAATAATTGATATAGATTTAAAATATTTATTTTAATTTATAAATACATATTATCTTCAAAAATTTATCAATGCAATACATATTTTAAACTAATGGCACTTTGGGGACTAGATCTCACCATTTTATTAAGTGAATTCTTTTGTTAAGTAAAATAACTTTCTTCATCTGTTACAATTCAGTCTGCAAAATAGAACAAAAATTAATCTGTCGAAATATTATTTTATTAATACAATTACATTATATTAATAATTCTTATTTAATTATTTAATTTATCAACATGATTTATTAAATATTTTTAAGCAAAATTAAAATTAAAATTTATAAAATAATATTATAATAGAGTAAATAATTAAAAATATTTTCTAAAAAAATAATATCACAGTAGCTACATGTTTAAATTTAATAATTATTTTACACAATATTTTGTTTCTATAATATATGTTTTTCCCCTTAAACCTTAAAAAAATTTAAAGAACCAAAATTAACTCCAAAAATTTTTGTCAGAAGCTTATTTCCCTTTATAAATTTTTATAGAATTAAAGTTAAACCCTTGCTTTGAATATAAATTAGCTTAAAGAAACATTATGACTAATTTAAATCTTCAATTCATATTATTAAAAGTTTTTTTTCCAATTTTATAATAAAATTAATAAATATTCAAGATTAGTTTCTTTTAGAAACTTTAATTTTCATTGACATTGTTTCTTCTTGGAATGTTAATTCTAGCTTACAGCCTACATCACACAGAGACATGATTTATTCATTTAGTTTAATCATTTCTAATTGTCATTTAAATTAATATCTTTATGACAGGCCATGAGGAATATTTTTAAAAGGTTTACTCCATAAATGTTTCATATTTAATAAATTGGATTAATCTATTATATATTGCAATATAGTTCATTTATTGTCACATAGAAACATTGGAGGTCTATTAATAGTTTATGACTTCAAAAAAATAAAAATAACTAATAACACTGAACTATGAATAAATATATATTATTATTGCTTGCAATAAGCATCAAATTAAATTTGATATATTTACAAAAGAAACCACTAAAAAATCTTGCAAACCTTGCTTTAATGATGTACATGATAAAATACAATTAAAAAAATATTTGTTTAATTTTCTAGTCATGAATTTAAAAAATATATTTTTAATAAAATTTTACATTACTTTATATTCCACTCATGTCAATATGTTATATATTTATTACATTATTTTTTGTAAAAAAGGCACACAGTCATTTTTCAGAGAGACATCAAAATATCAAGTATCAGTTTTGTTTAAAATATTTTTATCACAAGTGCTAAAAAATGGTACTCATTAGTTGACATTTCATTAATATAAATTGTCAATATAATATTCTTAAATAATAATAAAAAATATTAATCACAATATTTCCAACTTTTACATAGTTTTGAAAATCATTACAAATATATATAAATACTACAAATAAGTTCATATTTAATGTCATTATTGTATATTTTTTAAAAACTACATATACAATTAAAACAACACCATGCTTATTGATGTGAAGTGTTACTAAATATATAATTTAAAATTTTCAACAGCTATTACAAATAATATTTTTTTAAACCATGGAAATTTCAATTTAAATTTTAGTTATGTCTGAAGCATTATATTTTTATGGCAACATCCAATCAAACCATTTGTTTGAACTGAGGCAATAGTACACTTTCAGTGCTATAATATCACAATGGAAAAATGAATGTGAATGGGTGAAAGCCAAATGATAAACTAAGCCACACATTGATGCAATCAAATATGACTTAAGATAATGATGCATTGAAAATCAATAAAATTAATTTCTAAGTAGACCACATGTATGCTTGCATTCACCTGAACTGTAACTTTAAATTCTATAAAAAACAAATAAACCTCTTTTCATTTTCACCTAGTTAAAGGTACTATGATGATATAATATATAGAGAAAATAACACATTTATACTTCTTATTTATGATATTAGAAAAATGTTATCAATATATGTGGGATGTAAAGTAAAATTTTATCATATCTTAGTTGCAATCTTTTACTAAACTCTATTTTATATAATTCCTGAGTTTAAACCTAGATTATAAGTATATAAACTTTATTTCCTAAACAACTATTAACAAAAAATGTAAAATAATTATTCTACTATGAAACAATATTTTCAAATGTAGCATAATATTACAATAAATTAAAATTTCCTTACATATATTAATTATTTACATATACTCATTTAGAAAGAAATATGCTATTAACTGAAAGGAGATCCTATGATTCCTTTTGAAGATCTTAAAAGAATTGAGCATAACAAATTCTTAATACTGATTCCATATGTTCTGGTCATTGAATTTGCTATGATTATGTGATTATATAATATACAAACATAGATGGATGGCTTACCAACACACATTATTCTGCATGATGAGTATATGGACTTTTTACCTCTGAGTTTAAGATTAAAAACACTACAGTATATCATCTCAATTACCTGATAGCTCTTAACTAAAATATTAAGTTAATTTTCTTTGACACAAAATTAATGTGTATACATATTTTTCTATTTACAATCATGCCAGACAAAAATAAATAATGGCATTTATTCCAGGAGGCTATAAAGTTTCCAGCCAAGCAATAAATTGGTGGATGAAAGCTGAGACTGCTAAGAATCTTCTAAATGTAGATCCAGTATACCAATGGATGACATTTTATTTAGGTATTATAAATGCAGATCACTTTCAACTAAAGGTAGATTACATGAATTGAAAGAAAAACTCTAATATTAAATGGAACAATATTGAACTTTGGGAAGTTAAAAGAAAAGGAGAAAAGATTATTGGGTTGTCATCAATGAGCCACCTTATCTCACTGGATGGTGCTGTTTTCATGCTAAAACACATAAAAATGCCGGCATTTTCTATAATACAACTTTTTTGTTGTACTACAGATTGTAGGCTATGTCGCGTCGCAGTACAGCATGTATGTTTACGCATTTCCCAGTCCGCACAATTTATAAAATGGTTACAGCTTGGGGAGAGGGTGTGTTTTTTGAATTGGATGGAAATGTTATTTTCATTGGATTTTTTTATATTTTAAAGTATTGAAATGTTCAGATTTTGTAAAGTAATAATTAACAGACTTTTTACACTGTAGTGTATTGAAATTTTAAGTAGTAAATATTGACGCAATATAGTGTAAAGTAAATTGGAATTAGGTAACGCATCAAGAAACTTACTGTTCGTAACATTTCCACGAGACATTTTAAGATTGTACCATGGGTATATTTTTGAAATAAAAAAGAGTGTTAACACAAAAATATCCAGTAAGAAAAGTACAATTGTACACTGTTTTTTTAAATGTCATAAAAAGCATATATTATAAACATTATATATATATATATATATATATATTTGTTGTTGTTTAAAAAAGTTTTAGTTTCTTTCTTTTCTCCGACTACTGTTATACTTTGTTGAATACAGTTTACGTTTATTGTTACCATGTATTTTATAGATGTTAGTAAAAAAAAATATTTACAAAAATATGATTTTTATATTTTTTATTTTAACCCTAAAGCTAACCCTAAAACTAACCCTAAACCTAACCGTAACAACTTTTACTTTTAGTTGTCATTCTATTTGAAATAAAAAATAGCGGTAAACAACAACAACAAAAAAAGTCATAACCCCAGTAAAAAAATCTCCGATAGAAAATTGATTTTTCTAATAAAAAGAAAATTAAAAAAGATGAATCAAATTGTAATTTGTTTATTTTATTTTACATTTATTATTATCATTTAATTTGTATACGTTAATAAAAAATAATATTTAAAAAAGGAGATTTTCTTTTGTTTTTATTTTCACATTACAAAAAAGACATCAAAATGATTATAATTAATGGCCCATGAATGATCATATTTTATAGTTTTAGCGTGATAATTGCGCCATCCAGTGGGATATGGTTGCTCATCGACGACAATCGATTATTGAGTTAGAAAGTTGATATGCCCTGCACTACAAGGCACAAATATTGGAAATATCTGCAAAATAAAATTTATTATAAACAAAAACTGAAAAACAATGTTGGGGAGATTGATAGTGTATCAGACAAAATGGCAATATTAGTTATTCTATTTAATAGCACATATCAAATGCAGATAATTTAAGTTTATATCCCAAAACGTTCCCATTGTGATGAAAATGTAGAGGATTTTTATATGAATGTATAAAAAGCTTTTGATTATATCAACATGGGAGGCTTTAATGCTAGAATTTCTAAACAATTGAAATATTAATATACTATAGGTTAATTTGGTTATGATAATAGGAATGAGAGAGGACATAGGCTTGGGGAGTTTGCAGAAAAAAACCCATTATATTATAATTCCATTGTATGAGAAAAATGTTAAATGAAATAGACATGAAAACATTCAAATGAAAATACAGCAGAATTGGGCTATATTTTGATTAACAGAAAATATGTATTTCAAGATTGTAATGTTCTTGATAAATTCAGCACAAAAAGTAATTATTGATTAATTTGATTTAGGGCAGTTATTAATGCAAAACTAGAGGGACAAAAATTATTAAGAAAAATCAATATTCATAGTGGATATACCTAATCTTCAGAAAGATTCCAATGAATTTAAATTAGAACTTGCAAATCATTTTCAAATATTAACAGATTTTGAACATGATTCAGATTTGAAAGAAATCAATAGAAAGATAAATGATACATTTTTAAAAAGTTCAACAAATATAGTTGGTGGAAAAATTAGCAATTGACCAATATTTTTTTTACTGCTCCAAGACAGTTTATGAAGAAAAGAAAGAATAGAAAATATATAAAAATGATGCATTAAGAAGAATTGAATATCTTGTATTTTGTAAAATGATACAAAAAATAGTTGATAAAAATATGAGTAAGTATGATTGTGAAGTAGCAGGAAAAGCTATAAAATTTAGAATAAAAGCCTCACGAGTATAAAACAACTTCTTGGTATTGATAGGAAACTTATTTCTGTAATAATAAGAAAAAATGGAACTAATACTAAAAATAAAGATAACATCATGAAATAGGTAGAAGAGTTCTATCAAAAAAGAACAAGGAAATTTATTTTTTACAATATTTTATCTTCAGAATTGCCCAGGATTATAAATAATAATCATAATTATAATATTGAAATATGCAATTAAATGTATGAAGAAAATAATTTGAAAAGAATCAGGTTAAGAAATAAATATTTTTTAGCAAAATTATATACCAATTATCTAAATAATAAATATATATCAGATGATTTGAAGAATTCATTATTAATATTTAACAAAAGTGATAAGATATTAGGAATTACAGACATCAAATTACAGACAGAAAACTTCAGATATTAATCAACAAAAAGACCAAGATTTAAAAGTGGTTTCAGTTTAGTTGATTATATCCAAGTACTGAGAAAATGTTATAGAAAGAACCAATAAATATAAATTGCCATTATGCTTTGCATTTGTAAATTATGAAAAAGGCATTTGATTCTATAAGCATATTTTCAGTGATTAAAGCATTGGATTATTAAGGTAAAGATCCAAGATATTGTCATATTCTGAAGAATATTTATAAAAATGCAACAAAAATTAGATTACATAATGATACTAGAAAGATTAACTCTGAGAATCACATATTAAAAGATGAATCCATATTTCTAAAACATTTTAGAGCAGTTTTGCAAGAAGTATTTTGTGGATTAAAATGAGAAGGGAGTAACAGTAAATAGAAATTATCTAAATCATGAAAATTTTGCAGGTGATGTATTTGTTTTTGCAAATAATGCTTAAGAGTTTCAGGAAAAGTTGTAAAAGTCATTAGATAAATGTTAGAAAGTAGGACCAAAGATATATATTAAAAACACTAAAGTAATTTTCAATGCATTTTCTTGAAAGAAGCAAATCATATTGATAATGATGAGTTAGAAGAAGTTAACAATTACAAATATATTCATCAGATTATTACTATAGATGGAAACATATTGGATAAAAATAATCATAGCATTAAACTTTGTTGGAATGCTTTTTTTCGAAATAATAATATTAAAAGAAAATATACCTATGTGTTTGAAAGCTAAGGGGTTTAATAAATGTGTTTTTCTTACTTATGAGTCTGAGATTTGAACACTTAACAAAAGGATAATGCAGAAACTTCAGATCACTCAATGATGTATTGAGAGATTCACATTATGAATAAGAAAAATAGATGAAAAATGTAATATATAGATGGGAGTGCAAGCAGGTATTACTAACATTATTTAAAGAATTAAAAGACTAGAGTGGAGTCGGGCTGGATATATTGATAGAATAGATGATAATAGATGGACAATTGAAATCTTAAACTGGATTTCAAAACATTGTAAAATACTGAGATTGTAAAAGACTGGGTAAGAAACTGCTTGTGAGATGAATGGATCAAATAAGGAAATGTGCTGGTGATATAGAAAGGAGAGATTAGAGATAGGAGGATAGATTGAATTTGGAGAGACCTTAAATCTGCAGTCAGTTGGTAATGATTGAATATGATGATGATGCTGATAATGATTAATTCAAGGGATCTTTATTTTATCCATATGTGCATATGTTTTCTTGAAAAGTATATAATTTTATTTTGACTTTTCACCTTAAGATACTAAAATTTTCCATAAGCAAAAAAAACCATAATGAGGAAAATGAAATAGGCAATTTTACAAATATAAATAGAAAACTTTTAGTTGATAGGCAAAGAAAAAAATATTAAAATTCTATAATTATTTCAGTTAGTGTTAACAGTAACTTTCTTTTCATTTATAGTTTGGGAGGAGTTTAAAGATTAAAATCTAATGTTTAGTTTGTCTTTAATAACTTTGGGAACTTGTTACTTTATTAGCAAAATTTAAGATCGTTTGCTTATTTAAAAAATTCCATGCTCTCTGTTTGAGTAGGTCTGTATTTCAATATTTAACATCGTTTAGCATACAACCTTAAAGTGGTATCATTTTAAGGTTTGCTATTATTGAGATATAGATCTTTAAACAGAGGGCGTTACTGGATATTTGTAATTGTATAATGGTTTGTATATTTTCTATAATTATTTCAGTTAGTGTTAACAGTAACTTTCTTTTCATTTATAGTTTGGGAGGAGTTTAAAGATTAAAATCTAATGTTTAGTTTGTCTTTAATAACTTTGTAAACTTGTTAGTTTATTAGCAAAATTTAAGATCGTTTGCTTATTTAAAAAATTTCATGCTCTCTGTTTGAGTAGGTCTGTATTTCAATATTTAACATCGTTTAGCATACAACCTTAAAGTGGTATCATTTTAAGGCTTGCTATTATTGAGATATAGATCTTTAAACAGAGGGCGTTACTGGATATTTGTAATTGTATAATGGTTTGTATATATATATATATATATATATATATATATATATATAATACAATATACATATATATATATATATATATATATATATATATATTACTGTGATTCAATTATAAAAGCATACGTTTTAAAACACTCGTTTGAGAATGTTCTTTTTAAATAAATAAATTATTATTACTAAATATTTATTATACTAGAAAGTAATACCCTAATTTTAGTCCACATATTCTGTGTAAATTTAATTGAACAATGAAGTTCAATTAATTTTGTTTATATGAGAATTGAAAACGATCTAATAATTTCTAGTCTATTTATTATTATTAAATACCAGCAAATTATTATTACTTTAATTTTACATATGATATATTAGATATATTATAAAACATTTTATTTCTATACACACTCAAAATGCCTAAAGAAAGTCAATTGCAAAAGGAAAATAATCTCTATGATATCATCTTAGGCCAGATTTTTCACATATCATAATCATCATAGTTCAGTATCTATATATTGCAAGTTACTGTAATTCAATTTATAAGTACCATATTTCTTGAAAATATTTATTTAATATTATTATTCTTATATTAAAATGTTAACAACTATTATTAAACATTTATTAAGATAGAGATTATTATACCTATTTTAGCCCAGTTATAAATCTGAAACAACTGAAAATAAAAAGTGTTATAGAAGCTACAGATAGTTTTAACATTTAAGTAGATAATATTTATATATCTCAATGTTGAATAATCTATCTATTCAAATTATTTGCTTCAATTTTAATTTACTGACAAATATTGTAGTCTAAAGATACAATAAACTATAGGTAAAAAAATAATCTAAAAATGAGAATAATGCAAATGTGAGTCAACTTTTTTTATACTATAATGTATATGTTAAAATATGTACTATTTATGTCTTAGGATTTAAAAATAGCTAGATCTTTTATTGGTCTGTTAAATTGTTGCAACATGCCTATTCAACTCAAAAATGTATTCTGAGAAATATAAACTGCTATTTATTTTCAACTTTTAATTTTTCTTAAATTACACTTTGTTATTTTTGCAATTTATTTTTGTTGTGGTTTAACTGAATTTTTCCACCATTTTATCAAATTTGAGATGGCAGATGCCTTTCTATTGTTTTTTCACCCTAATTTATATATCTCTGGTTGATAATAGTCAAACAAATAATCATGCAGTAATTGCTTGAAAAGTGGGTATATGACTATATATAGCTGGAGAGTAAGAAGATTGGAAATTAAACTCTTATGACTGATTACTTGGTTGACCTGATAAATATTATCTTCTTCACTGTTTTTGTATAAAAAAACTCTGCTGAAATGCTTTTTTCTGCTTATAGGATATTTAAATTCTTTTATCATTTTATCTCAATTGGTGAGGTGTATCCTCCTAGTGGGGCACAAAATATTAAAAGGGTGAGTGGAAAGACATAAAAAATAAAACAAATTTAAAGAAAAAAATAATTATTGAAACCAAAATAAGATATATTTTGTTAATATAAAAAGAAAATATCACCATTAAAAGTAAGCATATAAGTAACAAAAAAGATATTTTGATATTAATTATTTAAAATTCCACAAATTAATTGCTCTAAAAAAATCACTAGAAGAAGAGAAGCATGATTAAAAACATATGAAAAGTTGGGTCCTGAATACTAAAAGGTTGAGATTTGCTGGTCTAGACAATAGTACGCTTTTGAAGCAGATGTGTTATCTTTTTGAAATTTTTAATATGATTATATATAAATGAAAATTATTTTTTAAAGCATAAATCAAACATAAAAATTGTATTAATTATTTATAAAATTATGATACAGGAAACTTGTCACTTTTTTAAATAACTCTTTAATTCATTTATTTATTATTTATAAGCTTTAATGTAGATCTGAATATTGTAATATTTTTTTTTTAATTGACGTTTATAAATATTTTTAATTATTTTTACATTTGCATATTTTATGAAATAAATATTTTTTTAATTATGCAAATTATGTGAAATTTTTATTTGAAATTATTTTTATTTAAAATTTATTCATAAATGTTATGCTGAAAAAAAAATTCTAAAGAATATATTCAGTTATTGACATTTAATTTTTAAAAAACTATTATTAAAGTTTTGTAAAGTCATTAAAACATATAAAGGAAAAAATATTGACAAATAGAACTGTAGAAAATTAGAAAGGAATCCTCTTAAAAAATGAAGAAATAGCCAATATTGTTTAAGTTAAACTGCAATGCAAAATACACAAAATTATGTGTGAGATATATTTATATTATATTTGTTTAAAAACTTGTGATAGAGAGACAGGTTTCACTGACGAGTGTGCTATTAAAAATAATATATCATAGATAAAGATCTTGCTTTTTAGAATTTCATGAATAGGTTTTATAAAATTTAGGATACAACATAGTGTGCAAAGCTGTTTTAATATCATATAATTTGCATTTTTTTAGTTTTCTTCTATCCCTAGCATTCATGGATAAGCTATAATACTTATCATTAATTTTTATATTGTTTTTTGTTGCCAATTTTTTTTCAATAATTAATAGATAACCATTTTCTTTATTTTTTGTTTTATATTAGACTTTTATTTTTTAAAAAGTCAATTGTTTCTGGGCAAATTTTTTGGCTAGTTCTATAGTGATAATTAACACAAACTATTATATATTTTGTTCATGATTAAATGCACTTTTATACATTTTCTTTATGTATGAGTTTTCTATAAACCATAGTTTTCATTTGCCATATTGTCACAAGAACATCTAAAAATGCCATTTTTTACTTCTTGTTCTAATTCCATTGTATATTTAAATGAAAGAAAAATATTGTTGATGTGCATACACATGTAACATTAGTAATAAAAATTCACCATATTTCTATTTAACAAATGTACATTAATGTAGCAAAGTGAGACAATATTTATGGCAATTTTTAGTCTTTTTGTGTGTAAATGCTGTCAATAAGACATGACAATAAAGAAGCTATTCTTTAATTTGGTTGGAAGAATTTTATCTTCTACTGAAACTATGTTGGTGTTGTATAATTATTATGATTTGTAAGATATTATTATCATTTAATTCTTTTCTTACAATAAATTACAAAGTCTGTGTTTTATACATCAAAGAATTAAAAAATACAAGATGACATCTTTACAAATTTTGTCATAAAAAATTTCTAGAATTAAAAATTGATCTTTCTTGAATATGATCCATATATATTTTAGATGCACTCTAAACAATTTTCTGAAATATTTTGTTTATTTATCATTTTTTAATTGCCTGTGATTTTTTTTATTAATGCTTGTATTATTGCTTTTTTAGATGATATACAATTTTTGTCACATATTTATTGACTTGCTATGAGGTGTTTCATTTTTTGTTTTATCATAATCATTACTATTCTTTACAATGATAGCACTGTGTTGGTCTGAAAGGAGAACAATTATAGATATAAATATATTCAGAAATTAAATTGTTTGTATGTCAGCACAGGTGATTTTTGATCTAGGTTGTGTGTATGTCTCAAATGTTTTGTTTTTTTTATTTCTCAGTGAAATTATGCTATTTCTTCAATAGACAAATTTGGATGATTATCAATCAGTGTCTGACATTATTTCTAATAAGAGGCTATTAGGTGATGTAATGAAAAAGTAGAATCATTTTATCCAAATCAAAAGTTTCAGCTTTTTTACAAATGTTTAAAACTAAAAATTTTAATTAATATGGAAAGTTGATGGTACATAAAGTTTGATATGTTTATGTTATTTACAATTTCTTCTTTTTATATATAATTTTTTATATGTAGAATAAAATATGTTTTATCTTACTGTCTGAAACCTTGAAATCTTTATTAATGATTCTACTTTTTAGCAAAATTTCTATATCATCAATGGTATATAAAAATTAATACTTAAAAAATCTTTGAATACGTATTGTTTTTCTTAATAGACTGTTTACTGAGTAAATTTTTTCAACAATTCAGGAATGAATTATAAGTTTTTACAAATCTTAACGAATATTTTTCATGATTTTATTTGTACAGGAACATTTTCTAATTTGGGTAATTTTTACATAATTTTTCATGTCTAAAGTTTGATATAATATTACATTTATATTACTAATTAATTTAAAGTTGTAATTATAAATTTTATTAAATGCTCACTATTATTTCAGTAATAGTTTTAACAAGGCTGTAAACCTTAGCAATGAGTGTCTGAAAAAATCGTCACTAGGGACCTCTGTAGGTCTTTAAAACACATGCTTACGCTATGAAGAAAAGAGAGAATTAATTAATGTTTGTTTAAAACTTTGTGATGATGACATATTATTTATAAATGTATATTATACTAATTTCATAATGTAACTTAATTATTAAATGTTTGTAGAAAATTACCAACTTTATTTATATTTTCACAAATATATTCTAGTGTTAGTAATAACAAACAGGTTAACAGATAATACAACATTTTAAGTGTTATGATGCTCCATCTTTTTTCAGCGAGTGAAAAATTATCAATGCTTCAGGCATGCTATGAATCATTAGTTACATATGAGTAACACAAACAAGGACTATCTATTTCACTACATTACAAAAATTTACAAAGTGCAGCTACATATATATGCTATACTCATATTTAAATATTAAATTTATATTAATGAAGTGTCTTATTTATTTTTTACTTTTACATTTTACATATAAACAAATTTTCATCATTAAAACATTGATAGTTCATAAGAATGATTGTAATTGTTTATTATACCTTTGGCTGCCCAACATTGTCATGTAAATTTATATTTTTCTCTACTGGATGTCTTTAACAGCATAACATTAATGTATGTTTTTAAAACTCATAATGTTATTGAGCGATTATTTATGGACATAAGTGGTTTATTTATTGATCCACTTGTTGATTCAAGTATATCGGGTTGCTCGGTTGTAATGTGTCATAAGCTTGTGGCAGATGACTCATTAAAATGTTTTATTTTTTAAATTGGACAAAAACTATAATCAATAGGTCAACAGAAATCATGGAATTTGATGTTGCTTAATTCCATCCTTAAAATGATGTATTACAATTTGAAATCTGATAAAATTTGAATTTTTTATTAATATTTTTATTAATAGGTGCATTTATTTTTTTCTGGTCAGTTTATTAGATTACATGAAAACAACAAGGGCAGAAAATCTTTATCATCAAAATCAGTTAGTAAAATGGATTAAAAATGCATTGATGATTTGCATTTCAAGGTCTTCAATGCAAAAAACTGAATCATGAAATATTGGTAGTCATAAGTATTCAATTTTAATTTTTTAATTATTTGAATAATATTTTTATTTTTTTAATTATTTAATAAATGGTGTAATTTATTAGTATGTTTGCATTTGTATTGGGGTATCTGTGTAGTATATAAATTATATAATATTAAATCATTTATGCTCTTTGTTATACAGTATACAAATTTGTATTCAAAATAACAAGAGAGATTTATGTACAATATAATTTTGGGTTCTGATCCAAGTTTGAGGTAACTTTATTTTATAGTCATAATGATTTTTGAAAGTATTTGCACTTGCATCTTTGTGTTCATATAACAAGTAATGATTTACATATATAGATCAGTGCAATGTAAATTGTAAGACTGATTATCAGATGTACAGAAAGGTTGCAGTTGATAAATCAATCACAAAATTTACTGGTCATAATACCATGTGAAAGTATAAACACTTAAAACCAATAAAGCAAGATTTCAAATGGTGTATATATTGTGATAGCCACAATGATTATGTATATACTACATGGGATTGTATGCAGAAAATGAATCAAATTCTGATTCTTGCCTATGCTTTGATACCGATGCTATGGAGTCAGTGGTTTTACTACATCTTGCATCACATTATTTTCAAGCCTATAACTAAAAAATGAGCTATATGCAAAAAATTATAACCCTGTGGGACAAGAAATATAAAAAGATAGCATCATTCATGGGCATAAAGAATATAAACATCACTGGGGTACACAAAAAATATAAAATGAAACTCATTTTATCATTGCTACAGATAGTAGTCTACAATGTCTAGTTTTAGATAGACAAAAATCCAATTGATATGATGACAAATCATATCCACCTTCTGGAAATAATTTGTTTTGTATCTTTTATTAGGATGAACTTTTTCTTATAGATGTCTTTGAGATTTGTTATCTTTTGGTGTACAAAATAAAAATGAACAATTCTTATGTGACTGGTTTTAAAGATTCTGAAGCTATGGATTATCTCAGATAAGAAGTATTATATATGGTTTGAAAGATAATTGTGTGAGGAATACAAAAAAATATCAATGAAGTTGTATTTTAAACATAATTAATGATATATCAGAAATTATGAACAGACAATAAAGTAATAATTATGTTGGATGTTGAATTTTTTTTTTCTTTTTTTAAAATGTTAATTACTATTTATCTTAGCCTTATTGTTTTATTTTCTTTTTCTAGTTTCTATCAATGTAAAGTTTTTTGCTCTAACATTATTAAAATTGAAGTTATTATAAAATTTGTGTCTCAGTCATTTTTTTAAAAATTCAATATGTTGCCAGGATAATCAACTAGATATACAGAAAAAATGATGAAATATTTGTTTCAGTGCAACATAGTAGTGCTTCTGCTGATGTCATTAGGATAATGTTTTGGATTGGAGAAAATGTTTTATGTTGGAAATTTCTGGAAAGTTCTGTAAAAAAGTTACTTTTGATTCTTTTTATTAAATACTTAATTTCTAGAGCTCTAACTATATATTTAAGCTTTTTCTTCCAATATTCACTTTTTATTCTGTATCTGGTTTTTTTTTTTTTTCTTTTTTAATGCTTTATATAAAACTATACTTCTTAAATTTATTTAAAAAAATATTTTTTGTGAATTTATTACAACAGACTAGAAAATAATTTTTTGTCATACTGAAATTTTATTTAATAATTTTTGTTGGGTTCTTAATTAGTTAACAAATTTTTTAAGTATTTACTAGATCCTTGCATATTTTATGACAGTAATAGAATGACAACTAATTATTGAGTGAAATAAAAGAAAATCTTAGTTCGTTTATTTGAAGCAGTTGTGCACTTTTTGCCACATAGATGCTTGACTCATCATATGATTTCCTCTTATATTCATTCCATTTATCTTCATTTTTTTAATTTTAGTTGTATTTATTTTCATCTACATTTTTAAAAATTATATCATTATTTTAATAGTTTGATAATCGCAAGTACTTTATTTTTCAAGTTTTTGTGATATCAACAGCACATTATTTATTTTATTTATATTTTCAATGCTAACATTTTATTATGACAATATTTATTATATTATTCAGGTAAATAAACATTTAAAAATAGAAGATTGAAAGTGTTCCATTGTGACACTTTTTTATACATAGTTCTTTTCCTTAAGGATATTTTTTTAATCTTACAAATACATGTTTTTATTAATCAATAGTAATTACATTCTATGAAACTGAATTATTTTTTCTGTATATAAAAAAGTATGTGTTTTTTTTTTCAAAATTTCTGAAAGAAATATCAACACAAATACTGTCAAAAAATATTTCAGTAAAGATATTTAATCATCACTCTGATCCCCAAATATCATTTATTGTGTTTTGATTTTAATTTATTATTTTAATTTATTCAGTAATATCTTATATTCTTTGCTTTTAATACATTATAAAAACGTAAAGTATAATATTTCATTGGATGTTATAATGTGGGCAGAAATTATTTGTGTTTATTATGAGATGATTATAATACAGCATTAAAAAGTTTCATACCAAATATATAAGTATTTGATTGTAAACACATACAAAGTTTAATAATAAATATTTTGTGATCATAATAAATATTATTCACATCATTATTTTTTTAGGGAAAATTCAAGTCTTTTAAGTCTTTAAATTACTTGATGATTTGAGATTGTCTATTAAATACATAGTAAAAAAGTTTTTTTTTTTTTTTTAAATCTCTTTTACTTATTAATGAATTAGTTTATTATAGAGTTTAAATAGAATATTATGATTTAATTTATAACCAATCACATATATAAGATAACACAACCTATCAATTGGGTAATGAATAAAATACTATAAAAATGGCTGTAGAGGTGTTGAAAATAGTGATTTGTAATAATGTAGAAATCTACCAATAGGAAAAAAAAACACATATATAAAATTAAAAAATAAAAGTCATAAACCATTCAGATTAATGTGTTATTTAAAAATTCAATCAAATGGGCAGTTTGCATGTGTCAATATATTAGATGATACAATTTGGTGTTTTGAATATCTTAATGACTTCTCTGATCTTACATTGGTGAAGAGTGTCATATATTGATAGAATACAAATTTTAGAGAAATCAATATGGTAATCTAAATTTATAACCTAAAGTGAGAATATTGATGATGATGAAAAATGCTTAACTGCATTAAAATGTTCATCTATTCTAGAACTTAAACAACAATTTCTTGTACTTTTAATATAAAAACAGCATATACTTTCTATCAATAAATTAATAATATTCTAACCAAACCTCAAGATCAAATCCCTTTTGACGTTGATGGAGTTTATGAAATTTTATATGATATTTGTAAAACTTCTTATATAGGTATAAACAATCATTGCATTAGTACTGGATGAGATGAACATGCTAATCAGTTATAAAATACTCATCATCATCACTCTCACCCCATCCTATGGAGGTCATAATATTAATTTGTCTGATAACAGCATCTGTATAGATGTGACACTCAACCAATGCAAGATCAGAGAAGTCATTGAGATACCTAAAAGATGAAATTGTATCAACAAATATGATGAGATATGCAATTGTCCTCTATTTGAAAGATTTTTTTTTAAAAAAACACATTCTTCTGAATTTTATTGTCTATTTTATATATCTGTTTTTCTAACTATTGAATGATAACATTATTATAAATTATTGTTCACTGTCTACTACAATTATTTTCATAGTATTTTAATTATCACCCAGTTAATGGCTTGTCTGATCAAGTTGAAACTTCAGTATATTTACAATAAATATTTTACACATATAAACCCAGAAAATATCATTTATTTCTGTAACTAATAAATATCTTCATATTAATATAATATATATATATATATATATATATATGAAGATATATATATAGTTATATTTATATATTTATAAATATATATATATATATATATATATATATATATATATATATCAAGAAAAGGATCTTACTTTTATTAACTGCTAAATGTAAAATAATAATTGAGAAGTCCACTCTATAGAAAAGTGGTTTATGTTCAATATAATTTGTAATGAATCAAAAGAAGAAAAAGCCAAGTAATAGAGTTTAAAAAACAACTAACTTTTATGATGGAAATTAAATACAATATAACCTAAAATTAAGATAAATCTTATCATCAAGCTGATATCATTATTTAGAACAATTCTATAAAAAAGCACACAATTTCAACTTGATGCATAGACATGCATAAGTTATTATAATATCTAAACTAAGCATATAAAATGATATGAAAAATATTGGATTAAGATTATCAATATATTAATGCTAAACAAATTCTGAGTTCATTACATTGAATAACAGCTCAGTTCAGATCCATCTTGTATCATGATTATACTATTCATAAATAAACTAGTAATCATCATATTAATAAAGATTGTGAACATTAAAATTGAGTATCACTTTAATACAATGGCTATAATTCTCTAAATATATATATATATATATTGTAACCGTCGGAATTGTCGAATGCTGTATTCCACTTCAATTGAAGAAAGAAAGGCCCAAAACGTTGGTGCCAATCTGTAACTGACTGAATTGATGGATGAAGGTGATGGTTAGGATGATCAATCTGATCTGATAAAAAAATCTAAAAATCCAATTCTATTAATCTGGTCTAGCTCAATCGGGTCACCATTATATAATAAACCATCACAAAGCACAAATAATCTCTTTTAAAGTTTCATTTACCTAAGCTATATGTAAAATGAAGAGATAATGCGACCATCTGCTCCAGACATCAACAAATCCGTCACCATTACAATATAAATTGCATAGAGCAGTAAAACCAACTACTATTGCCCTAAACAATAATATAGGATTAGGTTAATTACTTGATTGGCAATCTAATCAAAACCAAATCCCATTAATAACTAACATAGACTCCAACACATATATATTTTATTAGCCTGTTAATTATTATAGTAATAATTTAACTCTACTTTATTAGATTATAAGAAAGAAAATTGACAATATTCATGATAGAATACATCCGAAATGACTTTATATTTTAGATGGGTTGATTAAATAAAATGATCATATTGCTATGTGTTTCTCTATATACGTGTTGCAATAACAATAATGACACAAACAAAAAAAAATCAATGAATAAATGACGGGAAAGGCCCCTAGATATTTTACTAAAATAAAGTTTACATATAACCTATACCAAAATGTGAAATAGGAGGATATCAACATCTATTTGTTTATCAAAATAATTACAGATAAATGAATATGAAACAGAGAATATTTTGAGCCTCTCCGATCATTTTCATCTAATAACTTATACTACCTTTAGATAATAAAAAAAAAATCATCATATTTTTACTACATAAAAAAATATATATAACACACGTACATTTTATATAACAAAAAAAAAAATCATACCATATATTTATAAATCAGTTCGTTCACTGTTTACTGGTCTATCGATCAACCTCAATCATAGTGTATAGAAAAGTTTCTCCATCAGAAATGGTAATCGTAAACCCTGCAATACTTTATTAAAAAGTTTCCTTTTCCATTTTTTTTTCTCTTTCTTTTTTTTTCCTTTTTTTTCTTCCTCCTTTCTCTTCTCTCCTGAGGATGTGAGTGCTCCTTGACTATTCCCATTATGAGGTGAAGTGATCCATTGGGTTCCTGTTCCGATGTTTATGCAAATCCATTTTTTTTTTTTATTTTTTTTTTTTTTACTTCATAGGTTTCTTCTTATTTTTTTTTTTTTTTTTACATTGCCGCCGCCTTCCGAGACTCCCTTTCCACTGCCCGCTGAATGATTGAACGGGCAGACAATTCCTTTATTTTTTCATGTTTCATAGTTTTACATCCAAAATATCAAAAAAAAAATTCATCATTTTTTCTTTTTTTTAAAGACACGGAAAATAAATCTGTCCTTTACTATTGCAAAATGATAAAGCTTGTGTGTCCTCTTATCTTTTGAAACGTCATTTTTATATGTTCTCTTTCTGACGTTGTCTTATCCTGGCCACCACACACGGTTATAGATAAAAAGATACGTGAAGATTAAATCCAAATTCGATTACAACAATTTTTTTTTTTTATATTATTTTATAAACCAAAATACAAAATTGATATAATAACCTTTTAAACCATTGATACACATCAATGATCTACACCTATCTATATACTTCCCTTTAATAATAATATTTTTATAAAAAATCTATAAATAAAATGTACACAACATATATGTAAACATTAAACTGTATGTAATAATGTTACTATGGTGTCTGCATTCATATCTGAAAAGTATAAAATAATATCAATCCGATTTAGTTAAATTTATATTATGCTGAATTGTTTACTATGTTTTTCTTTTCTTTTCTTATATCATTTTTTTTTTATATATATATACCTGGATCATCAATTTGAACACTCACAACATCTCCCCTCTACAGAGAAAAAAAAAAAATAACAACGACGCCTTTTCCCCTCCCTCTCTAAAATCATTAAACGTCTTAATCTCTGCACAGAGAAACATCTACCACTTCCATTTGCCTTGATTTTAATATCATTTGAAATGTTGGTAAAAAAAATCTAAAATATCTTGTTCCTATAGAAGAAATGTGGAATTCGTTCATTCCATTTATGCTTGACTAATTGGTTCATCTATACGTATATATATTTCCCTTTTTTTTTTTTTTTTTAATAATCAAATTATTACCTCTTTATATTACTATCTACAACTTTCTGGACAACAATGCTTTAAAATTAGAGTCAAACAAGAAAATCATTTAGTATTTGCTTCATACAAGCTAAATGTATTATGGAACAAAATTCATTTATAAGCCAAATATTATTAGTTACTTTCTAATAATCATATATTTTCATTGCATTTTTAAAATATATACATATTCACTATTTTGTTTTCTTAAAACTCAACAATAGCTTTTATTATTATTTCCTTTAGACATATCTGTAGTTCACTTCAGTGATACTACTATGGGCCTAAATTTTAAACATTCAATCTTGTCATAAAGTGAGAATGTAACTTTAGTTATTTAATATCCCATATTTATTCAATTCCTGCCTTGGACATTGAAAATATCAACCTTTAAAGTCACTTTTCCTATAAAACAATCTAAACAAATGAAACTTAACTCATACAGTGAGCCGGAGATTCAAAACAACAGAGATATCCCACTTTTAAATCACTTCTAATACTAAAGTAAATCGACTAAATGTTAATTAAATCTAATTTTAATTTCTGGAGGATCTGACAACTACTTTACAAACCAATCTGTGCTCTACATTGATGCTAATCAGGGACATTTATGTTTGAATAGCTTTATTTTATACAGGTTAGGGAAACTACTAAACATTTCTCTTTAAAATTATAACTCATATTAACAGATAAATCCTGCCATCAAGGATTTCTTCCTACCTGCCAACGAATAATAATAATAAGTCGGGACATCTGTCGACTTCAGACTTCAATATAATCTTATATAGAGTTACGAGCCACAACACACATCTATAGCTCTGTCAACTTCCCCAAAGAAAAGACCCAACCACACAAATATTTACAATTCACAAATAGCACAGACATTAAAGTCTTACACTCTATATCTCCAAGGTATTAAATAACACATTCACCATCATCAGTCAATTCCACAAGGTTTAATTTTAAACAGTACTTGCATACTATACAATGAAAATTTTCAAAAGTACTTTGACTATAAATATTTCTCACTATTACTAATGACTTTTGGTCATAATAATAACTATCATAAGACATACTAATAAAGTTACTTTAGTGAATGTCTTCTTATTTAATTGGGTGGGGCTGCTGGTTTTAAGCTTCGGGCATTGAAGGTACCTTTTTCACCTTCTGGGGTTTCTATGAGAAATGCATTCTCCCCCACTTTTCTTTTTATTTGGAATGGTCCCTCATACACATTCAAAAACTTTTTGAATTTATAATTCTGCGGGTCACTGACTTGGGGAGTTCTTACAAATACAAAATCTCCTACTTTAAATCTACAAGGCTTATGAGAGGTGTGGGTAATTCTTTTCTGTCCCATCTCTCTCAAATTCTGGCTAGCCTTTGCTAAGTCATGATCATAATCTACTTTTTCTTCAGTTATAGTCGGTAATGGTGTTTTAATTAATATGGGCTCTCTATATCCAAAATGCAAATACATTGGGGTGTATTTAGTGGATTCATTCTGTGTTATATTTATATAGTGAATGACATCCTTTAATTTATTCACCCATACACGGTGGTTGCTTCCTAGGTATACCCTAAATAATCTACCCAGCTCACGCATAATTCTTTCACATGGGTTAGATTGAGGGTTCCTAATTGAACACAGAATATGTTTTATACCCTGCCGTTCAATCCAACCTTTCCACTCCTTAGATAGGAATGATGTAGCATGGTCTGTCAAAATAGCCTTGGGTTTCCCTATATTTACAAATTGTATTTCTTGCAAACATTTAATTACATTCTTGGAATTTGCTCTGGTCACCGGATATGCCCCTACAAATTTGGAGAAGACATCATAAGTGACCAAAACAAACTTAAACCTTTTATAAGATGGTAAAGGCCCATAGAAATCAATTGCCAAGAGATCGTTGGGACGAGCAGGTATTATTGGTTGCAATGTCCCAGCATACGACTTGTTAGCATATTTAGATCTCAAACAGATCTCACAATATTTGAGCCTGTTCATTATGGATGCATACAATCCAGGCCAGTAGAACAGTCTGCGCATAACATATTCTACCTTTCTGGGTCCGTAGTGCCCATAAAGACAATGCACATAATATATCAATTGATTTCTAATACATGATGGTATCACAACTCTCCATGATTGTTCATGGTCCTCCTTTACTTTATAATACAACAGACCTTCACTCATCCTATATCTAAAAATTACTTTATTCTTGATTATTCTTTTTAAGGCCATTGATTCAATCCCTGCATCCAAGTATTGAATAATAGCACTTAACTTTGGATCACCAGATTGTAAAAATTTTAAGTTCTTTAAATCATTTTCAACTGATTCATCAACTACCAGAGAGATTACAGTGATGAAAGCATGATCGAGATTTAAGTGACAAGTGTCTATCTTGACAGAATTCCTACTTAGAATATCTGCTGCTATATTGTCTTTTCCTTTACAATACCGAACCCTATAATTAAATTGTTGAAGGAAGAGACTCCACCTAACTAGCCTTTCACTATTTAGATAGCTTCGATTGATAAACTCTAAACTCTTGTGATCTGTAATAACAACTATTTCAGATCCAAGCAGATACTGTCGAAGCTTTTGAAACACCCAGACAACAGCCAAGGCTTCCTTTTCTGTGGTGGTACAATATAATTCTGCACCCTTCAACAATCCACTCAAGAAACATAAGACACGGGGCTTCTTTTCATGGTCCAGCTGGAATAAAACTACTCCTAGACCATACCCACTACTGTCAGTTTGTACATAAAATATCTCTTGGAAATTAGGGTAATATAAGATTACAGTATTTAGAAAATTTGATTTTATTTTTTTAAATTCTATAGAGTGGTTCTCAGTCCATTTCCATTTCACATCTTTCCTTAATAAATTCAATATATGAACAGTGTCATATGCAAAATTTTCATAAAATCTATGATAGAAATTGCAGACACCAAGGAAAGAACGTAGTTGCTTTCTATTCTCTGGAATAGGAAAATTCTGAATAGACTGTATTTTCTCTGGATGCGGTTTTATTCCCTCATATCCTACAATATGTCCTAAAAATTGTATCTCCTTAACAGCTATTCTACTCTTTTTTAAATTTATTTTAATATGTTTCTCTTCACACTCTCTCAGAAACACATTAAGATGATGAATATGCTCTGACATGTTTTCAGAGGCAATCACAACATCATCTACATACATAGTAATGATGCTCTTTACTTCATCAGACAATACTTTGTCTAAACATCTGAGGAGTCCAGCTCCACTATTTATAAGCCCAAAAGGCATTCTTTTAAATACATATGAGTAGCCCTCATATTTAAATGCAGTGTATTGCTGATCTTCATCATGCAAATATACCTGCCAATAACTAGCTGTTAAGTCGACTGTGGAAAAGACCTTTTTGTCCTTAAATTTAATGAGCAATTCCTGCACAGTAGGAGGAACATCACATTCTGGAATCGTTAATTGATTCAAGAACCTCACATCCAAGCAAATACGTATGGACCCGTTCTTTTTGCGAACGACCACTAATGGACTGTTATAGGCTGATGGACATTTCTTAATAATCTTCCACTCAACCATTTGATCAATTTGTTTTCCTACTTCATCTTTATATTGGTGAGGGATGGGATAGCTTTTACATTGGAAAGGGCTATGGTCCCTCAGGCGTATCCGATGCACATATCCCTTTATCACATCAGGCTTTTTAGAAAACACATCCTTATATCTACATAGTATCTGAAAAAACCTTTGCTTATAATTGTCATCTAACTCAGATGATTCATTGACCTTTGCATATAAATCTGACTTTGTAGAATTATCTTGGATGGTCAGTATATTTACACTCTTAATGGGTATTGACCTCTCAAAACTATGTTTTTCCCCTTTTATAATTATTTCCTGATTTGCATAATCGATAATACATCCAAACCGATTCATGAAGTCGGACCCTATTATGACCCCATGAATAAGTCCAGACATAATCAAAAAGATTTGTTCCACTGTAATTGAATCAATTTTCACATTCAGCCATACTTGCTGAGTAAATAATTTTGCCTTTCGACCATTTGCCATTATAACCTGTGTCTGTCTCAATGGCAACATAGGGATTTCAGAATCGATTTCAGCAATCTTATTATAAAAATTTTCAGAGATAAGGGAAATTTGACTCCCTGAATCAAGTTTAGCCCCTACTGATGTACCTTGAATAACTATAACAATTTCTGGACAATAATTAAGGGTATAACTTTCCAAATCCCTATCATAATCATTATCTTCTGTTTCAAAATTTATTGATTCAAATAACTAAAAATATCATGGCTCCCCAAATTCACTATACTATGAGGCTCCCACAGTGAGGAACATTCCAACGAGGCCATTTTTAATTTAAAGGTTTAGTCTTAGGCCTAGCCCCTAGCATTTTCACAGGTGTGTTCTGTGATGTGCTGACAGGATAACTTCCTGTTGCACATGCACCCTTTTCTGCTCTATCATAACCTTTGGGATTGGTCCTGTTTGTATTTACTGGTGCTAAAGATTTGGCATATTTAGTGCCTCTATAATACCTATCATTTCTATTATCTAAGGTCCTTCTATTTCCATAACATTTAATGGGAGAAACATTGTAAGTAGGATCATTTCTGTGGTGTTTATGACTGCTCCCTGTGGGTGCTTCACCTGCCTCAGGTGATCCAAGTATATCGGACACCTCTTCAACAGTATGCCTATCGGCAGCAATCAGAGTTTGCTCAATATGGCGTGGCAGGTTTCTCCCAATGATACAAATTATTTGGTTTTCCGACAACGGATATGCGGTCAGCATTTTCAATTTTGCTGTCCGCATCCGGAAAAATTGAGTCATGCTACCCTTGCTAACACCATATTTATCTTGGCTAATCTGGTGTCTAATATTGTCCTGTTTATCTTCCCCCCAAAAACCATTCAACAATATATATTTAAAATCCCCATATGTTTCGGGCTTATTAAACAAGGACTTCCACCAATGTTTGGCAGATGCACTCAAATGATTACTAGCCACTGACAATTTTTCCATTTCACTTAATCTACTCAATGAGAATAGCTCTTCCAGTGCGCTTAGATACTCTATAGGGTTTTCATCATAATCACCCTTGAAGACTTTGAGCTGAATAAACCTTGCTATGTTTCCATCTATCTTTTCTCTCTTAACTTCTTCTGGGCTATGTATTAATTTATTATTTTCATCCCCATACATTGATGGTATATCATGATCACTTCTATTTAACTTATTTTCTGTGGTCAAATATTGATATGGTTTATCCTTTAGACTATCATTACCCTTTACCATAGTATCCTTTATTCCTACTATTTTATCTTCCAACATTATAGATATCCTATGATCGAGATTTATTTCCTGTTCTTCCAAATGCCTGCTTATTTCTTGTTTTAGTATCTTGCTATTATCTTTCATTTCATTATAAACCTCATCTTGATTTTTAGCATACTTTTCTAACTGTTGCAATGATGATTGGTGACTATCTGGTCTATCCTTTAAATCGTCTAACTCTCTTGCCTTCCCTTGCTCAATATTGCTTAACTCTTCTTGGACACCCAGTGGACTATTCTGCGATTCTGTATACACTTTCTGTAATTTCTTTATTTCATTATCAGCCTTATTATGTTTCTTGCACACCTCTTTATATTCAACTTTCATCTGGCTTTGAAGATCCTTAACTTCTAGCTTAAGATTGTTTACTTCTACTTTTGAAGCCTCTTGACCATCCTTGTAAGCTTTCTCAAATTTTGTGTACTTTTTCTCTAATTCTTTGTACCCAACTTTACAATTTTTAACTTCCTCATTCAAGTTTTCAAATCTATTTTCTAATCTTTCTTGTGATTTATTTAACTGGTCCCTTGGCTCATTAAATCTGCTATCACCTTTACTATCAGATTTTTTTAACTGAGCATCTAAGTCATATTTTAATTCCTCAAACTTTGCATTAGTAGCATTTAGCTCTATTTTGCATAGGCCAATTATAATATTTACCTCCTCTCTAAATTCTTTGTTTTCTTTAATCATATCACCCAGTTTATCATTCATGTCTTCTCTTAACATTTGATTAGCTCTACTCATATCACTAAATTTATCATTTATTTCACTACTTATATCTTCTCTTAACTTATTATTATCTCTGCTCATATCACCGAATTTATCATTTATATCACCAAACTTGGCATTTATACCTTCAAATTTATTATTCATATCACTTTTCATATCATTCATATTTTCCATTAATTCTTTTAGAACTGGATACAAATTTCCTTCAGGTTTTGATAATTTTTCTTTCTTATGGCTTTCCATTTTTATTTTCTATTTCTGTCAAATATAATATCTCTATTTTAAATAAATTGCGAAATATTTTACTTTTATTTATTCCTACACAAAACATATCTATCCGTTCAATCCTGCGACTGCGAACAAAATCCCCAAAGAACGACAACAACAAATATTTTAATATCTTATTTAAACCCATGATATAATATAATCAACTATATAACTCCACCAATGCATATAAAAATAACACTATGTTTTAGCATCCATATGAGACTCAAACTTGGGTCTTTAATTGGTTATTTCGGCCCGAGTTGATGCGCCATTTTGTAACCGTCGGAATTGTCGAATGCTGTATTCCACTTCAATTGAAGAAAGAAAGGCCCAAAACGTTGGTGCCAATCTGTAACTGACTGAATTGATGGATGAAGGTGATGGTTAGGATGATCAATCTGATCTGATAAAAAATCTAAAAATCCAATTCTATTAATCTGAGCTCAATCGGGTCACCATTATATAATATATGTAAAATGAAGAGATAATGCGACCATCTGCTCCAGACATCAACAAATCCGTCACCATTACAATATAAATTGCATAGAGCAGTAAAACCAACTACTATTGCCCTAAACAATAATATAGGATTAGGTTAATTACTTGATTGGCAATCTAATCAAAACCAAATCCCATTAATAACTAACATAGACTCCAACACATATATATTTTATTAGCCTGTTAATTATTATAGTAATAATTTAACTCTACTTTATTAGATTATAAGAAAGAAAATTGACAATATTCATGATAGAATACATCCGAAATGACTTTATATTTTAGATGGGTTGATTAAATAAAATGATCATATTGCTATGTGTTTCTCTATATACATGTTGCAATAACAATAACGACACAAACAAAAAAAAAATCAATGAATAAATGACGGGAAAGGCCCCTAGATATTTTACTAAAATAAAGTTTACATATAACCTATACCAAAATGTGAAATAGGAGGATATCAACATCTATTTGTTTATCAAAATAATTACGGATAAATGAATATGAAACAGAGAATATTTTGAGCCTCTCCGATCATTTTCATCTAATAACTTATACTACCTTTAGATAATAAAAAAAAATCATCATATTTTTACTACATAAAAAAAATATATAACACATGTACATTTTATATAACAAAAAAAAAATCATACCATATATTTATAAATCAGTTCGTTCACTGTTTACTGGTCTATCGATCGACCTCAATCATAGTGTATAGAAAAGTTTCTCCGTCAGAAATGGTAATCGTAAACCCTGCAATACTTTATTAAAAAAGTTTCCTTTTCCATTTTTTTTTCTCTTTCTTTTTTTTCCTTTTTTTTTCTTCCTCCTTTCTCTTCTCTCCTGAGGATGTGAGTGCTCCTTGACTATTCCCATTATGAGGTGAAGTGATCCATTGGGTTCCTGTTCCGATGTTTATGCAAATCCATTTTTTTTTTTTATTTTTTTTTTTTTACTTCATAGGTTTCTTCTTATTTTTTTTTTTTTTTTACATTGCCGCCGCCTTCCGAGACTCCCTTTCCACTGCCCGCTGAATGATTGAATGGGCAGACAATTCCTTTATTTTTTCATGTTTCATACTTTTACATCCAAAATATCAAAAAAAAAATTCATCATTTTTTCTTTTTTTTAAAGACACGGAAAATAAATCTGTCCTTTACTATTGCAAAATGATAAAGCTTGTGTGTCCTCTTATCTTTTGAAACGTCATTTTTATATGTTCTCTTTCTGACGTTGTCTTATCCTGGCGACCACACACGGTTATAGATAAGAAGATACGTGAAGATTAAATCCAAATTCGATTACAACAAATTTTTTTTTTTTTATATTATTTTATAAACCAAAATACAAAATTGATATAATAACCTTTTAAACCATTGATACACATCAATGATCTACACCTATCTATATACTTCCCTTTAATAATAATATTTTTATAAAAAATCTAAAAATAAAATGCACACAACATATATGTAAACATTAAACTGTATGTAATAATGTTACTATGGCGTTCGCATTCATATCTGAGAAGTATAAAATAATATCAATCCGATTTAGTTAAATTTATATTATGCTGAATTGTTTACTATGTTTTTCTTTTCTTTTCTTATTTCTTTTTTTTTTACATATATACCTGGATCATCAATCTGAACACTCACAATATATATATATATATATATATATATCACTTTAATACAATGGCTATAATTCTCTAAATATATATATATATATATATATATGGGATTTGGGCATTCTACCATCAGATGTTTAATGGTATGGATGGTTGAAGAGTTGGAGGTTGGAGTAGATTGAAGTCTGATCATTAAAGTATGAAGATATGCTATCTTAATGTAAAGTGAGTACTGATTCTATATATGATAATGTGGACCAACTGTTGGGTGCTGGTTCAGCATGAAATACATCTATTGGTGATTTTTTTTACATGTGTGTGGTCATGTTTATCAGTAGTATGAGATAGTTGTGGATAGTTGAAGGTTGCTTGAAAGTCTGTGTTCAAATCCCTTATGTTAATCTAGTATTAAATAAATTTACTGTAATAATTTAAAATAATGATTAATAAATCCATTAATCAATTGTTAAATCGTAGATCTAATATTCTCAAATAACAGAAAAATATTATATTTCAAATTTAGCTTGTATGAAAACAAATATTGATTAATTTAATTGATTAAAAATAAATTATAAATGTTTAAATTCTGATTTACTTATATATAAAAATGTTGGTCACCAATAAAACATTTATATACATACATAGACATATGTTTCAGGTAAGATAATACATTTTTCAATTCTTTAATTTTTAATTTGGTTTTAAATAATAAGAATAAATTATTACATATCAGCATAATTCTTCTAAACTGTGTATTTGCATAAAAAATATCAGAACTATTGATTATTATCTTATTTATTTTTTTAGAATTTTTATTTCTCTTTCAATGTAAAATATCCTTGCAGTAAAAAAATATTGACCACTCTGTAAAATCTATAAACAAAATAAAAAAATTATAATAATTTCTGAAAAAGAAAACATTATTGAACGTTTTGAATGTTCTCCTAAAAGTTCTTTTCCTTTTTTGGAATTCAAATTGCCTTGGGACATTTCTCCTCTGTGGCAAAATTTTTTTCATACTTATTACTATTAACTATTATCTGATAACTAGTTTTTTCAATGTTGTTTAGTAGTTTTCTATCCTAATGCAAGTAAAAGTTTAAAAATAATAGTTTTTCAAGCTAGCATATATTTTTTTATTAATCCTGGAATAAATATTTTTGTACAGAGTATATGTATACTTTTCTCCATGTTAAATTTCTTTTGACCATACTTTTATTTAAAAATATAACAACCCTTATGTATAGATAGTATGTATATTAATGAAATTAGACTTGTTTAGTTTGCTTACATGCAAGTAGCTTATTTCTCCTGTTGGTGATCTGGAAAAGACAATTCAACTCTTTATGAATTTTAATTTATTTTATTTTCTTTCTCTCTGAAGTATAATGTGGTAATAAGTGGTGATATGCACATTCATTTTTATAAGATATCACAGAGAGCACTGAAGCAGTAATTTGGAGAACATAAAATTCAACCATCATGAAGACTGACAGCAACATATTTTTTTCTTGATTCTCTAAGATTTTTTAATTAAAGTATCACTCTGTATTGAAAACAAATACTAAGTATTGCACTTGTTGATAAACATAAAGATTAAAGTTAAATATTTTCATTAATTAACAAAAATATTATAGCAATTATTCATCTATTGTAGACTATTTATCTTATATTACTTAAATCAAAATAGATTTAAAAATTGGTCTCTTAATTAAAATCTGCTCTTAAGATTTTTTTAAGTACAAATACATACTTAACTTTTCTAGTTAAATGTACATTAAATAAAATAGCTTTATTTAAGCAAAAATAGTTTTTATTTTTGTTATATTAAAATTTTGGATTTTTATTAGATTCTGAAATAAATGAAATATTTTTATTAAAAAAATATATTTATTTAATTTTAAATAATTTATTTCAAATTATTATAAATGTTATTATTCCTTTTTTACAACCTTTAAGTATGCATACACACTATCCATATTAAGCATCCACTGTATTAAAAGCTCTGAAACTATTTGTAACAATGTATATATATATATATTAAAACAATTCAAGTAACTATTTAAAATATCATAAAGAAATATACAGACATTCTAATCAGGAGATAGATTTACTAATGGATTTATTACATTCAATTTTGCTAATGTATCCATAGTTTTAATAACTATTTTGGATTCCACATTGTATTTGTTCAAGCTTATAAAAGTTAGTGATTATTAAACTTCTTTAAGAGTATAGATAAGTAGAATAACCATTGGTTATTCTAAATCTGTTGATATGAATTTATTGATAAGAAAAAGATTGAATCCAGAAGTTTTATAGCCAGATCTGGAAAAATAAGTTTGGATTCTTATAAGAAGCCTAATTTCTTTCATAATTCTTCAGTTGTATAAAAATATTTTTAGTTGAACATGCAAACAAATCATGTTTTAATGTGAGTTTTACATCAAGAGACTTTATCTGAAAAATATTTCACATCTATTATACAAAATGGTGTTTTTTGCAACTGAGACATGATTGAGTGCATTTTCAGTGAAGTCCATCATGGGTCAGCTTTATGTTTCAATCATATTATTTCAAATAGTTATATTTGGATTATGAGATGTATTCCTTTGCATAAATATCAAAGAGCATAGTATTTTATTGTTTTATGAGTAATATAACAATCTTTGAAAAAGTCCTTGGAAAATATTTCTAAACTTTATGTTACCTTATTAAAAACTTTTTTAATTCTGGAAAAAATTTCTTGTGAAGTTAAAGAAATATTGTCAGCATATATTAAAACTTTTCTGCATCCTCTATCTAGAAAATCACTTACAAGTGAAACAACTGTACCTTATAGAATGTCATCGTAATAAAATATACTACCTACTGTAATTATCAACTAATATCACTTGAAGTTATTATTGGAGAGCATTTCTCCAAGTAAATTAATTTTTTTATACTTTTAGAACAACTTTTCAAATTAACCAGTTTTAAATTTATTTCAAAATCTCATTTTTTAAAGATAAAACTTTTTTAAACAATTTCTATAAACAGATGACTCTTAAGAATTATCAAAATTTTTGTTTATATAACTCTCTAAAACAACTGGTACAAATTATGTAGGATTGGTATTGAGTGATAACTTTTACAATCATTACTATGATCATTTAGTTTTAAGACTGCTTACATGTGTCAAATTATTGGAATACTTTTTATTATTAATTTTATGGAATAGTTATGTCAGTCATGCTTTGCCTTTAGATTGTAATTTTTTTTTTGAAAGTCTGAAAATATGGTAACTGATTCTAGATATTTTCTGGCTGAATACAATAAAAACGAAAAGTTCAATGATGTTTCAGATTAATAGTATAGAATCATTATTAAAAAGAAGTTTGCACTTTACCCCAATAATGATCTTTATTTTTAAGTCATAATTTAAATGTCTAATATATAGATTGAACTATTATTTACAATAGCAGTGCCAATTCTTTTACAAACACTTCTACAATCACTAAGTCTACATAAAATTAACACTATAAAGTTTTTTATAGCCTTTTTCTACTTTTTATCATTCAATGATTTAATAAGAATTGTTCAGATGTTAAATAGACAGATGTTAGTGATAATGTAATTTCATATTAAAAAATATAGACTCATAGGATATATGTATTCATCTGATCAGAGCAACTCATTATACATCTATAATAAGGAGTGAATCTGTAGAGTAAAATTTTGCAGCATTCAAATATAAATTAAAAATAATTTATAAAAATGAATATTTATAAATGAATTTTTAAAGAAAATTATGACAGTTTATTTCAAAATAATTATCAAAAACATGACTGTTACCACAAATTTGGAATCATTTATCTACAAAAAGAATCCAGCAATAAATAAATTTATTACAGATTAAAACTCAGTAGATTAGCAATGTAAATCCTAAAAAAAACGTTTTTAGCTGTATCACACTTTTAAAAATCAAAATGAGGAAATTTAAATGAGAGTATTTTTTATATCTCTCTATGAATGCAAAAATTGGACATTAAAAAAATGATTATAAAATGTGTGACGGTTTTAAACTGTGGTGCTCATGTGCAACAAGAAAAATGAGCAAATGATTTATCTCGATCTGTCTCTTAAAATACACAAATGACCAGAATGATATAATATTTTAGTCATATTACAAAATACATTACTTATTTGAAATTGTATATAATTCTCAGATTGAATAGATATCTTGAAATTAAACAGATAGTCTTCTCTTTAACAATAATTGATGTGCATTAAAACTGCTCTAAATATCAATAAAATAATAAGTTCTCTATAAAAATGCTATTTAGATGAGTTCTAGAAATTAAATCAACTTAGCAGCAACTAATATTACTAAATAAATAAAGGAATAATTTATACTGACATTCATTATTTTTTTCTAAATAAATATGAACTCTAATTTTTAGCAATAATTTAGTGGCTTCAAAAACAAAATTTAAAGCCAAGATAATATAAGTGAAGCAAATAATTTACATCAAATAAAGAAATACAGTATCTTTTAAAATTTATAAGGCATGTGCAAAAATATACAAACAATTGTCATCAAATAAAGGATTAAATTGATCCACAGAATTGCTTCTGCCTATTACTCTTTTGTACGGAAATACTTGTATTATAGTCATTCAGCAACTAACTCATTTTTATTTTAATATTCAAACTAAAACTTTCTTTTTAAAGATGCAGAAATGTTAAATCAACATTTATCATCCACAAAATGTTTATGGTACTATATCAGATATTATACATTATTGTATCAGTTATAATATTTGTCGCAAATACTCTTACTTTTGCAGAAGTAAGGTATATACAAAGCAAAAAGAACTGAAAAATAGAAGTAAAATGGCTTAATAAATTGTTATTGTAATTTACTAAAGAAGGACAATTAATCTGGATATCTGTTATGATTACCATTTAAAATACATTATCTAATAAGGCTCCCATCAAGATTTAGTGATATGGTTGAATGGTAGATTCTGAAACAAAGATCCACGGATTTCATTCCATTCCATTCTTTCTGATGCTCAAACTTCTTCTGTTACTTCTAATGCTCTGAACATCTTATGAATTGTTAAGCAATAAAGTTGATGATTATTTTTTTATATTAATAATGCATATAAAATATCAGGTATTTGAATGATGTGAAATGAACTGTAGTTTAAATAAACATTTAACTATAAAAGAAATGTTTCACAAATAAAAGAATAAATACATTTTAAAGGAACACATATATATTTATTCTATTGTACATCATTTTGAAATGGTTAAAATTAGTGAAGCCAAATGCCAATAAACACTATATCAAAGTGTTTGAAATTGATAAATCTTATAAAATGTTTTTTATTAATCAGAAAGCAATAAAAAAAACATAATAAATGTTCAAACTAAATTGCATTGTATGAAATATATTGAGATAATATATGCATCTTTTTCACAAAAAAATCTTGCTTCAGTGATTAGTGTAAGTATTTTCTATTCTAAGCCAATAAACATCATATGATCACCATTTCTTATCCTTGCTTATAACTGTTATTAAAACAGGCAAAACTCTTTATATGTATTGCCACTCAATGCAAGTCAGAGTAATCAATGGATGCCAGAAGGCTTGTGCATAAAATCCTCATCTAGTGCCTACTCATCTGATATCCCCAGACTAGTTCAGACCTATATGACTATATAAGCTAATGAGTTTGGATTGAAAATATTATAGTGTTTTCAATTTAAGACTCATAGTTTTGTAGTTAAGTAAAGATAAAAGGTGGTTGCTGGAAGGTTTGCATTACATCCTAAGATCCAGGTGCAGTGCTCTCAGATCCAAGACCTTCTCAGTGGCAAAGGCCACAAGCCAGAAACTAGTCTGAGGATATTGGATGAGTAGGCACAAGATGGGGATTTTATGCACAAGCCTTCTGGCATCCATTGATTACTCTGGCTTGCACTGAATGGCACTATTGTATGGAGAGTTTTGCCTGTTTTAATATTACCTATTCTCCTAACTTCAGTTTAATCTGAGCTAAATAAAACTTTGAAATATTTTCAGATCTATCAAATTACTTGTTTTTAGATAACAGATCTGTAGATCACTTATTAATCTGTCCTGCTGGTTTTTAGTAATTTAGTTTTGAATTATACTTAACTATATGATAAAAAATGCTAATGGTCCTATGTTTTGGCAATTTATAAGAAGTTTGAACACCAGAACAGTCAGTGGCAGAATCAATTCTGAGACTTCACAATTTCAAGTTGAAAACTCATCCAACTATTCCAAATGGTGCAGAGAAAAAAACTATATGATAAAAAAAAGAAGTGATATATAGCAGATTCATTAAAAGTTACTTTATATTTCTTTAGATTTAATCTTTGGTGAGGAATAAAAAGTATTAATTGTCATAAAAGTAGAATGAACACTAGACCTCTTCATACTGAGTTTATTGTTGCCATCACATACAAAACAAAATTATAAAATTTATATTATTACTGTACAAAATTTAAACCATCTTTCTGCATAATATTTCAAAAAATAATATGTATTTTTTCTGATTGACTTTAGCTTTATTTTGAGATTTGATATTCTCATTTGATAAATGTACTTCCTATTTCCAAGTATCTTTGTATTGTTTTAAATTTATGCAGATACACATTTAAAATGTTGATAGTTATCTGATTTTAACATGTTCAGTGTACATGCATTATTTTTCTAGAAATATATTCATTAGGAGCAATAAAAATTGAATAGATGTTATCATTGCTGAACATACATTTGTCAAATGTTATGAAGTATCACATATCATTTCTAGCATGCTTTAAATATAGGTGCAATTTATTTCTCTCAGTAGATGAAAACCATTATTTAGAGACAAGTCTGGGGATTTAGATGCCATTATAATCAATCATCCATTAATTATTTATTATTACATAGATGTTCTAAAAAGAAAAAGAAATTGTTGCTATTAATACAAGTATATTTTGGCATTAAAAATCAATATATTAAGTTATGATCTTGATATCTATATATTCTTAGTAGTAATCCTATTGTTTCAATTATATTTTTGATTTTCTATCTTTTATTTTAAAATTAAATTGCTTTTTCATATAAAAATATGTATAATCTATCAGAAATTTTCCATTCAAATTTGAATTAATGATTAACCTTTATGTAATATTAAAAGAATTGTATTAAGACATACTCTGAGAATAAAAATAAATCTACTGAACACTCCACCATTTGTTTGGTTTTTTTCATTTTTATTCACCTATTTTATTAATATCTTCATATCCAATTTTACATATATAATATTTTATTTCTATTAACACAGATTTAAATTTAATATATGCCAAATAAAGCATTACATGACTTTCTCATTTTATTTTTGAAATCTCGTTAGAAGCAGAATTTACTATGACTTAAGAGTCATCTATTATGAACTGAAGCAACCAATGAAAGTTAGATTTTAGAGCTAACTAATTACCCTGATTTATTTATCATTATGAAGAGCATTGCAACCATGCAACAAATATTATATATATATATATATATATATATATATATATATATATATATTATATATATATATATATATATATATATATATTACATTATACAAATTAATAATACATTAAAATATCTTAATATAACTTGCTTATATATCTAATTAATTTCAAATGGTATTTTATATTTACAATAAGTAGCATTTGAGGAGTGTAGATTTTAACGTATAATTATAAACTATTTATCTTTTTATTTTCAGGACATTAATTTTTTTTTAGTAAATATATATATATATCTGTCTTTAATTATTACCGTTATTCTTACATTTTCCACCAAAGATATTTTATTTTGCTATATAATAAACTGACTCTTTCCAATTCTTATTTTTCCTTTATATTTTATTCAAATATGTTTTCCTTTATCTGTTTTACATTTTAAATCTATATTAAGATTTCTATATATATTTCACTTTATGGAACAATCATATCTGAATACGATAGTAAGTAAAATTGCAAGCTTATTCAGATGTGATTGTTCCGTGAAGTATTTATATTTCTAAACGTTATTATTTTTTTTTTTTTTGACAGCAGTAAAAATCATTTACGGGCGATTAAAATTCTTAGTATTTAAATTTATACCGTCATTTAATTTCATTTAAGTAATTTTAAAGATTGATTATATTTACAAATGAATATATCTTATTTTTAAATTTCAGAATTTCATAATGATATTTGAAATTTTAAATAAATAATTATTTATGGAGATTATTATACATATATTAGAGATAAAGGATAAATTGGTTCTATGTGGGCAGAGATCATAAATAAAGAGAAACTTGTTATGTTCAGTATTGTTCTGTCAAATATAATTTATGGTGAATTGTTGTTATAATATATAATAGTATTGTTATTAAAGAAAATAATTATATTAAGTTTATCCAATTTGTATAAATATATGCTAGTTGCAAATCTTCATAGTAAAACTGTCAACGTTTGTTCTTTTTATTTAATAATTTAAAACAGTTAAAGGTAAACCGTGGAGGGAAAATTCCTTAAGAATGTGTCACTTTCAATATGATTACATTATATAATAGTTCTTTTAAATTCAAAATAAAAGTTTATTTATAACATATAATGTTTTGCTAAATTTGTGAAAACGTAAAATGTTATTTTTAACTACCTAATATAAATGTGTGTGTATAAAATAAAAAATAAAAATGATGCTTTCAATTATTTCTGAAGTGCCCTGGGTTTGAATGATATAAGAAAGCGTGCTGGTGGAATGTGGAGAAAAGACGTTAAAGATCAGAGAAAATAGATTGAACATGGAGAGACGATCATTTTGAAATCAATGAATAATGATGGAAAATGATGCTGATGACAATGTACACAACATTTCGTTTGTTTATGCTAAACTATTCCCACAGCATCATTTTGACCATACAATAGTTCTCAAATATTGAAAGAAGTTAAAGTTATAGAAAGGGTAAATGGATATGTGTTGATTTTATGTTTAGGATTAATAGACTATGAAAAGACATTTAATTCTATAAGCATTTCTTCAGTGATTAAAACATTGGTTCATGAATGTGTAGATCAAGGATATTATCATTCTGAATAATATTTATAAAAAATCAAAAGCAAGAATTGGATTATATAATGATACTAAAAATATTAATATTGACAAGCATGTATAACATGGTGAGACACAGATAATGTGATCCTAAGGTAATAAAAGTAAAATGAAGATTATTTAAATCATCTAGATTTTTCAATTGATGTAGTTGGGTTTGCAAATAATGCTTCAGAGCTTCAGGAAACAATGCATAAGTTATCAGATTAAAATAAAGAAGTAGAATAAAGATAAACATTAGAAAAATGAATGATCAATGGATTTTCTCAAAAGATGAAAATAAAGATTGATAATGATGAGTTACAAGATGTTAACAACTAAAAATATTTTGGTCAGATTATTATCACAAATAAAATCATAATGAATGAAATTAATTATAGAATTAAACTTGTTTGGATTACTTTTGGTAGAAATAACTTAATATTAAAAGGAACTAACCTTATATATTTGAAAAGGAAAGTTTTTAATATATGTGTGAAACCAGTTCTTATTTAGAGATATGTTTGGACTCTTAACAAAAGAATAAAATGAAATATGTGGGTCAGAAAACGAAAAGGTGTTATGGTCACCATTGTAAGAAATAAGAGAGTGTAGAGGAGTTGAACTGGACATATTTCTAGAAGAAATGGTAGGAAATGGACAGTTAAAATCTTAAAATTTCAAATGATTGTAAAAGAACTAGAAAGAGATTAAATGTGATATAGATAGATGTAATATAAAAAGTATGCTGGCATGATGTGGAGAAAAAAAGCAAAAGATCAAGTAAGGTGTATTGAGCTTGGAGAGATCTTCATTTTGCAATGGTTCAATAATGGTTGAAAATGATGATGTGGCAACATACAAAACCTCAGATTTGTTTATGCTCTAGACAATTTTCAGAATATTACATTGCATTTTTAATAACAGCATTAATCCCAAGATCACCCATATAATACAACCCCAACAAAAAACAACTATTTTCTGTGTAATCAGCTGATGTTTATTTTCAGTAATGTTATTAGCCATATCTTTTATGCTTGTAAACATTTTATTAATAAGTAATTAATATTTTACACAATTTATAATCCACATTATTAAAAATATTCCATTTATATATATATATATATATATATATATATATATATAAATGGAATATATATATATATATATATATATATATATACACTCATTTTTTACTACAGATTTTAGTTAAGATTTAAAAATATACTACTTTATTAAATATTATTATAAAATTATTTATTTTTATAATAGATTCAAACTATTTTTACTATTCATATCTGCACTACCTTTTTCTAATATTTGAAACTTTATTAGTGGAACAAGACAATTTTATATAAATAATTTTTCTTTATAAAATCGACATAAAATTTTATTTCAATTCTTTAGCATATTTTCTTATTACCCAGCTTTTTGATTTCCCTTTATTGTGAGGGCAATTAAAACTATTTTACTTATTTTATTTATATGATACTAAAAACTATAGTGTCTTCATCTTTAAACACAAAATGGAGTACACTAAAATTGATTATTATGTTTGCAAGTAAGATATAGCCTACATAAATTAATAAAAGTTTTGAGTGAAAGCTGTGAAATGTTTTTTTTTTTTTTTTTTTTATAAATAAAAAAAAAAAAAAATAGTGTTTTTTTTATTAGTCAAATCATTTGATGCTTTACTATAAGAGAATTATTTTTAATTCTATTTGGTGGGTAAAGCAAGATCTTAAATTAATACTGATAAAACTATGTATAGAGTTGATATTGCTTGCCAATATTATAAAAAAAACATCATACCATTTTATTTGGTGTTCTGTTAAAAGGATCTTAAAGAAATGGTCTTAATATAAGTTCTTAATGCACTAAATGTTATATTTCAATAAGATAAAATGATAAAACAAATTAGTTGAAAATATACTGACAGGAATCATGTCATAATTTTATATGTCAATAAAAACTTTCAAATATTAGTGAATATTAAAGATTCATTTTTTTTATTTCAATAGTTAGATCTTTTGCATATTGTTATTGCTTCTGTAATGAGTATGTCTTCTTATATGAATTCAGTTTAAATATATTTCATTTTCCATTAATACATAAAAAAATAGCTAGACTTTTTGACCTGAAGTTGATTTTAGTATAGTTGACTTTTAAAAACTTCATTGTTTATATATTGTCATTTTCAAACCACCGGCATCCTGTATTTGACTATCTATTTGGCATACTTAAGTTATGATATTTTAGCATGATATTTTTTATTAAAGTTTTCTGTGTCTTTTTTCTTTTACAAGTTATATGATTTTTTTTTAAAAAAATAACTTGTAGTTTAGTATAATTTAATTGTTACTTTTTTTTTTTCTGAGCCAATATAATATCTGATAAAATAAAAATACACATAGAAAAGGTAGTATTTTAAAATAACATTTAGCTTTATTATTGCCTAGAATGATTTCAATACATTTTTACTATATCATATTCATTTCATATAATGAAGGATATACTGTGAATATGATATAGTAAAGGTATATTAAAATCATGCTAGGCAATAATAAAGCTAAATATTATTTGAAAAAAAGTATCTTTTCTGTGTGTATTTTCCTTTTATCAGATGTTTAGAACAATTTGTATTAGAAATAATGTTTCATGTTTATTTAATTATCTCAAGAAGCTTGCTGCTCAAAAAATATTTTATATATCTGCTTTAAATTGTTAACAAATTCTTTGAATAAACAAATATGAACAAAATATATAAATATATTTTAAATAATGCAACCAAATTATCTTGGAGACAATAATTATAATAATATTATTAATTTTTATTTTATGTTTTAACTTAATATATATATATATATATATATATATATATATATATATATATATATATATATATATAATACGTCATTATTAATTTTAATTGCAATTTTTGCATAACACTTTTCATTCATATGTTTAAGTGAATTGGTTTCTACTTGATAAAACACAAAATAATTGAGTGACTTATAAATGTAAAGTAAAACAATTGAGAATATACTTAAAAAAAGTAAAACAATATGTAATAATTTTAAATAACAGTGATATGACCATGAAACATCCATGGCATATTTAATTTTATGTTTTCTAGAGTGATGATAATACTTATCTTTTTTTAAATATAATTTTGTGAACAATAAGTGAAAATTGTTTGACTTTTTAACAACTAACTGGTCATGAAGTTGATTTATTTTATGAATATTTAACTTTGTAAAAAGCTGGATTTTTTTTTTTTTTTTGCATTTAAAATAATAAAGCATTTTTAATAACGCACATATGTATTTATTCAGGAAGTTTTTAGCTATTGATATTTGTTAAATATAAATAATAATTAATAGTAATAGAGCAATCTCATAAATAAAATATTCTAGAGACAAATGTATTTCTTTTATTCTTATTTATTGCAAAAATAAATATTACAATGGTGGAAAAGCTTCCAACATCCTATTGAAAATAAAGATCTGAATATTTCTTTTACCAGCATGCATAATTATTTACTAAAATTTTGTTTGCTTGCTAAAATAACTTACAAAATAGTTCTGTTTTTAAGCCAAAAATGTGGCATCCATTTTATTTTTCCAGAACAAATAGCATCTGTTTAGTAGCTACTACTTACTGATGCTTCTATCAGCTTTATTGCTTTCAAATTGTAAATATTTTGCTCATTATTGTGATATACTAGTGATACTATTGGCTGATCACAATCACCAATATGAATGAGACTACATAAAACAAAGGAGGTGCACAGATCAGAGGAGGTGTGTTGTCAGAGTGTACATCAGTAGACAAAGTATTTGGTAATGTTACTCCTACTTTATAATAATTAATCACTAGTGATTCATTGTGATTTAATTTCTACTTATAATAAAGATAGGTACTAGAGTATTCATTGTAACTAGTAATTAAATTGATTCTTATGGTAAGTACTATTCATGTATTATTGTATTAATAAACTAAACTCATAGGAATTAATCCCACCAAGAACTATCAGTGAGTGTTATTAAGTTCTTATAAGAGGTATTACAAACAGTACCCAGTAGTGAACCAGTCAAACATGATCACCTAATAACAAATTGCTTATTTGATTAACCTCTGCAGTTGAAGAAAACAATTTGGTGCAGTTTAGTACAGAACCTGTGAAAAACAAAAAAAAATCATAATACATAATGTCAGTGATGGCTGCCATGCTGCAAATACCAATAGAAAAATTTAATGTCAAGAACCCTACCAACTGGTCACTATACATCAAACATATAGATAAATTCTTTCTTGTTAATAATATTAAGCAAAACCAGATAAAGATGGTTACATTGCTAGGGTTTCCTGGATTGAAAATGGAGATTTCAAACCATCTATGTGAACTGACAGAACCCAAAAGTTTTCTATACAAGGAAATAGTCCAAAAATTAACAGCACATTTTTGCACCCTCCCAATGAAACACATCACAAGATTGTATTTTAGAAATAGATGGCAAATGAAGGCTAAAGGCTTCAAAGAATTTGATACAGTTCTCAGAGAGTTGGCAAAAAATAGTGTCTATAAACAATTTTTAGAAGAAGTCCTGCTAGAACAGTTATTATGGTGCATATACCAGACTACATTTTGAGAACAACTACTAGCCAATTTGGATTTAAATTGTAAAGATGTCATCAAAACACAAATTGCACATGAGTTAGTGATGAATTAAGCTGAAGAATATCTTGATACCACAGAAAAGGCAAACTATTACCAAACAATTCAGAAAACTGTGGAACCGGGAAATGAAATGACAAAGCAACAAAAAATAAATGATAATAAAACCAGCTGTTACTGCTGTGGTAAACTGAAACATATTGCTCATAATTGTAGGAAATATCAAGAGTGCTGTACAAGTTGTGGATCAAAAGGCCATCTAATAAAAGGCTGTCACAAACCAAAACCAAAGTATAAAGAAAAAAAATTAACACCCATATTAAAAATGTAAAATGTAGTGAAACAGAATTTAAACTACAAATACTCATTGATTGGAAATGTATTAAAATGGATATTGATAGTAGCTCTGGAGTTATGCTAATGTCCCTTAGCTATTGGGAAGTTGTTGCTGTACAAAGAAATGATGCACATAAAATGAAAAAAACAAATATAAGCACTAAAAATGTAAATTGCAATACAGTGGAAATAGCTAGATTGGTAAGGGTACAATTAAAATTAAATTCAAAAATCAAAAACTACCCCTATACATAGTCAATAGGCTGGTATTGGTTCAGACCACTTGGGATTACCATAAGCATAATTTAAAAAATCAATATTGAAAATGAAATGCAAAATAAATTCTTAAACCTATTTAAGCCAAAACTGGGTGAGATAAAAATAACACCAGTGCAATTAGAACTCAAGGACTACTCAACCCCAGTCATATGTAAAGTGTGAAAGGTACCATTTGCACAAAGAACAAAAGTAGAAGCACTAAATGAATTCATGCATAGGGGAATAATTAGTTCAATAGAAGATTCTGAGTGGGCCATACACATTGTTATAGTTAATAAACCAGATGGGAAAATATGGATTTGTGGAGACTATAGAATAACAATTATTAAAAATCTTTGTAAAAATGTGTACCCTGTTCTGAATGCATGAGAAATTCTAGCATTATTGCAAAAATCTTATTTTGCTCAACTTGATATTACAGTTTCTCACCAGATACGAGTATGTAAAAAATCTTAGGAAGTACTAACTAGTACAACTCACTTAGGATTATTCAGATATAACCATCTTCCATTTGGAATCAACATGGCACCAAACATTTTTCAAGCAAAAACTGTCAGGTTACTCAATGGACTAGTGGGAGTAATTCAATATTTGGATGATATTGTTATTACAGCTAACACCAAAGAAACACTCAGAGAAAAAAATGCACAAGTGTGCAGTAGGTTTGAGGGTTTTGGAGCAACACTAAATGCCAAAAAAATGCATATGGAATACCAGAATACTTACATTTTTGTCACACATCATAATACAAAATGGAAAAATCCCTGCACCAGACAAAATTAGAGCACTAAAAAAATGCCCCCAGACCAAAAATTCAAAACAACTGCAGAAATTTCTGGGATTAATTAATTACTTTGAGTCCTTTCTTAAAAAAAAAGCACATGTGGCTCAATCTCTAATATAAACTCTTGAAGAAAAATCAAAGCTGGGAATGGTCAACAGATCAAGAGGATGCATTTGTAAAAGCAAAATCCTATTAACATCAGAAAAGTTGCTAATTCAATACAACTGCAAATTGAAGATAGTATTGACAACAGATGCATCAGAGTATGGTATTGGAGCAGTGTTGACTCAACCAACATACAAGGGAGAGATCTCAATAGCATATGCATTGTGAAACATAACCAACACAGAAAAAACAAGTCAACTTAGAAGGCCTTGGCCATATAGTTTTTGGAATTAAAAAATTATATCAATATATGTATGACAGACAATTTACAGTCATAACTGATCACCAATCACTGTTAGAATATTGGCAAAGGTAAAACAAATTCCAGATCATCTCAGTCCATGTAAGCTGCACTGGATAACACTACTTTCATCTCATGACTATGACCTATAAGGGGGGGGGCAGTTTTATACCATATGTAGATGCACTCTCATGGATGCCAAAGACAACTAAAATAAAAAATGTCAAGGTGGAGATCAATTACATAGACAATTGGAATTCATGGATAAATAGTAAAAAATTAGCAGAGTGGACAGATAATGATCCAGGATATTAATTACTTATGAAATGGATTGGCAAAGGTTGGCCCAATAAAAGACCCAAAAGCCTGCCACTGGCCTTCTAAGAGGCTCATTCAAGCTTGTCTGTCTGAAAAAAGTGCATACTAAATGGAGATAGAGTTATAATATCATTGCAGGTCTGAAAACACATGCTAAAAATGCTGCACAATGGATGCCAGGTGTAGTTTGCACAAAAGTTTGCCAGTAGCTATGTCTGATTGCCTAAAATAAATAAGGACAATAAGTCCTTCACAAAAACTTGCACCACATGCCAATCAAATGCTTGATCGACAATAAAGAAATATAACCGATGGCCACAAGTTAAAAATGCATGACAGCATGTACACAAGACCAGGTAGGTCCCTTCATGGGGTGCACATTTTTAATATCAATAGATGCCTATTTCCACTGTGTAGAATACCAGATGAGAAACACTGGGACAGAGGAGGTCATTCATCATCTAAATAAAATATTTGCAACACTTTACTTTGGAAAAGTTCAAAGAATATTTAGAGACCAGGAGCATTAAACAATATACTTGACACCATATCATCCCAAGAGTAATGGATTATCTGAAAATGCTGTAAACCAACCTAAACTTGCACTGAAAAAAGAAAAGTCAGAAAAAATGCAAGCTACACTACACTGCATATTATTATGCCAATATTCCACACCAACATCATTGAATGGAAAGTCCTCAGATGAACTATTATTGAAATGGAGATTAAGGACAAAACTGACCCTGTTATTGTCAAAAAACATGTATACATGGGTTGAAACTGAACATAAAATATTCATAATGGAAGAAAAAGTTAGGATCAGAGACAGTCTATATAAAACATGAATAAAGGAAGAAATTGTCAATTTAACATTCAAATTTATAGCAGTGGTGAGAACAGGATGATGTAGTATACAAATAACAGATGAACCACATACACCATCACAGTTCTCCAAGCTGGGAGAACAATAGCCTCAGTGAAAATCAAATTATTGAACCAACAGAGACAAAATCAGAGATAGATAAACCACAAATGGGACAACCATGTATGCAAAATAAACAAGTGGTAGATGATCATACAATATAAAGGTAAGAAATGCCAATAGATGCAGCAAACAAAAGAACATTAAAGAAAAGTCTTCAAGACCTCAAAGAAAGAAACAGTCACCAAAATTCTTAAAATAATGTCTCTTAATTGAAGAAGTAAAAAAAATTAAATGCTTTTCTGGACTATATAAATATATTTGTTTTTGTGGTTACTCCTAGTTCTCTGTAGTCAGGGAGGTGTGATTAACTAGTGATAGTATTGGCTGATCACATTCACTGATATGATTGAGACTACATAGAACAAAAGTGGTGCATGGATCAGAACAGATGTGTTGTCAGAGTGTACATTGGTAGGCAAACTATTCAGTAAAGTTATTCCCATTTTACAATAATTAATTGCTAGAGATTTATTTTGATTTAATTCCTATTTATAATAACAATAGGTACTAGAGTATTCATTGTAACTGGTAAATTGATTCTTATGGTAAGTCCTACTCATGTGTTAATAAACTAGGCTCAGCAAAATACTAATGGGAACAATCTCACCAAGAACTATTGGCTAACCTTATTAATTACTTGTAAGAGGTATTACAAACATTACTCAGTAGTGAGCCAATCAGATGTGATTAGCCTAACAATGAATTAACAATTTGATTAACTTCTGCAGTTAAACAAAACAATTATTATTATTATTATTATTATTATTATTATTATTATTATTATTATTATTATTATTATTATTATTATTATTATTATTATTATTATTATTATTTATTATTATTATTATTATTATTATTATTATTATTTATTTATTTATTTATTTATGGATTTTATTGTTTTTCTATTTTATTGGTATTTTTTTAATGCTTATTTAGATATGTATATAATAATTACATTACTGTGCAATCTATAATTGGTTAAATGCTGTTGATATGTCCATTAAATAAATAAAGAATTGAATTGAATTATCATTAGAGGCTATTTGCCAATGGAAGTAGCCATACTAAGTTCAAAAGAAAACATAAACACCGAATAAAAGACAAACATGTTAAATTGAGTATTGAAATAACTTATCCAACCATTATTCAAAACATGCCAATATTAAATATTTAATATTTAAATACATTTATATTGTCCATACTAAAGTTAATGTAATTAAAAAGACTTGAATTCAGAATTTCAAGCTCCCTACAGCTATCTACTCTATCTTATACAATTGATACACATACCACATATATGTAAAAAAGTTAAATGATCTCCAATATAAGTATTTCATGTTGAACCAGCACTCATCAATTAGTCCACATCATCATTTCCTACACATATACATGATCAGTGCTCCTAGCAAATCTATAAACTTTAATGAATACTTAATTCTTCTCTACCTTCCAACTCTTCTGCCATCCATATCATTAAAAATCCAAGAATGTACTAAATAATTATGCATTCTTATATGTGATGAGTCAGAATGTCTTAAAGTGAACATGGGAATGAGAATAATATCAGCATCAACAATGACTTTGAGCATTACAATCTCTGATTTTTAATGAAATTAATGATTGAAGAGTTGGAGAATGAAGTAGATTGAAGCTTGTACACTAAATTTAAAGATTAGCTATCTTAATATAAACTGAGCACTGCCTGTATATATATATATATATATATACAGGCAGTGCTCAGTTTATATTAATATATATATATATATATATATATATATATATATATAGGAAATGATGATCTAGAACAAATTATGAGTACTGGTTGAGCATGAAATATGTATATTGGAGATCATTTATTTTTTTCATTTATATATATATATATATATATATATATATATATATATATATATATATATATATATATATATATATATATATATATATATATATATATATTCTTATACGTATCAGTTGTATAAGATAGAATAGATAGCTTTAGCAGCTTAAAATCTGAGTTTACGTTTCTTCTAACTATATTAAATATATATCAAGTTGTAGTCTCCAGGCTTTTTATTTGGTATAAGGCAATAGTATTTTTAAATTATTTTACTGCTAGATTTGTTTGTTTGTTTGTTTTTTTAAAAAAAAAGATTTTGATGTCATCTAAAAAATAGGCCTCCATTATATTCTTTTCTTTGTTATATCTTCTCAATAAAATAAACTAGTATTGCATTTTTTAAAGAGTTTTTTGAGATAAAATCTTTATATTGTAAATGAAGTCTGTCTCTCACATCAAACCTACTCTTCTGCTGAAAATGAAGCTTTATTTAGTTAATTAATTCAATATTATAATAAACAAAAATTTGAGTGCATATTAATTGCTTTTATAGATTTTTCACCATGTTTTCAAAATTTATGATTGATCATTAAATAATTGAACATCCTCACCTTTTTTATTCTACAGTAATAATAATAATAATAATAATAATAATAATAATAATAATAATAATAATAATAATAATAATAATAATAATAATAATAATAATAATAATAATAATAATAATAATAATAATAATAATAATAATAATAATAGATATATTGATCAATTTTATTAGTCATTTGCATGCAAATCAACGTTTATTCTTTTTTTTAAAATACGTTTATGATATATAGATTTATGTTCATTCTCTGTCCATAGTCATTTTAAGTATTTAAACTAATAGATTATAGATATTTAATTTCATTTAAAATAACATAAAAATGTGTGTTTGCTTTGTTTTTATCATTCACAATATTTTTAAAAACGAATACAGATAAATGAGTAAAAGTAATATTTTTACTGAAGTTTGAACAATTATTAACTCTTTGTCGATTAAAGCTTTCCTTAAAATCATATTTGACTGTTATGATGAATTTTTTGACTTCAATTTTGATTTTATTATTATTTTTTAAAGATTGGAAAAAAAAAAATGCTGCATTTTGAAATATTTAAATTGCTTCATGTATATTTATTGAATGAAAAAGTTTTTTTTTTTTTTTTTTTTAAATGTACTTATTGAAATTTATACAAAATTTAGATTCTTCAGATAAAATTGATAATTTTACTTTTTTTTTTTAAAAAAAAAAAAAATGTTTTTTTTCTTTTCTAAAAATAAAGAGAAGTTTATTTATGATGAAAATATAAATAGAATTTAAAATATCACACATTACCATTTTTATAAGACAGCTGTTGTACTTTCTAACTTTCTGAATTAAACCGATTAAGGAAAATCATGACCTTTTAACCGAAAGGTGTATGACCCTTCCATCACAATTGATAAAGACTGCATCCTATTTGTTTGTAGTTAATGTGTTGAATCTCACTTGACCACTTTAAACTGAAGTTGTACCTTTTTATGACCAATACTTATTGATTAACTATGTTGACTTACTTTTAAAAAAAACAACAACTTTTGTCTTAATTAAAAAGAAAATTAAAAATGCAACATAGATTAATTTACTTAAATGTCTTTTAGTAAATTAATAAATCAGCATCCAAATATATTGTGAGTGAATAAATGATGGGAATATATTAATTCCTTTTTTCTTAATAAAAATAATAATGGACTTCCCATAAACTTATGTGGACTAAGTCATTATTAATAAATTATATGATGTGATTAATTATTACTTAATACATGAAATATCTGTTACATATACTTAAGATAAGTTAATGTAAAAAGATTTTAATAGTACTATTGTTATTAGTCACTGCACCTTAAACTCTACAAAAAAATCTTGAAAATTTATGCAATAAAATATTTGCTTCATATTGATAATAGTCTTGTATGGGTGTGTTTGTGTGAATTGCTTAGTCTTGCACAAATTTTGTTTATTGGGGTGCAAATTTTGCCATGTATTTTCTACAGAAAATTAATACATATATTACCATAAAATATTGTTGAATCATATTTGCATAATAAAAATATTTTTAAAAACCATTGTTACATTTTTTTTTCTTCAAAATAATCTTTATTTGCACAAAAAGTAAAATATACATTATAATATAGAGTTCATGTTTACGATCATGACTGACACATTAAAGACTAACTAGTTATTAAATTAGATGATAATTATGAGATTAAAAGTAAAATTTTAAGTTACATTACTTATCAGGGTGATCTAATTTGGCATATAAATCCCATGGCGTGTAAAGTTCGGGTGTCATGAATAAATAATATACATGGCTATTGCTAAATATGTAATTGACTCCATGTTTGCTCAGCAAGACTAGGCAGGCATTTTCTTAGATCACTTTCTTTAGCTTTATATAATAACTTTAAGAAAATGTCTTCAATAGACCCAGGCAACTCACTATCAAATAATACCTCACATCTAATCTTCCATATGATAAAATTTATGAAAGTGGCCAGGCAGATGGAGCCAAAATTTCCATTTTTTGAATGCATCATTAATGTAGACATTTGAAGAATTGTATCCTGTAATTTTCTGTAGGGCAATATTGTGTAACTGAGTCCACCATTCATATTGATAGAGTATGTGTTTAATGGACTCATCAAATCTTTTACAAAGAGAATATATTGTATCAATGTTGTGTCCCCTCTGATTACAAATAAACATCCTAGTAGGCAAGGCTCCAAGATTGACCTTAACCAAAAAAAAAAAGATTATTAGATCAGTTTTAATAAATATCAAATAGTAAATCATATCAGAAATATTCAATACTACAGGTGTATAATAATATGCCAAAACATGACATAACATAAACTAAATTATACTGCATTAAGATGTCACAGTTCTATGTCTATAGTAGAATCAAATCAGCAAGTAGCATCTATTAGATATTAATCTGATGTGCTAATGTTTTAAGTACTTCCTACTAGCACATTATTTATTTAAGGAATAAGATATCATATCTCAAGTGTATATGAAAAGAGTTTTAAAAAATTCAGTTTAAAAGAATCATGCATATAAATTTCTGTAACTAATTTCTTGATTATTGACATTTTATAACAGATATTTTTCAGTTAGATGAAAATAATTTAGATAAAAACTAATTTAAAAAACTATAATGTAGAATCATTGATTAACTTAATGTTTACAAAGTTGAATTCTACAGAAAGATAAAGTAAAAATATATGTCTGTCCTTAAAGTAGATATTTTAATATCAAAATGTAAAAATATTTTAATATAAAAGGATTTAATTGTAACCTTTGATAAAAATGATAATTTAATAAATATGTATCTATATTAAGTTGCAGCAGTATATTTTGACTTGGAGTAGTAAATAAATAGATTTGCATACAATATTACATTATTTTGTGTATAGAATCATTAGGTAGTGATAAAAAAAAATTAGCGAAAAAAATATATTAGTTTTATAAGTTTATAATAAAATATGTAGTTCTTCATGTGTGAAATTATTACTGCCTAATTAGTTAAAACATTAATGTTTAAAACTAATATTTCAAAATCAGTAATTTCAAAATGAAATCTTTTTAAACCAACTAATCAAAAATTGTTGCTTATTGATAGGATCTGTATACATTAAAAATATTTGTATTCAAAATTCATAACTTTTACTTAATCAAACTGAATATAATAGTATTTTCTAAAACAATTCGCTTCCTTAAAAGCCACTTCATATCTTTATTGTACATCAATCTATTGAAAACATAGTAATCAAAGGATATAAGATTGGTGTAAATTGTGATTCATATGCATAAATAAACTATTTTATAGATACTATCTTTGAATTTTGGTCCATTATGCTAAATGATGTTATTGTCAGCATAATAAATTAATAATAGATTGTAAAAATTAATGTTTTTGAGGGAGCAATTTATCAGATCAACATTTTTCCAATTATTATATATGTAGCATTCACCAGAAAATATCTTCAAATTATACTACACAACTTGGAAAAAGAACTGTCATTGTATGAGTAGCCACACTTTGATACTTTTTATTCTGATAACTAATCAGCACAAACACCAACATAATTTCAGCTTATTTAAAAATTTCCAGAGATAATGTTTATTTCACAGAGCCATGTCAAAATAATATTGTTCCAACAGAAAATGCTAAAAGATTTTTATCTTTACTTATGGTCTCTCCAATTGTCTGATATAAATAGTATTGTGATTTTGTGGCCTATTCTAAAATCATTAGTGAGAGATTAACATCTTGTACTGATATCTATCATGTAACTTGACAAAGGCTTTTTATAACAAAAAAAATAATAAGTCTTTTAAAAACTGTCAAATTATGACTATACATAATTTTATTAAAAAATTCAAAACTATCCTGTCAGTTTAGCTAAGCATTTATGTGTGTGTGTGAATGTTAATATAAGACAAAGCTTTTGTATATGCAAGACTTGAAAGTTGCTAAATTGACCTTTTAGCATTTTTAAATGTTTTGAAATTCTTTATGAGATTTTCTTTGTACTTATCCAGATATTCAGTGCAAGAAGCAATTGATGGCTCTTATTTGTAGCTGTCAGCAAGTGTTGAAACATTTTGTCAATGGAAGCAAAAATTTTCAATGTAACTAATTTAAATTCTTAAACATTTCTTAGAATTTGACTTGTGTCTATTATAAAATAGTAGAATAATTTAAGGTTTATTTAAAAATGATTTTTGTATATAAGATCGGAAGATATATATATATAGAAATATTTCAAATATATATTTACAAATATATATATATATATATATATATATATATAGGTTTGTAAAATATTTTGAAATATTTCTCTGTAAGTCAATAACCACTCAGTCTTTACTGTGATACTGAGAGATGACTAAGCTTCAGTAGTCATCTTCCTATTGGTGAGATGTTTTTAAGTGTCTTTTTTTTCTTTTATCCTTTAGTTAACAGTAGGTAAACTATCCATTTTCAGGCAAATAATTGGATAGCTATTTAGTAATTTATAAATCAACTGTTATTTTAATATTCAGATACTTAATTAAATCTTTCTTATTTAAATTTCAGGTTGTTTTCAGGGAAGGAAAATTCACTAATTACTATACATGAGTCTTTTACATGTAATACATGAGTATGTTTAATAAAACAAAGTTTATCATGAACAATCTATATAAAAATGTCTGTATTCATCTGTTTATTACTGGATTATCTGAATAAGAAATATTATTTTTAAATAAACATTATAAAGACAATGCAAACCAAAATTAGAACAAGATTAAAACATCAGAGATTGTTGTGATCAGAAAGATACAAATTCTTTCCTTAAATATTGTTAATTGTGTCAGTTTCAAAAAATGTTCAAAGTAAAATTATCTATACATTTGTATATAAATAATATTAAGTTGCAAAATTTAAACTGGTAATTTATTTGTAGTACATGTTTAATAAAAATCATGATTCCAACATCAGTATCGGTGAAGTTGTGAAAATAACTTTTGGATTGTAACTGAAAAGAAATAAAAGATCATTCATTTTATTATATTAATATAATATTTTAAACACAAGTACATTTTATATATCTGGAATCCAGATGTAATGGATGGCTGAAGAGAGGTCAAAAGACTGTGTTCAAATTCCATGTATTATATTAATATAATAAAAGCTAATTTGAAGCTTTTTTTTTTTTTTTTTTTGCATTTTAACATATACTATTAATTAATGTATTTCTTGAAATAGATGCAACTTTCATTGCTCACAAAGTTTACATTTTTATATTACTTTCTTTAATAATTTTTATATCACAACTAAAAATATTATTAAAAATAACATATTTTATTATATAAGTAAAATATAGAAAATTTACAGTGTTATAATATTTTTATGCATTCCATCATATACTATTACTGAATCTCTTGGATTCATGTGATCTCTGCTGCAATTTTTATGACTATGATATTTTCTGGGTTAAATATTCATTAAAAATGAAAGTTTTATAAAATATAAATGGTGAAGAAAAGCAGAAGGATAATCTGATATTAACATTTTTTTTAATGGATTTTACAAATTTTTTCCTAAATATGTCAGCATATTTGTTATTGGAGCTTTTAATCTCAAGAATTTTTTGTGACATATCTGGATAGAATTTTAAAGATCAGAATGTATTATATAAACAGAAAGAGATGTTGATGAAGAGTGCTTTTTTACTGTGCTAATATGTTTATCTCTCAATAACACTGATGTGATGATTAATTACATTCATATAAAAACATCACATAGAATTTTATGAAATCTTTAGAAAATATAATATATCATGAAGGCCTTAGGTTTAAATGGAGTATTACTATATTTTGGATTAGTATTGAATGTTAGCACGCTCTTAATTTTACATATTTATAAATGCAAGCTATATATAAGTCATGTGACATCTGACTTGTTACTATTAATAATATATATATATATATATTATCAGTTATTTTGGGTCTTAAAAAAGGTTTATTTATGATTCTTTATTTGTAATCATTAGATGGCAAGTTACTAGGTAAATAATATTTTTTCTTCTATTCAGAATTCATCATTAAGGTTAACTGCTCTTATATAAATAGTTTTTGTAGTAGAAATAATTTGAACTGGGTGATAAAGTAATGCAAATCTTAAGTTTCTATCTGTGTGTGTGTTTTTAATAGAAAAAGCCAAAAGGTTATTCAGTGTTTTGGGGGATTTCAATGAGCATAAAAGAAATTTCCCATCATTTTTCTTGTGAATTAATTATAAGAATGAATATTGTTTATATGTAAGAATAAAATCATACATCTTATCTTTATTGTATTGCCAGTCTGCATATAAATATCATATATATATATATTGTTACATGTACATATTTTTATTTGTCATTTTCTATATAATTTATAAATAGCTAAATAAAGAAAACAATTAAGGTCATATATTTAATCAAAATATATGTTTATTTTGTTTTGAATTCATTTAGAATAAATGAGACATTTATTTATTAAGATTTGAAAAATATTTTGTTAAATTTTATCAGATGATATCAATGCTTTGCTAAAATTAGAAAAAAGAAATCACATGTTTTTCAAAACTAGTGTTTAAAAATATAAACTGCATTGTTTGTGTTACTATAGAAACGGAAATGATTTTCAAAAGGAAGAACACATATTTTCTTTCCTTCAAAACTTTTGTATTTTAACCTTATTTTATTTTGATAAATAATTTTGAATGAATAGCAAGGGAATATGTATTGTTAGTAGAGAAATTTTGGAAAGGAGGAACAGGTATTTCTACTATTTAATGTTGATGATTTAAATAGAATGATTAAGAATAAAATCCTATTCTGATTGCCATGAATCTAAGATTGCAAAATATCCTTGGATTGTAATATTAACAAAGAAAAAACAACTGCATAACATTCAGGGGTTAAAATAACTATAGAGCCTTACATATGTGCACTAATATGAGGATGCCAAATGAAATTCTGCAAAATAAGAATGTTACACTGAAGTTATATATATATATATAAATACACCTGGGTCTCGTTTTATGCAGTAGATAGGTTCCTCAGAAAATGTGCACAAAAGAAATTGCACAAAAATAGACTTAACTTACCTTTAAAATGGGGGATACGGACTGTAATTTTCCAAAAATCGCATAAAAGCAAAGCAACAACATAAAATTACTTTAAAATTTGCACAAAAAAAAAAAATAAGAAAATAAAACATGACTAATAAAAAATTTCAAATTTGAAAAAAATTGATACAAGACAAACTTTTTTTATTTTTTTTATTAACTACAGTATTTAATTTTATTCAAAACAATATATTTTTATGTGTAATTTACATTTTTTTTATACATGTACAGCTATTTGAGACATCAGATTCATCATCATGTGATGTGAGGTATTCAAGCTTCTTCTTTAATGAAGTCAAAAAGAAATTCAACTAAAATGTTTTCCAATCAGGGCTGATCCTTCTCATTTCGCTAAGCAATCTAAAATTAAAATTTTTGTTTACAAAAAAATTCATTTTTTTGACTGTTTTTTTTTTCTCTGTTAGAGTAAACTAAAAGTTTAAATAAAAATAAGAACTTAGACTTATGATAATAAAAAAAAACAATGACTCATCACTGTTGGGCAAATATTAATTAAAACTAACAATTAAAAATTAAATTCTTATTTCTGTCTTTAATTTTTTAATTTTCAATTATGATTTAAAAATCAAATTTCACCGTTTCACATCACTTTAACGTTACATAATTTTTAAATTGTTAATTACAATTAAAATCAGATTTTAATTGTCAAATTTAATTGTGCCCACAGCTGTTACTCACCTTTTAAAAATAAACTTGCAGACACTTAATGATTAATTGATTATGTACTTTTTTTTTAAAAAGCAAAAATAGAACATGATTTAAAAAGCAAAAACAACAACATACCATTTTTCATCTATAACGTTTGAACAGATTTACATTATAGTCTTGTAAAATTAATGTGTGTATATAAAATGGGGAAATTCTGATTTTAAGTAAATTATGAACTTCTTTTTTGCAAAAAATCTATTACGGTACTATTATAAAGCACTGAAAATATTGAAATTATTAGATGGAAGTCAAACTCTGATAATGCGCTATTACTTTAAATATGACATGAGTGCACAAAATTTATAATATTTAAAGTAACAGTGCATTATTGGAGCTCGATTTCTGATCTAATAATTTTTATTGCATAAAAAAAACAGCATATAAAGATATTAAGAACAAACATGAATCGCATAACTTCAAAATCGCATTAAATAAATTCGCATAAAATGAGACCCAGATGTATTAGCAGATGCTTAGAGAAAAATCTTATTTACTAACAACAGTTGAAAAATGTAATGGTAATATTTATAAAACTCTTTCTTTTATACTAATAATATTGATTACAATGCTGTCTAAGTTGTTATTCAGTATCATAATTAATAACAATCAATTAAAATAGAAGATCAATTACAGCATAAATATTATTTGCATACCTTAGTTTGAATTATAAATAACTCTTATAAAAAAATATTGCTTGATTCTTATTATTTTTAAAATTTAATAATATTAATATTTTTTGTATAATTTAATTTTATTTGTATGAAAAGAAAATAACAGTTAACCATTTTTGATTATATGCATTTATAATTTTAATTATAAATTAATATTATATCTAATTATACCACAGTGAGGGGGAACTATAAATGTACATTATACATGTTAATTGCAGTTATAAATTATTTTTTTTACCTTAAATTATCACAAATAAATTAATGTTTATCTTAATAAACTTATATTGTTGTTATTAATCTAGGTGTTTTGCTTTACTATTACATGAATCATTATAAAACTATTTTATCTCAACCTATAGTGCATTACATATTATATCTCACTAACAGGTAAAACAATATTTAATAAAATTTACCTTCTTTGCCAAGAAAGGGCATTCTCTATGAACTCATTGGCACACTTTGCATATGCATTTGTCCATTGTACATGCAGATATGAACTATTATGTGATCAACTCATTTATTTATTAGTTATATTTTAAATTGCGTGAATATGATCTTTATTCAATATATTTAAATTGTCCAAATATGTCATACCTAAGAGGAAAAAAAACTCTTGGTTTTATATTTATTGCATGTAGTTGCCCAAATATGTGATGTATTTTTGCTGGTCAACTAGCCCTGCTCAGATATAATATTTTCATTGCATTTGTCGTTACCTAATCTGAAAACATTTAATTTTTTTATTTTTCATTTATTTTATTCTTTATTAAAATATAGTTTCTTTTACTATATATATATATATATATATATATATAGTAATTAAAATATAGTTTCTTTTACTATATATATATATATATATATATGCCTCAGATAAACGATTTAAAATTCCGGATTCTCAAGCATATATTTTTATGCTGTTTCTAAAAATATAAGCTTGCATTTTAGATAGGGTAGAACCCATTGCAGTATCAAACATTGGTTTACAATATTACTCCTTGTGCTTAAAATAAAATAAATTGTTAAAATATAATGTTCAACAAAGGCAGTAATATACATTATATTGATGTATTGCTATATTTAAAATTTATTTGATAGAGATATTGGCTAACAAAAAAAAACCCCACTGGAGTTAACTAATATATATTATTTGTTTCAGACTTTAAGTGTATCAATGAGTAAATAAAATGTGTAAAGTATATATATAATTTAAAGATCACTATTCATTTTTAAAATAATAATATACTTGTCAGATACTGTTCATAATCTCTGATTTAATTAATCATCTAAAATAACAAAATTTTTAAAATGAAATTACTACTTTTAAACCAATTGCAAATTAAAATGAAACTCAATATCCTATATAATGAATAAGAATAAAATTTTTTTAATTCTAATTAATTGTGGGCCAGATAAAGATTTATTTTTGATTTTATCACAGCATTGTGAGCATGATATATGTAATAATATTTTTTTGTTATTTTATATTTTGTCACCTATCTTTTTCAATTAATAAATATCAACATATCATTAATAACTCTGTAATTGCTCAGTCAAAGTGTGTTTTTATATAGATACTCTTCTGTAATATAATATCTGTTGTGTAGCAGATTACTACATCATTTGATGTAAGCATTAAATTTCTTAGCAGCCATTTTGTGTTTGACTTCTGGAATGCTTTAAATTATAGTTTATTTGGTTAATATACTTTTTAAATCTAATATATATATATATAAAATATGACAGTAAATTTTATATATATAAAATATGACAGTAAATTTTATGTTACAGAACAGATAGTTTATAGACAATCTTATTTTAATGTTAACTACAAAGAATGATTTTAATATTAATAGATTTTACTCAATTGTAATGCTGAAAATCTTTCAATGTGTATTAAGATGTGGCTTTCATATAGCTATAGCCTAATTGTAAGTCTTCTTTTTGTAAATATTGTAACTATGACTGATGCTTTTTTATTAATTCTTTTTAACATATACTGAACAATTTTTCACATGTGTATCCTAAGTAATTTAACTTTTAAAGAAAATTTAAATGCTTTTTATATTATAATGCTATATAAAAACATAAAATTAATTATATGCTTAATATTTTTTAAATAGTAGCCATCATCAAAGTTTACAAAATCTATCCCTGCAGGAAATCCTGGACAAAATATTAGATAAAAAAGAAACTTGGATTATGATTGATGCAATAATATTAAGCAATTAAATCATCCCACATGATTAAGAAATCCAGTACTGCCCTCTGTGAACTAATATATAATACATTAGAGTTCGTATTTCAAAATAGAGAGAGAGAGAGAGAGAGACAGAAGCATGCATCAAATAAAAAAAGTATAATCAGACTTTTGATTAAAACAATTTTTTTCATTTTTTAATTAATATAAAGTTAGCATTTTATGTTTGACAAAAATTACTTAATGTATATTATTTAACATGAATAACAAAAAAAAATATAATATGAAATACAATCTAGCATATAAAATTGTTCAAAATACACAGTATTGCCTAATAGTTGACTATCATTAAAGATTTACTATAAATGCTAATTTTAACAAAAAATAGTCACAAAAGGATATAAATATCAATGGTTAAAGGAATAAAATAACAGCCTAAAATTGGCTTGATTTGGGAAAACTAAGTATTTAATCATAGTAATAAAAAATAGCAATTCATTTGATAATCCATAAACTATTAAATAACTGAGAAAATTTGAATAATTTACCTTTTTATTTATATAATGTTCTCAACCTATTTTAATTTAGGTTCCTTGGATATTTTGTAAAAGTTCTTGGAATAGAAGAAACCATTTATTTGTTTATAAATATTGTTATTTATTATAAATACTATTTGTTGATTTATAAAACAAATAATTCATTTATATTATTTATTGATGAATACATCACAATGAAGTTAAATGCTTTGTATTCTATTTTTTATTTTCACAATCAATTTTTCCTCTGATATAAACTATGTATCAATTTTATTCTTGCTAAAAAAAATTCATTTATGAATGATTTTTTAAAAATTTTTTCAAGGAATTATTACAAGACTAAGTAAAAACGTAATCATCTCATATTTAAATTTAAAAAAAAAATAATCAAAATATGTTTCTAATAGTCTGACCATTTTTAATTACAAAAGATTGATTAAGGAAATTAGAAAAAAAAAAGTAGATTGGGCATACATTAGGAAGAAAATATAGTTTAATGAAAGATGTTTTGGAGGGAATGGTGAATGGGAGCAAGAATAAAAGACAGAAAAGATTGGAATTGTTGGATGGTATAAAAGATAGGAAAAGTTGTGTGGAATAGAAGAGCTGGAAAATGAAGAGAATGGATTAGGAAAATGGATGAATTTAAGATGTGATTATTCTCTGGGCCTGTACATGGGTTAAAATATTATTGATTGGTTGATAAACTTTATTGATTATTGCAATGACATGACACTTCCATTGATAAAGTGTCTTTTTGTCTTGCATAATCTGAGAGCAAAGCAAGCCCTCTGCAAATAAATTGATTTTCAACATAAATAAGATTTTATGTATTTAATTATGTGTATATTTTAATTAGAAATTTTTGTCACATAAAGTGGCTATCTGAAACGGAAAGCTGGAGAAAATTCACAAATCTATCGTGGCAGTTAAAAGCTTTGTCGTAAAGTTTTAAGTGTATCTGATATCATGGTTATTAAAGACATCTAAACCTGAATGAAAGTCTAAAAAACATCATTTCAATCAAGACAATATTTAACTCAGCTATTTATCTAATTATTGGTCATTAAATAGTTATTTAGCTTTATTTTTTGCAAGATATAAAACAGAAAATCATGATACGACACTGTCAGTATTTTATAATCAGATAACTAATGGCATCCTGTTTATTGTTTCTAGTTGAAAAGCTGTTGGAGTTCTCTGCTATGCAATGATGCATTAAAACGTACTTTTGACAATAATACATTAAAATGTGATGATATAGTGTTAAAATCTATTTCTATAACGTCTGAAATATTATATTTGATATATATTGCATATTTATTTATATTTAAACATACACATGCAACATTTATAGATTTAAATAATAAAGTTCTTTAGTTTCGTCAAGTTTCAATTTTTTTATCTTTTTTCTACATTTTTTTTTGTTTGTTTTTATATGTTTATTAAGAAAAAAATATCATTTTGCAGACTAGTGAAAAGTTAGTATAGTAAACCAAATGTCTATTGAAAACAGAAAAATCTTTTAAAAACACTTGATATCTTAAAAATAAGATGTTATGCATCAACAAGCATTATGAAGTAGTTTTTAGAAATTACAAATTGATTGTTTTTATATTTTTAGAAAAAAAAATATAATGTATTAAATGATATTGATTTTACAAAAGCAAAACTGAAAAGCTATTTTTTATTATTAATTAATCCCGTTTTACTTCCCCTGGTGCGTTCATTTGGAGTTAATGAAATTTTTCCTTTTTTATTTAGTTAAATGAAATAACTAAAAAAAAAAAAACGAATGAAAATATTTTTATTTTGTTAAATAAAAACTATTTGCATATAAACTTTTTTGTTGATTTAGTTTGAAATTTATTTTATTTTTACGAACTGATTACATTTTTAGTAATGGGATCGAAAATAGCAGAGAGATGAAGATCATAGAACACTCTCCCAAAAAATGTAAAATATAACCTTAATTTTCAAATGTAAAATTCTTCCTTCTGCACACCAACAACAATAGATAATTACCTATGTTGTGTCTATTGCAAGTAACAGTTAAAAGCATATATATATATATATATATATATATATATATATATATATATTGATTATTTATTATTGATTATTTATTAATACATACAATAATAAAGTTACAATAACTATACATATTTACATAAACAATCTCAATGAATACTTATTGTTGCATTTGAGCAACTACTTGATTTTTGTCTTGCATTGGTGGTCGAGAGGTCAGCGCGACTGCCTTACACTTGCAGGCTTTTGCCCGGGTTGCGGGTTCGCGTCCCGGCTGATGCTATGACACTTTTTAAAAAAAACTACTTAATTTTGAGAAGGAAAGCCTATGTTGATCCATTCCAAGTCTTTTTTTCTGGCTAATGATTATCTTATTGCTTAATGAATTCTTGACCAGCATTCTGTTTAAAGATGATATTATGTTTGCTTTGTCTTTTTAGATTCAAGTGATCCTTGCTATTTCATGTTAGTGGGCATGTTATGAGAAAAGTCCATTGCTGATAAGTTAATAGTATATTTTTTCCTGTATATGCATATTAATGGCCAGTTAAATCAATTCTTGTTTATTGCATTTCATCTGTATCAATTTATCACCAAACCTTTAACAATCTTTTATCAACTATTTAATATAATTATGATTATTTTTACATTTTATCCAGATTGAACTGACAATCATTATAAGCTCTTTGACAAACAGAAAGCTAAGTCTTTTTTTCTGAATGATCAATTTTTTATTGTTATTAATTGATTAATAACAATAGATAAAATTGTATGTTTCTTTTGAGGCTAAACATGTTTCCATTTAATTATTTTGTAATAAATACATTATTATTTCTACTAGAGCTTTAGTTAATTAATGTGGAGGAAAGATACCATAATTTATTAATATTAATTATTTTAAATATTGTTAATAATTCTCTTGCAGATGCAGATACACTATTCTTGTAATATATATCTTGAGACACATACTAATAGTGATTAACTAACTTACTAGTTATATATCAGCTAACTGAAACAAAATCCTCAACTAACTTGTAAATTACTCACATATTTAAAGGCCATTTATAAAAAGCCACTATAGTACAACACCTCTTATCTTCACTTTTAATTTATTTTTGGCAAATAATATATACATTTATCCCTAAATAATAAAAACAATGTCCTTCATAATTCTTTAGAAATTTTGTATGTAAAATAAGCAGCCACATCAAATAATTTAATTTATTATAATATATTCAAAATATACAATAAACTTCGGATATATAATAAACAAAGCTTAAAACTGAAAGAAAAGTAATAATTAATAAACAAACATTTTACTAAGTATATTAATAGTAAAAATGTACTACATTTTCAGGTAACAATTCTAATATAGTTGTGAATTTGTTTAAAGCACAACTTTTAAGCATTTTACATTTGTAGACATGATTAGAAATTATGCATTAACATTGATATCCTAGTGAATTATGATATGCTAAATTAAAATAAAACATGTAAAAAAGAAATACATTTAAATTAATATAATGGCACACTTTCTATCTTATTTAGTATATTTTATCTTGCAGAGTTTTTTTAATATTACCTAATGAATAAAATGAATTATTTTGACTGCACTGCCCCATTTAATAAAAAATAATCTTTGTCAATTTGTTTTGTATAAAAATAAAAATTATCTTAATAAATAAAACACAATTTATTACAGTAGTTTTAATAACATAAGTGATTTCTTTACAGAATTATTGTATGTTAACAAGTAAAAGCATTTGGATAAATAAATAATTTTGCTATTGCAAATATTTAAATAAATATTATGTAAATGAATACTATTTTAGCTAATATATATATATCAATTTATTTTTGTGTTCTTTATAAACGTTTATTTTTAATAATAAAATATTTACTTGTTTTATTTATTTAAATTGAAAATTTGTACATTCATGATGAAAAACATGTTTACCTTGGGTATATCAAAACATTTATTGCAAACTGAAAACACTAAATAAAAATTAGATAAGTAAATACTATTTTCAATTTGCTTTTAATGTATCTTAATAGTATACCAGATGGTACCCAGTCTTGTAACAGCCATATTTTTTTAATTGATTGCTTTAACAAATTTTTTTTAGCATTTAACATAAATTAAACAAAAGATTTTAATAATGATGGACAACTACTTTGTAAAATATTATAATTCTTAATTGTGGAATGATGGCATTATGACTAAACATAATTGTTTTATATATATATATAATAAGACTATTGTTTTTGTAATCGATTTTTTGAAATGGTAGATTTAACAAAAAATTTAAAAAGTTTAATGTAAATTACATAAAATATTTTATTATTATATACATAAGTATGAGAAATTTACAATTGGAAAAAAATATGTGAAACAATTCAGCCTGTGTGGTACAGTCTGGCAAGGTATTAATAAAGCTAAATGAAAATTTAAAAGTAATAAATATAAACCTTTTATAATTGATATGTGACAGTTGTGGGCAATTTTTATGGTTTATTAATGGTGGAATGTTTGTGAATTTGACATGTGATAAACTTATGAAGAAACATTCATACTTTCACCAATCAGACAACAGAGAAAATAGGTTTTATATATAAGATGTCATCAAAGTTTATTTCTACTATATAATAAATAATAATAGTTCAATCTTTTTTTTCTTATTCTGAATCTTGATATTTTGTCTCATAAGCAAGACATTGCTATCATGATATCACAATCCTATGACATCAATAATGTTTCAAATATAATGACTACTTTTAAAGACCAATGTAGTACATAATTGTTTGTTTATCAAAGTAATGAGTACAAATTGATAATGATCAATATTATGATTTATTATGAGTATATTTGATTATTTATAAAAAAAAATAAAAATACGTTAATGTTATAAAAATAATCAAAATATATGATAACTTTGTAAATGTGTGTATCTCTGTGTTATTTATGTATGTCTTCTGTTATACTGACCATAGTCACAATGTTTACAATGTTTAATTACATTGAATTTTAGTTATTTTTTCTCTGCATTAAAAATAGGAATCTACTCTATTATCTACTACTGATAAATCTAGGTGTAAATTTGAATATAATTATTAAACATCATAAGCTAGGTCCAATTAATTTTTTAGCTATTAGATTTCACCAATGTGAAACATTTGCTTGCATATATAGAAAGAGTTTTAGGGATTTGACTGATTTTTCTATTTAGTTCTCTGAAGTAAAGTAAAAATAATAAGTTACAGGTTTTGAATATAATATAGGATAATAACATGTATCTCTCCTTGACATTTATTGTCCTCATTGATTAAAAATTTTTAATTAAATCAGTTAAGATGTTTTGTATGATGTAAGATTGACAACACTAAATAATAAATGAATAAATTTTTCACTGCGGCATATTAATAGTTTTAATTTAAGATACCATAAAATTTTTAAATACATATTTTTTGTTTTCATAAAAATTGTTTTAAAAATGTGCAAAAAGTAAAATTTAAAAGAATTAACAACACCAATATATTGATGAAATTTGAACAAGATAATTTAATTTGAATAAAATATATCAACATAATATTTATAAATTATGTACTGTTTAATTTTATTAAAAATATTTTAGTTTTTTCTTTGCAATTCATATTCATTTAGATTTGTTAAAATATATATACACCAAATATATTTTCTTATTAAAATGAGCCTTGTGATAATCCAGTGATTTTAATTCCAATTGAAGTTTTACACATAAGAATATGATTATAAAAACTTTTTCATTCAACAAATAAATCTATAAACTTTTTTAAGTAATAAAGTACAACATACTTTTGGAAGATAGGTGGGTGGGTTTAAATTTGATCTAATCAAGAACTTTTTCAATCATTTCCATATTTTTTACTATAGAAGCTGTATTGGAATTCCTTTTTTGGTTCTTGAAAACTTAACACAAACTCATTAATAAAACTTAAATATTTTGGAATCAAAAATGTTTTAATTGTTATTTTTAATTAATATAATCTAAGCAATAGTTTATTTTTTAAACACTATAACTTCAGTATGTTGAGTTCTGAGCTTAAGATATTTTATTTGTTAGTGGTAATCAAAGTTGATTATTATTAACCAGTAAAATAATGCGTAATTAAAATTGTCTCTTATTGTCTTGTAGGAAATGATGTTGCTTCAAAGATTTTATTTTTATACACTTTTATCTTTTGTTTCTGTACTTTTTTATTCACTTAGTATCTTAATTTGTCTTAATTTAGACATGATTATTATAATTATATTGTACCAACAAATATGTCTCTTCTGTGCTATTGGGATTGAAATTATACGCACAGAAATTTTAAATTGTCACAGGTATTTATAATTTGTTGATAATTACTTATATATATATATATATATATATAATATATATAAGTAATATATCAACCTACATATATATATCTTCCGATCTATATATATATTGTATCCTGCCAACAGGGAGAATGACCTCTAGAAGATATGACAAGGCCCTACCTTTAAGCTATACTAGAACTCTGTCTAGTATCATTTAATAGACTTACCATTTTTCAACTATATTTAATCAATTACAGTTATTCTCTTTGCGTCCACATTAACACTATTAAAGATTTCTAAATAAAATGTAACTAACTGTAACAATTGTGAAACTCATCTTATCCTATTTACAGATTATATCCTCTTAACATTAAGCAAATACAAAAAATATTTATCCAATGGTATGAGAATACTTAGACATTCTGACTTATTCAGTATCTACATACTCTCATGACTAACAATAATGATTAAATGAATATAATAAAATGTTTATAATTATTGACTTTCAATTAACTAAAAAAGATATTATACTACCATGTTATTGTATATTGTATTTTATTATTATTGTTTTTATAGGACTATAATTAGCAATAATCACAATAATAATTGCAAACAAAGGAGATCTCGGGATAATCATTGATTTTAATTAATTCTTTATACTGCCTATAAAATATCAAGAGGGATTTTACTGAATTCTATGGGTAGGCATCAATCATTCAATGACTTATAACCTGAATTTATAATCAAAAGTGTGCTAGTATTTTATATTTATGTTCCCTAATACATACTATTAAACTAATATAGTTATCTAAATTGTAGTTAGATTTGATACTTTCAATAATAAACAATTCATATTTTAATTATTCAAAAATAAGCATAGCTTAATAATTTACAATATTATTAATGACTTATGTGATCAAGGCAGCTTATATTTTTTAGAAAGTATCTTCTGAACTAATGGTTATATTGGTTTATGCTCGATTCATTTCTTATTACAATCTCAAACGGTACACTTTAAGTTCATGTGATGCAGTGGCAATGACTCTCACAAAAGAAATGCAACATTTAATACATAATTAACTATCAAAAAAACAACTTTAATCATAATATTTACAAAATATAATAAACATTTTAACTAATAAACAATTTGAAATAATAATAGTAATGATGTTATATACCCACATAACGTAGTAATTTTATAAATAATTATAAAATAATTAATAATTTGGATATTTACATTACATAAAAAATAATAATACCTTTCACTAGAATAGGGTGCTGTTGTGATATTTACCTTTATATATTTTGTTCTAGATATTACAATTCACTTATTTCTTTTAGATAATCATTTCTTCTTTCGTTCACTTTATAGTTATTAACCCCTTATGGATCAGGTTTTGAATTATAAAGACAAAATGTAAAATTAATTATTATATTCTGGCTTTAATAGGATACTCTTAATATAGGTTAAAGGTCACCTTTTGTTTATTTTTTAGATCCCTTGATATTCATCTTTTGATATTTATTTATTTATTATTTTTTTCAAAAATATTGTAATAACTATAAAATCATTAATTAGTTTTTGATCTCAAAGTTCATCTTCCTATAATTTTACTCTCAAACTATATACTAAAATTCAACTAATTAAAATTTTATGCTGTGGATTATTTAGTCTGAACTTTTATATCTTACTACAATAATTTTCATCTACAATTTATAACATACAGCTAAATGTTAATAGACCATCCTTTGGTGTATCTTAATTACAATACTTATCCTTGGTTTAGCCCACAACTTAATTATTATTTCCATATTTCTAACTTAAATTTGTTTACTATCTTTCTTATAACTATTTTTTTATTCGAATTAAAAAATTAAATTACTTATAATCCCATTTAACTATATGAAATTTTTCTTCATAAAACATAAGATCAAATTTAAAATATCATTTCTCATTTTCAATAATATATCTTTGAACACAAACCATTTTCTTATTCAGAACATCTATATTGTTAACTACTTTTATGATATATTTTGTTAACTATGACATCAATCATATTTAAACCAAACATCACGTGATCACCATTTCTTCTGCTTACACATAACTAACACAGGTCATAAGCCAGAAACTAGTCTGGGGATATTGGATGAGTAGGCACTAGATGGGGATTTTATGCACACGTCTTCTGGCATCCATTGATTACTCTGAATGGCACTGAGTGGCACTACTGTATGGAGAGTTTTTCCTGTGTTAATATCAATCATATTTAAATACTTTAATTCTCTAACAATATTTGTTAACAAAAAATCATACTTTTTAAAATAATTAATGACCTAAATAATAAAATTAAATCCATTATTAATCCCATTATCTATGGGTCTATTCCTCTTGCTCTTTATTGCAATAATAATTATGCTTAACATATATACAATTATTATGTGCAGGTATTTTTTTTTCTAAAATACAAGTTCCTAAAAACAAAATCTTGAACTTTTACTCTCTTTTGTTCTCCTCTGAAAATTATTGCAGTTATAAAATTTGTAGGACATTGTGATTGGCAATAGAGCAATTTTTTTTAATTATTAAAAATGATATGTGGCTTGCCTTATCCGTTTGGTTTAAAATACTTCCTGCACTAATACTAATTTAGCATTTGACTAATTCCTTGCAACATTTTGGCTAATATTATTAAGAAAAGTTCCCTTTTTTTCATAATAGCGTCTTCCACACATGTTTTGTACTTCTTAATGCAGCAATGTTTATTCCATCTTTTCTTCAACAATTGATTCTTTTTACAGATTTATTCTTTATTAAATATTTTCTAGAATGGTGTTACTTTTGTACACTTGTTTTATACATTTTTTTTCCATTCCAGATGATAGATACTTTCATCTATGCTAGCAGACGGCATCATTCTGTACACATATTGAAGTGGTCAGATCTAAGTTTTATCAGAGCTTCATGAGATCTCACCTTTAGCCTACTTCAAACCCTATCACTAACAGTGAAGTTCCAAATGTATGGGGCTTTATATCTTTAATATATGCTAGTTTCGATTAAAACAGAGTATTACTTAAACATTTGTTAAAACCAATTATTGTATATTTAAACTAACTAATATTATTAATAACTTCATGATAAAATTATTCATGAAAACATATATATATATTGTAACTGCGTGAATTGTATGTATATATTTATAAATAATTAAATAATTATATATATATATATATATTCGTTATAAAGTTTCAGTACATCGGAATGTTTTATTTTTTACTTTTACCAGTTTGTTCAAATATATGTAATTAAAAGCTACATTCTTTAGATAAGCTTTCAGATCGTCCTTTCCCAAAGACAATGGGGGAATTTTTATTACTTAGTAAAAATAATAATTTAAAATGTAAGGACAGTTCTCAATTAAAATCATTTATTCAGATTTACAAATTCATTTTCTAATTAGAAAATGAATTCAAAGTTAATGGATTTGAAAGTCTTATCAAAGAAATGGATCTGAAATCAATTAATAAAAATTTTAACTTTTGATAATTCTAAAAGCTTTAGCCTAAAGGCATCAAGAGTCAAAATGGGTGGGAAACTAGAGCAAAGGTATAAATAACCCAGAAAAGTTTCAAAAAAAAAGAAGCCATACTTTTTCAGAAGAGTTTCTACCTAAAGCTATGTCAACTTAATTATGAATTTATATAGTGTTTCCAACATGGTGTATGGCTAACTTCTGTGATCTGATTGCTGGACCCTGAAGTTCCCTGAATATTTTCAAATGTAGCTGCAAAGTAAAACTTGTCCATACCAATCATGAACTGCTGAAACCTGAAAGAAATCAATCCAAATGCTATTCATATAAGTTAAAATGTGTGCCTATGCTTCAACCCAATCGGACTCTGCCATGTAAATTAAGGAACAAACCATGGAAGGACTGGTAATATCTTTCTTTACTGAACCACAACGTTCTAGACAATTTCTGAACTTTACTTTAAATCACCTTTTAAATTAACTACTGTTAAAAGCTCTTCTCATTTTATAATGTCTTAACTTGTATAGTAATTCTCCATTTTATCTCTGGTCTTTAAAATTAATATTTTGTTACCCTTTCCTTTTCTTACAATGGTGGTTTGTTTAACTAACTTTATTATATATTTATTGAAAGATTATTAACAACATTTAATTTTGATTATATGCCAATAATACTTCAACTCGATAATAATCTCTTTCCTTATACTTACCTTATGAAAATAGTATAGTATTAAGTTTTATAGTTTAATTATTGCCTATTAGAACTAGATTAATATGGTTCTATTAATTATCAATTTGAAGGATTTATTAAATGTTTTCTATTTCTACTAATGGCTAATAACAATTATTAGCCCATTTTCTAACCTATGCTCCTGGCTATTTTATTTGAGTTCACAAATATATATTTATTCATATTAATAATGTTAAAATGTTTTGCTAAAGGTTGATAAAAGAAATAAAGTGAATGTATTCTAGTTTAAATTTTGTATTTGATATTAATATTCAGGGAGGGCATGATATTTAGGGTATGATTAGTATAATTATATAATTGTGTTTAAGCACTTTTAATTTAAGCATGTTTGATTTTACTCTGACATGATCAGGTCATTATGTAGAGCATTCCTTATATAATTTGGGTTTTATTATTTAAATACAATGATCATTGAATCATCACTTTCTGAACATTGCTAATGCAAAACATCTCCTGCTTCATAGGCTTGTCATCAGTGACCTTATTGTTACTTTAATTACCTAGGTAGAAATCACTTCCTCCCTTGCGTATTATTATATTGGAACACCAATGGTTCATGACTATGTCCCGACCTGGCTTTCCCTGTGTTCCACAACCTTTATAGAGCAGAAAAGACTTGTAAAATACAAGCTTCCCTTCTACTTCTGAAATCACTGACATGCCATTATATTTAGTATTTGTTCTTAATGCTCATAAGTCATCAGCACCATTTATTTCTCAGTTCCAATAAAGCCCTGGTATCATGCTCATAAATCGTAATGAATTGATTTTATTAAAGTCAAACAACTTCATATTCATTTATAATTAAATAAGTTATTTGTTAAACATTAATGTTATGTCCTAAATACTTATCATGCTTTTCATGAAATGCTTTATGGATGTGTGAAAATGAATCTCACATATTTTCTTTTAAACTAGAATCATAATTTCTTTCCAAGCCAAATACCTTTATTTACCTTTGTTTACTTGTCAGGGAATAAACACATATATTTCTCTCACATGTGTGTATTAGTTATTGGCATGTGAGCATGACTGTCATTACTTATTGTAAATTGTAACTCTCATTCTTAAAGACTAGAGGTAATATATATATATATATATATATATATATTACCTCTAGTCTTTAAGAATGAGATATTAATATATATATATATATATATATATATATATATATATAATATTAATCATAAACAGTTTGAACAAAAATATTTACATATTATTAAACACTTTATATAACATATTTGGTTTTGACTTTCTTCATTATTTAATAACTGTTTTAATATTAATGCTCACTGTTTGTATTGGCAACCTGAACATACATATATTGATTGATTTACAAATATCCAGATTCATTAGTAGAGACAAATCAGGGATCTCAAATCATCATCATCCATTGAGCTCGTTTCTTGGTGTATAGTCATGTGCCATATACATATGTTATCCATTGATTTGATCTGAGCTTCTGAGTTGGGTTTGAATTCAGTTTGGTTTTGGATTTAATTCATTGGTTTAACTGGGTTTGATTCTGACTGCAGGTTAGGTTGTTGGTGGAAAACATGTGACCGGTACAATATGCTTATAATTTTCATCTAACACATATATCGATCTGTATAATTTCCTTTTCAAACTCTACTTAAAAGTGATATTCAAACTAGTACTGTTCAGTATTAATTATTTCTCCAATCAAACTTCATTCAATCAGGCATTTAGATTTATGTTTAACTGTGATGTGTACTTTTCCATTCACACTCCATTTTATTTTTAGCTATTACTAATTTAATTCTATAAATTTTTAAAAATGCATACTTAACTCTGCCAAAGAAATTTACATTTTCTTTTATTTGTTCTTAGCTAGTAATTTAACTGTATCCACTTATTTTGACGAATGTGAAGCATGATACTTTATATATTTTATCAATTAAATCCAGTCTAAATTCAGTACTATCAAAGTTTATCTCCAGAGTGTGTATTTCTTTATAAAACTTTGGTATGCTTGTATGATTCATTTTGTATTATTTTCCCTTTATAATGATTTCAAGAGCTTTTCAAGAACCATTAATTGTTGATTTGCCTGTAGAAATCAATTCAAATTATTTGATCATTTTAACAACTTTATAACATATATCCTTTAATTTATCTTGGAGATAAAATCCATTTTTTTTTGTTGAAAAATAATGCTATTTCAGGAATTTTAAACAATTTTTTTAAGATAAAAAAAAATCAAAACGAGTTACTTGTCTTTTCGATCTGTACTCTCCTCAATTCATTCTCTCTCCAATGTTGAAACAATCGTCTGCATGCAGCTTATTGTTTAGTTCCCCACTTCTTGCTTTCAAAACATTTATTTAGTTGGGAGTATTTGATTTATTTTTGAAATGAACATTTTCAGTTTTGAAATATTGTTTAATGAAAATAGTCTTTTTTTTTAGAAATTGAATAAAATACTATTTACTTTCTTGATTTATATCATTTTGATTTTATTTTTATACAAATGAGCTTCGATATTACTTTTATAATTTTTAATCATGAAATTTGTAAAATGAATTTTAATTATTTATTTTTTAAACATAATTTAAGATTTTTTAAACATAATTTAAGATTTAATTGTATACAATAATTGTTTTTTTTTAATATTAAACATGCACAGACAATCATTATCTATATATATATATATATATAACACATTTATTTAGAAGATTAGATTTAAACTTCAGTATAATTTTAAATGATATCAACTGTTTACTTATTTGTAGCTATAATAAATTTATAATTTTTATGTACATGTGTAACCAACTAGTTTACCCATCATTTATATTCTTTATATGACTTGAAATTGAGTAAACCTCTAAGTTCAAACCTTATGATTATTAAAATGACAATTACTTTTCCCAGCTTAATAAATAGCTATCTTTTTGATTTAATAAAATTTAAAATTATATATCTCAAAATTTTTTTCCCAATTTATTTTATGATGAAATGTACCAATAAAAAGTGCACTATATATATATATATATATATATATATATATATATATATATATATATATATATATATATATATATATATATATATATATATATATATATATATATATATTTATATTGTGCCCTTTTGTATGGGTCACCATTTAATTTTGTGCTAATCTATTAAAAAAATTTAAATTTAAGATATATTTGAATATGTGATGTTAATTTTGCTTATGGTAATATTTCAAAAGATTTAATGAAAGCAATCTATGAGTATTTGATATGTAAAATTGTGCTGATATTGAGAGAGACATTTTAAATGATGATGATTACAATATATAGTTGGAAAAAATGGCCATAATCAATACTGCATTAATAGATTTAATAAATAAATATTTAAAGCTAAAGTATTTAAAAAGACAAGTTAAAATTAAATGCATATGTTTATTATTGATAAAATAATATTATAAAAGAATATAAATATTTTAATTATTGAAAGTACTTAAATAAAAGACTAATATTTGATTTTAATAATATTGGATAATTATTTTAAAATCTATTATAATATCTTATTTATTTAAAAAATATTTATTTTAAAAATGCAATTGTTAGTTATTTTTAGATTATGAGAAGCGTTTCTTTTGTTGTAAAAAAAAAACAAATGTTAGTTAAATACGCACACATGCTTGGAAGTTATCTAATAAAGTTGCAAAACTATTTTAAAAAAAATCATGTTATAAAATTTATAAATAATACGTGAGCTATCACGAGATAAAATAAAGATAAATCAATGTAGAATATTAAATCTGATTTTTAAAAGTATTGCTTTAAAAATATAACATATAAAAAAGACTTAGTGTATTTTAAATAATCTTATAAAAGTTAAAATTAAAATCAAGTAAATAAGAATATTTTAAAAAATATTTAGTGGATTTAAATAAACGATAAGGATTATTTTAAAATTTGATAATGTAATAAATATTAAATATTAAATAAGTCATTATTTATTTTTAATTTGTGTTGTTGGTAAATATGTAAATAAGCCAGCAAAGTTGATTGTTTAATCTACCAATCAAATGGGAAGTTTCTTCCGGTATAAAAGCTCAATTCAATTGTTAGGAGGGGACTCTGTGATTGAATTTTCAAGTTAATTGTGCTATTAAAAAAATAGCTAAGTAAATTTATAGACGCTCTAAAATCATTTTTTAAAATTATAAGAGTGTCATTGTAAATAATTTATAAAAGTTTTAAATGATAGACCTGCAGTGTTAATTTAATTTTCCCTATCAGTCGTCTCTATATTAAGCTCAGTTTACGTGCAAATGGTCATGGGAACATCATATATAGTGAAAATATATCGAAAACTTTATACTAGAAATATGACAAACGCTGGATTAGTTCGGAAAAGTACAAGATGGAGAAAAGTAGTAGTTTGGACAATATATAATTTTAAAAGCTAATTACTATTGCCTATTAGAAAATAGATATTTTAAAGAATAAATACTTTTGTGTAAAGAAAGTATTTTTGCAAGCTATAAACTTAAATGTATATCTTGAGTAAAGATATTAGAAATAAAAGTAGTTTTATAAATACTTGCCTTGTTAAGTCTTTATGTTTAAAAGACTGAATGTTGATAATTTTAAAAGGCAAGTCAATTGAAATATAATTAGCTAAAAATTTTAATATAATAAAATTATTATATTGAAATAATTTAAACGCTGGTCGTTTATAAATAAAGAAACTTATTCTTACCTGGATGTTTTGTTAAAAAATGCGCAAGAAATATGTGGATGTCCCAGTCAATTTAAAATAATTAAATGATAATTTTTCATAAACTATAGACTAATTTAAAATAATAACTTTGAATAATATTCTAGAAAGAATTAAAACAGGATCCTATAAACTATTTTAATTTGTTTTATTTCTTATGGGAAAATTAACTTTTATTTTGTTTAAAAAAAACGTTTTCGTTTTTCATAAACTTTTAAAAAACACGTGGTGGACCGGAATCAGGAAATGGTGTTCTAGTGAATATGTGCCTACGATTAAAGAACTTTATGGTGAAAAGGAAACATCGCTGGAATTATGTAATATGAATTTTGTTTTATTTATCTAATATAAAAGTTAAATAGTATTAATCTATTAAAAATAAGATAGGTACATTTCTTAAAATAATAACTAAAGTAATATAATAATTAATTGCATAAGTTTATTTTATAATTAATATAAAACGTAATATGTTAAAGAATGATCGTGAGTGTAAATGTGAATTATTTTATGAAGCTGTAATTCCGAAGAATATTGGAAGATGGACTGTACATTAAATCATTATTGATGTTAAAAATTGTATCATAATAATAATAATTTTGATGTATTTAATATGTTTTTTTCTTTAGATCAACCGAATGATATGTTATTTTGAATGAATGTATGATTATTTTAAAAATACACACACATTATATTGGCAGTGACAGTTTTATTTAAATATGCATAATTTGAATTTATGAAATAAATACGATGCAACATTACATAAGAAGCTTAGAAATAATTATATGATTCTTTCGTTAATAAATTTTGATATTGTTTTTATGTTATAGTATTAGAATTATATTTATTATTTATAAGTAATTATTTTTTTTTATTGCAAATTAGGAAGAGAGTTAAAAGTCTATATTTTATTTTTATTTTATTGGACAAATTAAGTTAAGTTTTATGTAGAAGTTTATCTTGGAATTAAAGGTTTACTGAATATAGATGACATAGTATAAATAGTTTGGATAATTAGTGGTTATTTAAAGTTGAAGGTTGTTTTCCTGAAATTTTAGATAAGTTTTAGAGGATGTTTTGTAGATAAAGTTTATTAAGAAGGAGTAGAATAACACATAAAGTAAAGTAATAATTTTACACAGAAAAGAATCATAGAATTTATCTAATATAATACTTTATGAATTTGAAATTGATGAATAATTAAAATATTATTATTTTAACAGTACATATATGTAATGCATATTTGATAAAACATGTAACATGAATTGCAATAAGTGAAATATAAAATTATAATCAATTCTTGGTTATTACATTACAAGGATACATTAGTTTCTATATTATGCTATTAAAGTAATGCTGATAGTAAAGTAAACACATACTAGTACATGATGAAATGGATAGCAGTAATACTTAAGTGATGTAGCAATTTAATTAATAAAGTTTAATTGTTTACATATGCTATATAAATATTATTTACATAAATTTTCTGTGTAATAATTGAAGTTTACTGATATTTGTTTAAAGTCTAAGTTTTGAAAACATACTTCAATGTTATTAGTACAGCATTTTAAAGAATGTATAATTACTTATTAGGAGTATGAATTAATAACAGTGTAAACATATTGTATTATTATTTTCTTATTTTATTTTCTTTGTTTTCATAATTTTGAATTGTAAATATTGTAAATAAATTCTTAGTTGAAGTTAATGTAAATAAATTTGTTTAATTTGTTTTAAAAGTGTGTCGAGTTCATTATTTTGCACCACAGCATTTGACAACAGATAATTTGAACAAACATAATATTTGCACAATGTGAATTTATTAATATTATTTTAGAAATAAATACAATATTTTCCTGATTATCATTTATAAGAATTGATTGACATTAATATATCATATTACAATGGTCATATAGTAATTATCATTCATAAGATGGTTATAATACACAATATAAGAGTACAAGATTATTTATTGCCACAGATTAATAAATTGTAAGATTTTGATCTATTCCAAAATTAAGATACTATATGAAGATAAAAGATATACACATGATTATTTATTTATTTAATGATTGATGATATAACAGAAATAGATAAGATTAAGTTATACCCTAAGATTTGTATTGAGTATTATTATTATTAGAATAAGTTAGGTGTACGTAGGTTTGATATAAAATCCTTTATCATACTTATTTACATGAGTTATCATTATTTTAAGATAATTAGAAGAACCTGAGATTATTTAATTATATTTTAAAAATTAAAAGTTAAGATTTATTTATTTTATTATTATTAAAGATAATTTATTTTATTTAAAAGCCATAAGAATGCTATAGAGGTAGTAGTAAGTTAATAAGGAAGTAACAGTATTCTTATGCCATTGAGACAATGTGTTTTGGAAGATATTGACTCAATGTAAATCTACTTATTGCTTTGTAACTTTACTTCACAGTCTCATGATTTTAATTAAATAATTATTTAATTAGTACATACTATAGAAATATATTGATTTTGATAATTGATAATAAATTTAATTAGAATATGATAGTATAAAAATAAATTAAAGATAGATATGCAAATTTTAATTAAGCATTATAATTTAATTGAGCTAGTTGTATTTCAAATTATATTATACATCGAGAAGTAAGGGTACAATATATATATATATATATATATATATATCTATTTATATATATATATATAGTCTATATATATATATATATATATATATATAAACAGACTGAATATCATGACATATAACCAGTGAATGTGTAACTTGATAGTGCGTGCATGAATATCAAAAGCTTAAAGAAAAAAGAAATACACTCAATTAATAATTATTTTTTATAAATATAAAACTAAGCTCAAATGATGTAAATATTTATTAATTAGGTAATAATACATCTTGATATTTTGAAATAATTATTTTAAATTTCCACAAAAAGGACTCTCAGTTCCAAATGTTTTATTTGATCTAGTTTTACTTTTCATAAAAAACTTAAAATTAAAAAAAAAAAAGATTAGTCAAAAGTATTGATTTAATGAACATGTATAGATGATTGTAAAATTCCAATCTAGTTTATATATAAAGGACTTACAAATAATTTTTAATAAAAAAACTATTTTGAATCTGGTGTGTCTATGAGAGTTTGTGATAAAATGCTATTATAATTATCTGTAATTAATTGTTAAATATTTTTAGAAAAATGTAAACTTTATTTAAACTTTCTAAAGATCCTTAACTGTTGATAACAATACACAGATTCGTATGTAACACATTGTTTTCAATGGTATTATTCACCTCTCTTCTTCAGATATCTCTTGCATGACCACTGCCAGTACTGGAAATGGAATTGAACCTGAAACTTTTAGATTTTCAAATATTCAATTTAAAACAATATTTTAACTAACTAGACCTTTGACAAAATAGCACAGTGGGTTATATCATTGTCTTAAGTTCAAATTTTTATGAATATAAAGGTTCCAGGTTTGATTATTTCATTAGGACAACCACTTGTTAGGCCAGCAAATGTCTGAAGAAAAAAAATAATGGCATTCAAATTTTGATGCTACTCTCTAGTCTGTGGCTTATTGTATTTATTCCTAACAAATGAATGTATTGGGAAAGTTTAAATAAAATTTGATTTTTTGTAAAAAAAAACAAAAAAAAAAAACATTTAACACTTAATATTATATGATGAAAATAGTCTATTATATCATTACAACAATTTAAACCTATTTTTGGTTTTGATGAACTTAAATAACCATTATTAATACACTTAAAAACTCGTTTTTTTATTATTTAAAAAGAGAACATTTACTTTAATTCTCTGCATAAAAATTTTTGACTTTGTAATTACTGGAATGAGATAGTTGTTATAAGTTTAAATACTAAATGAGTTTTAAATTGTAAAAAAAAATATATTCACTAAGTTTTTTTCGATAATTAAATGTGCATGACATTTTCATGATGATCACATATTCCACATGTGTGTGTCAAACCATACTAGTATATATCTGAAGTTTGGAAATGACAGGAACTATATCTGAATAGAAAACTGCCCGAATTCCTTTACCTATCAATTAAAAAAGAAACTATTATATAAAAATGTACTTATAAATCTAATCTACTTACACATTTAAACTGTTTTAAATATCCAATCTTGATAAATATTAGTATATATTAAATTGTAAATATATATATATATATATATATATATATATATATATATATATATATATATAAGCATAAACAAAAAAGCCTAATGCTAGGAAATTATTCATTAGCATGTATATATACACACACATGCACACAGGCATAAGAATCCAATTATTGAGAAAGGTATATATATATATATATATATATATATATATTGTAATATTCTCAAAAATAAATTAATAGCTATTTAGCTATTATATATTTACTATATGGAAGCTCCCAGAAATAATACTATGCATATATATTGCATCCTCAATTTTCTCAGCACAATCTTTCACTTATTCAACCTCAATAAACTCTCATTTATTTCAAGTAGCTAGACGATTGAATTTTATACTTACTTTAGGATCGAATATACCAGGGGCGCCAAATTGCAGCTATAAATTGAAATGCCCACCAGAGATCATTTTCATTAGCCATATTTAAGACTACGGAAGATACTGGAGAAAGTAATTAAATTGTTTCTCAATAATAATAATAATAATAATAATAATAATAATAATAATAATAATAATAATAATAATAATAATAATAATAATAATAATAATAATAATAATAATAATAATAATAATAATAATAATAATAATAATAATAATAATAATAATAATAATAATAATAATAATAATAATAATAATAATAATAATAATAATAATAATAATAATAATAATAATAATAATAATAATAATAATAATAATAATAATAATAATAATAATAATAATAATAATAATAATAATAATAATAAGTTTGATAAAACCATTCAATCTATGTGGTCCTAATTTTAAACCTAGCATTAGTCATGTAAATATTTCATGATAAATTTATTATAAAATTCATAATAATGAGACAACTTTCTTCCACAACTTTATTATAAATATCTGATCTCGAGTGGTAACTACCGAAAATGCTATATACAGTTCTCATTTATATCTGACTGGAAATAAATCTGTAATTAATGCAGAGGACTCATAATCTATATTCATAATATAAAATTATTATTTAATTTAATACTAGATAAAACTATCACAAATAAATCCTCCCCATTTAATTCCATTACTTTATTTTTCGTTTTCAGTATCTATCACTTTCAATAGCTACAATTATACAACACGGAATGTCTGTGTTATGTTCTCTAATCTGAGAATCCCTAATCTTATTTCTTTAACACACATATATCTTTCGATCAACTATCAATTCATGATCCCTACTTTTATAATAGTATAATAATGTTGTTATAATATGCTACTTGACTTCCAAACTAGCTCTTTGATTAATAATTGAACTGCTCTTTTCAAGGTCTAGATCTGTCAAGAGGTGCCCATATAAGTGATTACATTGTAATGGTTATGATTCCAAGTATGCTAAGTTGAATTTTGATATGAATTTCCTATTGGTAATCACTCTAAACACCGAGAGCAGGAAAGGGATTTTATGTCTGCTCCCAATATTCACAATATTGCAATGAATCAAAAGATTAAATTTGTTAAACTTAACTTAATTATTCCCTGTCATTTTTATTCTATTATTTCTAATCTATTGACCAAATCTTAATCAATAACTCTAAACCTATCATATTTTGCTAAAGTAAACTACGGAAGTAAACCATGGACATCAATCAGATAAATCAATCAAAATTTACTTATGAAAGTAAAGAATAAAAATAAATCATAAAATCAGATTATGCAAATTAGTTATGAAAATAAATTATGTGAAAATGAAGTTTATAAAAGTGACTTATATAAAATGATATATGTTAATCGAATATAGAAATAATCAAGATAAAATCAATACATTAATTCAATCATGGAAATAAATTATCAATATAAATTAACTATGTGAATCGAATATGGAAACAATGTAATAATGACTACTGCAAATCGATCTTGGAAATAAATTATCAATATAAAATGAATAATTAAATTTAAATATGAATTAATATTACTTTAAATATAGGTGCTGGATGTAGTAGATTCTGGAGATGTTTGAAACATCAAAACACAAAACACAATGTAATCTTATAACAATAGTAAAATTTTATTACATTAACAATAATCATAAAAATTAAAAATAAAAACACACTTAATTATAATATTGTTACACTTGACTATATGATTCAGATCTATTAAAGACTATGGTTTGAATACATGTTGAAATTAACTAATTTTCTGGATGACTTATTTATCGTTTTGACCCATTTATTTATCAAATAAATAATTAATAACAATAATAAACACCAGCACTCACACATGGAATCAGAATTCCATATATTTTAGCTTTAAGAAAACTTATCTTTAAAGAGAAGAAAAACCTATAAATTTCTACTTCCCCCTTTTATTGTAAACATTTTCCATTGGACTATTTCAAAATAATATATTTGTTTCAATTATTTTAACTAGCAATGTTAAATGATCATAAATTTTTAAATCATTTTATCAAGCAATAATTTTCACATTTCTAATGAAGAAGGATGATACGCCATAAAAAATCCCCTACTGATCTTGCAAATGGGTTTAAATTCCAAACCCACACTTTTACATTCATGCCTGTCAGATCTTTACATTTTTGACTGTATATATCTTAATAAGTCAGTATGTCCATTCAGCTTGACGACCTCAATTTATCATCATTCACAAAAAATCAACACAGATCGGTTAATTTATTAATTAAAATCTTTGTCATTCCTCATCATACATATACATCTGATAGAATCCTTATCCTTTCTGGGCCTCTTTTATTCTGTCCCACATAAGAAAACTCTCTTCATGTCCCACATCACCATGCAGTATTTTTAACATGCACACAGCAGTGTCTTAGTAAGGCAAATTAAAAAAAAAAAACAACATCAACAACTCCTACCCTGAACTGTTTTCTTGAGCCAGAGGGATATCTTTTCTTAAGATTTAGAGTCATGTAAAAAGCTCCTGCCTAGACACCTACTCTCTATATTTTCATGCAAAACATTTTCTACTCTTAAACAATAACTTTATTAACAATTTCCTATCTCAACAAAATAAATGGAATGAAATTCAGTCATTTCCAACTGCCATGGTAAATAAATCATGAGACAGCTATTTCACAAATATTGGGTGGTGGGACAACTTTACATTAGTAATGACAAGCATTTATAGCTTTATATATGCCCACACATACACTGATTACAGGCTAGATAAATGTCAATGGCTAACCAGATCCTGAATCAAAACATATACAAATTATTTTGATTTTACACAGTCAAGCCAACAACATACATCCAATATTTCTATTAATAACAGATCAACACCTATAGCATAATAATGGGTTTTTAGATGATCATCCACTCATTCTTTATATTTAATATTAAACACAAATTAAAATTTTGTTAAGAATATAAAAAAAAAATATTTATATCATTTCTCTCTTTTTTAAAAAAAATTAAATTTATGTGAGCATTTATACTTAAATGGTATCAAAATCATTTTCCTTTCCTTCCTTTAAACATTTTAAACATAAATAAAAAAATATTAAATTAAGATAATATAGTGGTTAGACATTAAACATATTATATAAACAAAATGAAATAATAATAAAAAATGTCATATTATATAAACAAAATAAAATAAAGAATAAATATCAACATTACAATAGTCTCTTTCCAATGTTTTTTTCTTCAACTGTCCATTAATCAATTAATGTATTCAGTTCATTTTTATTTTGAGATAGCTATATAAATTCACATCAGACAGTTATTTTTAATCTAAAGTGTATAAAAAATGCACAGACAGTCATTTGAATCAAGATAGATAAAAACATAGATAGTTATTTTAAATCAAGATTTAGCTACAGGATAATTAATAAATTTTAAAAGAATTCTGTTGATTATCTTCCATTTGATGAGTTTCTTTCTGGATTTGAATTCATTTGTTTCCTTTTCTTCTTCTTTTCCATTTAAAGGCTCAAATTATAGACAGCAAGCAGTTTCTGATTACTAACCATGAATTAACTTTTTTTAAACATTTTTCAGAAGTTTGCTGCAGTTCTTTAAATGAATTTTAACCAGCCAAATAATTATTATAGTATGAATTGGTCTTTTAATTTGATGTAAAAGTTTGACAGCTTTCTCCTTCAATGAATTTTTAATAAGCAGAATGGATGAGTTGTAGCATTCAGTATAAAATGTCTTATTAAAAGTTGATTTCTTCATAATTGTCATGAGGAAAAGAAATATGCACCACTTATATATGAATTAGAAATTCATATGTTGGTATACTATAAAACTTAAACACATTATTAAATTCTGAGAAAAAAAAATTAAAAAAAAATTTGCAGAAAACCTTCAGGGATATTAATTTTTAGTAGTTGTTCTCAATTAGCAAAAGTTCCTCCATTCACTTTTCCCATCCTCCTTTATAGAATAAAGGAGAGAAAAAAAACATATGTTGACCCTCTCCCCACAGGTTGTTCTTCTCCACATCTAATTAAAAAAATATCCTCTCAGAATAAACAATTGACCCTTTCTTATGTGTTGTGTTAATTTTCACAACTTTCTTTTCCTCATCTTAAAGCATATCTCTTTAGTTAACACACTAGCAATTAATTTATGGAAAAGTAGTCAATGAATATCTAATCAAAAACATAAGCTTACTATCACTTTTTTGGTCAAACAAAGGCTACATTCATTCTCTTTTTTTTACTTATCTAAACAATTTCTTATTCAGATTTACATTTTAAATAATATAGAAAAATTATGTCAATTTCTATAAAGGAAAGAAAAAAAAATCAAACCCATATATCTGTATCACACACACATACATGTGCAGAACATGAAACAGAAAACTGACTATTCAGATTATATGAACATAAAATATCCATCATAATTTCTTATAATTACAAGCATAAAATCAATTATAATTTCTGATAATCATAAGCACAAATATCCATTATAATTTCCTATAAATTTAAACCTATTCTCTCAAAAATACTGTTAAACAAAGCTACTGACAATCAATTCAATTTTTAATTCTCATCAACTTTTTTAGTAACAAATATCAAAATTCATAAGATTTTATCTCAGTCATTTAAATATTTATTTTTCAATTATTATATTGGTAAATTACTATAGCAAAAAAAAAAAAAAAATCAATCATCCCCCCCTGCATTAAATAATGCTAGCTATATTTTATACAAACACAAACTGTCTCTATATATGTTACTTTTGAGATATATAGCCATTACTTTCTCAAATAAAACTTTTAACTTTTCTTATGTTAAAAAAAAAAATTCCCACAATTATTTTCTTTTATTACAATTGGTTTATAGATGAAATAAACCAAAAGGCTACAATATATATATATATATATATATATATATATATATTGTATGGTAATTATACACATTCATATATATATATATATATATATATATATATGAATGTGTATAATTACACAAATGTGATGCAAATTATTTGAAATATTAATTAAAGACGTTACTATTATTTATTTAAAAAGACAGTTTACATGCATATGATGTATTTATATTTAAATGCAAGCAAATTGTCTATGCTAATTTTAATGTAATCAGAAGGGTCAGAGTAACTTAAAGTCAACATGGTTATAACAATAATATTGGCATCAAGAACTTTTAAGTATTTACTCATCAGATTTTCCTTGAGATGGATGGCTGAAGAGTTGGAGATTGGAGATTGAAGACTGTCTATTAAAGTGTGAAGTTTTGCTATAATAATATGAAATGAGAACTTATATATGTGTGTGAGAGATTATGATCGGGACCAACTGATGAGCACTGATTCATTATGAAATATGTACATTGGAGATTGTGTATCTTTGTCACATGAATGTGGTCATGTGTACTGGCTATATAGTATGGAGTGGATAGCTATAGGAAACTTAAGAATCTTCGTTCCAATCTCTTATTACATTAAGTTCAGTATAGACAATATACTTTCATTTAAATATTCTAATACATACAAAATACAAATGGAAAACGTTTGAAGGTTATTAAAATGGATATCCATGAGGACTTGTTATTTTAAAAAACTAAAAACTCCAGTGCACGAACAATCTATTTCTTTAGTGCATAAAAGAATTAGTATTTTCTTTTGTTAATATATGTATATATTGGTACAAAAGATATTTATTAGTGAGAACAAATTTGAAATAAACATTCTTCTGTTTTGAAGACAAAAAACAAGTTTTTAGAAAAAATAATGAGAGAAAACTTTCAGAAAAGAAATATATATACTGTATATTTAGAATTTCTCGTAAAATTTTGATTAATATTTGCAATGTTTATAGTGATCAGATTTTTTTTTTAATTCTAAATGACAGATAAGAAAAAAAAAATTATAGATTATCTTGTGGGTGATCAGGTGGGTCAGCAATATGAGATGGCATAAAGAGTTGAGGGTCATGGGAATGTCTGAGCTCGAATCCCGCATATGTTATATATATATATATATGCAGATTTAAGCCTGTATAGTGTATTAATTTATAGATTAAGAAAAATAAATATTTTATAGAATAGTGTATGAATATATTTTAAAGCTAAATTAAAAAATAATTGATATATATATATATATATATATATATATCAATTATTTTTTAATTTAGCTTTATATATATATATATATATATATATATATATATATATATATATATATATATATATATATTGTGCCCTTTTGTATGGGTCACCATATAATTTTTGTGCTAATTTGTTAAAAATTTTGAATTTAAGATATATTTGAATATGTGATGTTAATTTTGGCTTATGGTAATATTTCAAAAAGTTTAATTAAAGCAATCTATGAGTATTTGATATGTGAAATTGTGCTGAAATTGAGAGAGACATTTTAATGATGATTATTATAATATATGGTTGGAAAAACTAGCCATAGTTAATACTGCATTAATATATTTAATAAGTAGGTATTTAAAACTAAAAGTGTTTAAAAGACAAGTTAAAATTAAATGCATATATTTATTATTGATAAAATAATGTTATAAAAGAATATAAATATTTTTAATTATTATAAATACTTAAATAGAAGATTAATATTTGATTTTAATAATATCGAATTATTAATTTAAAATCTGTTATAATATCTTATTTATTTTAAAAAAATGTTTATTTTAAAAATGCAATTGTTAGTTATTTTTAGATTATAACAAGCGTTTCTTGTGTTGTAGAAACAGATGTTAGTTAAATATGCACACACATGCTTGGAAGTTATCTAATAAAGTTGCACAACTATTTTAAAAATCATGGTATAAAATTTATAAGTAATACGTAAGCTATCACGAAATAAAATAAAGATAAATCAATGTACAATATTAAATCTGATTTTTAAAAGTATTGCTTTAAAAATATAACGTATAAAAAAGACTTAGTTTATTTTAAATAATCTTATAAAAATGATATAAAGTAAAAATCAAGTAAATAAGAATATTTTTAAAAATGTTTAGTGGATTTAAATAAACGATAAGGATTATTTTAAAATTTGATAATGTAATAAATATTAAATATTAAATAAGTCATTATTTATTTTTAATTTTGTGTTGTTGGTAAATATGTAAATAAGCCAGCAAGTTGATTGTTTAAATGTACCAATCAAATGAGAAGTTTCTTCTGGTATAAAAGCTTAGTTCAATTGTTAGGAGGGGACTCTGTGATTGATTTTCAGGTTAATTGTGTTATTAAAAATAGCAAAGTAAATTTGATAGATGCTCTCAAAATCAATTTTTAAAATTATAAGAGTGTCATTGTAAATAATTTATAAAAGTTTAAAATGATAGACATGCAGTGTTAATTTAATTTTTCCTTATCAATCGTCTCTATATTGAAGCTCAATTTGCAAGCAAATGGTCATGGGAACATCATATATAGTGAAAATATATCGGAAACTTTATACTAGAAATATGACAAACGCTGGATTAGTTCGGAAAATTACAAGATGGAGAAAAGTAGTATTTTGGACAGTATATAATTTTAAAAGCTAATTAATATTGACTATTAGAAAATAGATATTTTAAAGAATAAAATACTTCTTTATGAAGAAAGTATTTTTGCAAGCTATAAATTTAAATGTATATCTTAAGTAAAGATATTAGAAATAAAAGTAGTTTTATAAATACTTGCCTTATTAAGTCTTTATGTTTTAAAAGACTGAATGTTGACAATTTTAAAAGGCAAATAAATTGAGAGTATAATTAGCTAAAAGTCTTAATATAATAAAATTATTATATTAAAATAGTCTAAACGCTGGTTGTTTTAGATGAAGAAGCTTATTCTTACCTGGATATTTTGTTAAGAAATGCGCAAGTAATATGTGGACGTCCAAGTCAATTAAAATAATTAAATGATAATTTTTCATAAACTATAGACTAATTTAGAAATAATAACTTTATATAATTTTCTTTAAGGAACTGGATCCGGAGCCTATAAATTATTTTAATTTTATTTTATTTTTCTTGTGGGGAACTTTTATTTTTATTTTAAAAGAACGTTATCATTTTATAAACTTTTAAAAAAACCATGTGATGGACCGGAAAACGAAAATGGTGTTTTAGTGAATGTGTACCTAGGATTAAAGAACTAGTATGGTGAAAAGAAGACATCGCTGGAGTTACGTAATATGAATTCTGTTTTATTTATCTAATATAAAAATTAAATATTATTAATTTATTAAAAATAAGATAGGTACATTTTCTTAAAATAATAACTAAAAATAATATAATAATTAATTATATAAGTTTATTTTATAATTAATATAACACATCATATGTTAAAGAATGATTGTGAGTGTAAATGTGAATTATTTTATGAAGCTGTAATTTCGAAGAATATTGGAAGATGGACTGTACATTAAATCATTGCTTATGGTAAAAATTTTATAATAATAATAATAATTTTGATGTATTTAATATGTTTTCCTTTAGATCAACCAAATGATATGTTATTGTTGAATGAATGTATAAATATTTTAAAATACACACACATTATATTGGCAGTGACAGTTTTATTTAAATATGCATAATTTGAATTTATGATATAAATATGATACAACATTACATAAGAAGCTTAGAAATAATTATATGATTCTTTCGTAAATAAATTTTGATATTTTTTTTATGTTATAGTATTAGAATTATATTTATTATTCATAAGTAATTATTTTTATTGCAAGTTAGGAAGAGATTTAAAAGTCTATATTTTATTTTATTTTATTGGATAAATTAAGTTAAGTTTTATGTAGAAGTTTATATTTGAATTGAAGATTTACCGAATATAGATGATGAAGTATAAATAGTTTTGGATAATTAGTGTTTATTTAAATTTGATGATTGTATTTCTGGAAAGTTTAAATAAGTTTTAGAGGATGTTTTTGTAGAAAGAAAGTTATTTAAAAGGAGTAGAATAACACATAAAGTAAAGTAATAATTTTACATAGAAAAGAATCATAGAATTTATCTAATATTATACTTTATGAATTTGAAATTAATGAATAATTTAAATATTATTATTTAACAGTACATATATGTAATGCATATTTGATAAAACATGTAGCATGGATTGCATTAAATGAAATATAAATTATAATCAATTATTGTTATTACATTACAAAGATACATTAGTTTCTATATTATGCTATTAGAGTAATGTTGATAGTAAAATAAACACATACTAGTACATAATGAAATAAGTAACAGTAATACTTAAGTGATGTAGCAATTTAATTAGTAAAGTTTAATTGTTTACATATGCTACATAAATATTGTTTACATAAATTTTTCTGTGTAATAATTGAAGTTCACTGATATTTATTTAAAGTTTAAGTTTTAAAAGCATACTTCAATGTTATTGGTACCGCATTTTAAAGAATGTATAATTACTTGTTAGGAGTATGAAGTAATAACGGTGGAAACATATTGTATTATTATTTTGTTTTATTCTTCTTTGTTTTCATAATTTTGAACTGTAAATATTGTAAATAAATTCATGGTTAAAGTTAATGTAAATAAGTTTGTTTAATTTGTTTTAAAAGTGTGTCGAGTTCATTATTTTACACCACAGCATTTGATAACAGATAATTTGAACAAACATAATATTTGCACAATATGAATTTATTATTATTATTTAGAAATAAACACAATGTTTATTGATATCATTTTATAAGAATTGATTGACATTAACATATAATATTATTAGGGTCATAAGGTATTTATCATGCACATTATAAGATTACAATATTATTTATTGCCACAGATTATTGAATTATAAGATTTTGATTTATTCCAAAATTGAGATGCTATATGAAAATTAAAGATATACATATGATTATTTATTTAATAATTGATGATATAACAGAAATAGATAAAATTAAGTTATACTCTAAGACTAGTATTGTATATTATTATTAAAATAAGTTAGGTGTATTTAGGTTTGATATAAAATCCCTTATCATACTTATTTACATGAATTATTATTACTTTACGATAATTAGAAAAGCCTGAGATTATTTAATTATATTTTTAAAAATTAAAAGTTGAGATTTATTTTTATTACTATTAAAGATAGTTTATTTTATTTAAAAGCCATAAGAATGCTGCAGATGTAGTAGTAAGTTAATAAGGAGGTAATAGTATTCTTATGCCATTGAAACAATGTCTTGGGAGATATTGACTCAATGTAAATCTACTTATTGCTTTGTAACTTTACTTCACAGTCTCATGATTTTAATAAATACTTATTTAATTAGTACATACTATAGAAATATATTGATTTTGATAATTGGTAATAAATTTAATTAGAATATGACAATATAAAAGTAAATTAAAGATAGATATGCAAATTTTAATTAAGCATTATAATTTAATTGAGCTAGTTGTATTTCAAACTATATTTTACATCGAGAAGTAAGGGTACAATATATATATTTATATATACATATATATATATATATATATATATATATATATATATATTGTACCGGTATAAATCCACCACGCTTACTCATACACAGTACCCGAGTTCAAACCCAGCCCACGTTTAGGAATTAATTCCAAAACGCCAACTGAATTCCAACCCAAACCCCGGTATGACTAACCGATGATGACTTTATAACAGCACGGGGTTATCCCTTTTCTAGCTCAGCTCAGAACATAGACTAATTCTTACAGTTAATGATATATAGATTTATTAGACTATAGATACTGGGGCGGTCATTCATGTAACGTATATATTTAAGTTGCCAATACAGACAGTAAGTGGCTAAATAGACTTAGAGAGTAATAAGGTGGAGGACACAGAAATTTAGATTAAATAAAATGTTTAATAAGCAAAATATAAAGCATATAAATATAGTGTTAAATAAGACAAATAGAAAGGGGATAAATATAGTGTTCAACATGAAAATACAAAGCATATAAATATAATGTTAACAGTACGGTAAGACTTCCATGAATCCTCTTGTATTTGACTACTAGTCTTTAGTAAACGTTTCATTTAATGACCAAACTTATGCCAATAGCTGGGTAGTTAAATGATTGATGGGTGGTTAAGAGAATCAGAGTATTTGAACACTGGAAAAATATTTATCTAAAGATTTTTATTAACTTATTTTATTAGAATAGGCTCGAGCCGTTACGTAGACGAACAGTTGGAGGTGGTTTTATATAAATACGACATAAAGGATAGATGTACTGGAGGTTTTATATAAATACGACATGGAAGATAGATGAACTGGTGGTTTTATATAATTACGACATGGAAGATAGATGAACTGGTGGTTTTATATAATTACGACATGGAAGATAGATGAACTGGTGGTTTTATATAAATACGACATGGAAGATAGATGAACTGGTGGTTTTATATAATTACGACATGGAAGATAGATGAACTGGTGGTTTTATATAATTACGACATGGAAGATAGATGAACTGGTGGTTTTATATAAATACGACATGGAAGATAGATGAACTGGTGGTTTTATATAATTACGACATGGAAGATAGATGAACTGGTGGTTTTATATAATTACGACATGGAAGATAGATGAACTGGTGGTTTTATATAAATACGACGTGGAAGATAGATGAACTGGTGGTTGCCTATATTCAAGAGCCCTACAGTAATCACTTGCGGTGCATTAACGGAATACCGGGCGGCTTGTACTTTGACAAGGCTTAATGCCCCCAAGTAGCTCCGGGACACGACAACCAGCCGGGATCATTTTGAACCCCGGTGACCCAAGAGATTACCGGGAAAGAAAACTGCTTTCATTCCCCAATGGTAGAATGGCGAGACGCTAACTTCAGCGAAGGGAAGGCATTACCACAGACGTGAATGACGAATACTTGAAGCGGATTTTTAAAAGAAATTATATAAAACCTAGAAACTATTTGTCTGTTTCTACGCCACAGGCTGAGATCCTTACCCCAATAAAACGTAGCGGACTTAAACTGACGGTGACAACAATAATTAGTTAAATTTACTCTGAAACTCTAACCCTTCGGGTTGACAGGCGGTAGCGATAGTATCAAATTATGCAATGAATTATTTCTCATATTATACATAACATTAACATTAATGAACACTTTGAAACTATTATATATATATTTAAGATTGAAACTTAGATTGTAATTTTATAACAACTTAACACAGAATAATAAAGTGATTTAACATTTACTAACTCGGAATGTGGAAGAATATTTAATTCAGAACATGAAATTACTTCTAAATTAAATTGATCATTATTACACACTAGTTTACACAGAGTTGGAAATATTACTATTGGCAATGTTTGTTTATGAAATAAGTAACATAAGAAATATAAATGCATTCAGTTGAAATATTATTACTATTAATTACAATTTTATAAATGATTTCTAAAGACTAGAGCAGAGGATTAAAAAAGAAAAGAAAATTTACTGACAGGTTAAATAATAGCATTATAAATGATATAAAAACTTACATATGATTCACTTGATTGATAACATTAAGCACGGAAGAAAATTAAAGTTCGTGTAACAAAGTTCTCTTCTTTCTTCATCCGGCTTGGCTTGTGACGAACGTAGGCGCGCATTTTTGAAAGTTATTTGTAAGGCATAGTAAATTTTGAGATTGGAAGTTGGAAATTCTGAAGTATATGAAACATGATCAAACAGCGGCACGAGGATCCATATTGGCGGGGCAAAGACCAGCTCCTGGCACTTAGCCCATCAACATTGCGATTCACTGGTAAACTTCTTAATAATAAGGTTTGAATTATACTCCACTGCTGTGTTGTCTCGAGACTACTTCTCTCACACACGACCAAAGTTAGAATGTAAGTTTTTTTCTAAAATAGCCACTGCTGACCTTTCCGACTTGTTTTTGTTTTAGGCTCCGCCTACTTTCTCTAGCCTCTAGCGATGCAGCTTGACCAATAATCAATTATCTGTTTTTAGCAATCTTTTAATTTAATATGCCACTTTTAAATCGGTACAGTAATTACATATAAAAATTCCTTACTAATTTTGAATACAACTTAATTGCTCTGAACATTTGTGCAATTAGATTTTAATTAAAAACACTGATCAAAGGAATGTGACTTTTGATCAGTATTTTTACACAACTTTATACAATTTAAAAAAAACCAAAATTCAAATAAATACGCCCGCACTGACACTTTAAATTAATTGATACAAATTCGCAAACCACGCACACACAAATATTATTTCATGGTTTGCGACATTTATATACGGCATCTTTACACATTGACTGATAAACTATAAAATATATAACTAATTTTTATTATAAATTAAAATAGACAAAATCTCACTGCGGGCGAACAGTAGTTTGAATTACCGTACATAAAAACACCTGAAACGAAGATCGGTTCTCCGATCTGTCTGTTTCAATATTAAAACATGCACATGTGTATGTTTGCACATACTACATGTAAGTGTTCAACTTAAATCTGTTTAATCATTCATATGTTATAATAATAAAACAATATTGACTTGTAAAGATAATTAATGATTGGAATATTTTGTATTACATGATCAATATTACAGTTATATTTATCTGTAAACTACAAATTAAGTAATGTTCCATTTAAAAATGAAATTAGCAAAACTATGTGTCTCTTCACCAAAAGTGCACTCAGCTTTATGATATAAAGACAAGATAGAAACTGCTTTATTATGCATACATACATAAGTATACTAGAGAATTTCATAAACAAATGAAGGGAATAGTAATATTATCAAAACTGTGTTATCTTTGTAATGAAGATATACTTGATAAATGGAAGAATAAAATAGTATTATTGATATTTAAAAAGGTAATAAAGAAGATATTAAAAATTACAGACTAAAATTGTATCTAAAATCTTTATTAAATTAATTGTCTAAAATGAACTTAGGAAAACCAATCTCAATTTAAAAGTAATTTTAATCATGTTGCATGCATACAAGTATCAAAAGATAATATATAAGAATGGATTAATTATTATAATTTGCCATTATGCTATGGACTTAATAATTATGAAAAGTAATTTGTTTTTACAAACATTTATGCCCTGCTTAATTCTTTGAATGATAAAAACATAGTTTCATAATATTTCTATATTCTGAAGAATATTGATCAAAGTGCATCCTCAGTGACTTCATTACAGATGACACAAAGAAGATTAATATTGATAAAGGTATACATCTCAAAATATTTACACTAGTTTATCAAAAAATATCTGATTAATTACAGTGAAAAACTGAAAGAATACAAATAAATGATTATTTTATTCATTAACATTTTGCAAATAATGTAATTGTGTGGTTTTTTTTTTTTTTTTTGGAAATGATAATGCTTCAGCATTAAAGAAAACATTGTAAAAGTTATTAGATGAAAGTAAAAAAGTAATTTTAAAAATAAATACTAAAAAGGTTAAAGTAATAAAAATAGATTTTATTAAAAAAAGAAAATAAAGATTGAAACTGTTAATTAAATATTGTCAACTACAAATATTTTGATCAGTCTATTAATACAGATGGAAATGTAGTTGGTGAAATAAATCATAAAAGTGAAACTTAGATAAAGTATTTTGGTGGAAATAACATAATATTAAAAGGAAAGATGCTTATGTGTTTTTAAAAATGTTTTAGTAATTATATTTTACCTAATTTAATTATGGGTTTAAAACTTGCTCTCACAACAGAAGAACAATTCAAATATATCAGACAATTGAACAAAATATAGAAATGTTTATTAAGAGTAACAAGAAACAATTGAAAATGAAATAATTAAATGAAAGAACAGATGATTTTAACATCATTGAAAGAGACAATGAAATGGAACTGAATGAGCATATTTCTTGAAGAGATGATAATGAATAACAGTTTAAATCTCATATTCGATTGTAAGAGATTGTAAAAAATCTAGAAAAAAAAAACATGTGTGAAATTGGATAAGAAAATAAATAACTTTTTTATGTGTGATTTAGAGAAGATTGGCTATAAGCAATCTTGCAATGAATCAATAGTAATTAAAAATGAGAATTTTGATGATGGAATATATGGATCTAGTGAAAGTTTAATATATCACTGACTCAGGGTATTTTTATCCATCTGAGCAAATATTTTTTAGCAAAACAAAAGAATACTCTAAATTCTCACAAAAGATTTTTAATGCTATAAATAAGAAGTACTGAAAAATAAAAATTCAATTTTTGTTTCAAGTTTTTTTAATTTTTGGTTAAAAAAGCCTTTAAACCAAATAGATATTATATTTTAGTTTTCTTGTCTGTAGAATAGATTTAACAAGAACATATTATTTCCTGATGCAAACCTAATAAAACAAAAGTTAGTGACAAGGTTAGTAATAACAATTTATAGCTGTTATTTCAATAATGCTTTAATAAATTTAAAGTATCCTTATAAACACCTTCATTTATTATGTTGGAAGACTCAGGAGTTGTCTTACACTAAACAAGACCAATAAGAACTTAAGTTATATTATGCTAAAAACAATTATATGATAGTAAAAATTAAAAAGCAGTAGACAGTTGGTAAATGTACAATTCAACAATGTAATTTATGCAGCAGAAATAAGTGTAAAAATAATTTTAAAGAATCTATTTAAAAGAATTAATTCTAAAATTTTAAAATGGTCTTGAACTGTGAGAAAGAATTTTGCAAAATATTACACAGTATAGATAGAAAAAGAAAATAACCTTATATTAATAAAATTATCTAAATTGCAGTATAATTTATGTTTTAAAGGGAAACATTCAATTAAATCTTATTAAAAAAACAACTTTCTGAGCCATATAGCTTCACTTTAATTAGTTTAAAATATGTAGGTGAAAAATAGGATAATCTGCAATAAAATTAAATTTGAAAATCTGGAATGTGATATTTAATAATGATGAACAAAAAATATAAATTGCATATCTACCAATCTCCTATTAATTAGATTTGATAATATGTTTGACTAATTCTATCATCTATCAGTAAATGTTGAATGCATAGAAAATGTTAAACTTTATTTAAACTTTTTTACACATTCAACAAACGTTTACTGATAAATGACGGAAGTAGATCAACATATTATCACATCAAATATGCCATCATCACATACCATCAGAGAAATCCTATTAATTACATTTAAAATATTTATACTTATTAAACCATTATAACAGAGAATTAGAAATCATCATCATTATCAGTTTCAGCCATAATCAATCCCTCCACAAAATCTTAGCACACTTTCTTATTTCCTCAATACATCTCCCATGTAGTGAATTTCTGTCTTTTATAATAATCTTGAAATCCACTTTAAAATTTCAACTATTAATCTATTATCATCTCTTCTAACAATATGTCCACACCAGCTTTATTTCTGTTTTTTAAATCTTTCAATGATGTCAGAATCACTTTGTTTTCTCATCTATGTATTTTCTTTTCAATTCCTTCTTTTATTTGTAATATACTTCTGTCCTAACTTCATTGAAGCATCTGAAGTCATTGTATTGCTTTTGGGTTAAGTATCCAAGCCTTGAATTTATAAGAAAGAACTGGTAAAACACTTTTATTAACAATCTTATTTTTCAAATATATAGGCATATTTTCTTTCAATATTAAATAATTTCTGCAAAATGCCATCCAAGATTAATTCTATTATTAATTTTACCCACTATATTTCCATCTATATTAATAATTAAACCAAAAAATTTGTATTTGGTGATTTCTTCTCATTCACAATTATCAATCTTTATTTCTTCTAATAAAACCCATTGAATATTAATGTAGATTTTTTTTTAGTATTTATTTTTAATTCTATGTTTTTATTTTTATGTAGTAACTCGTACAATATATGTTTTAGTTCTGAAGTATTATTTGAAAAATAGTAACATTATCTTTAAAGTGTTGATGATTAAAATATTGTCTATTTAATTTGATTCCCAAATTTTTCCAGTTTAATTCATAAAATATGTCTTGCAAGATTGCTCTAAAAAGTTATTATTATTTCAACAATATACTTTATTGGATAATAAGTAGGTTACATGTGGTATCACCAGAAAAGGTACACTGATAAAATAGACTTACAGATTGTACATGAGTTCATTTGCATAGTTATAATCAAATGCATAGTCTTTGTTTATAGTTTTGCAATCTGAATCTTTGTTATAGCCTTGATCTTTGCTTGATTAGAGAGTCAATCTGTCACATTTCCTTTACAGTGTTAATATTTTTTGTGATATTATTTAATTTAATCATTGCTATTGCATTTTGATAAATATTACTCAAAATAATACAATGTCCTGAGTCTATATCTTAATGATCCAATGTTTTAATCACTAAGAATTGAATTCAAAGCATAGCAGAAATTCATATCTCTTAATCCTTTCTATAACTTTTTTCAGTAATTAAATATGCTACCCTATGCTAAAACCACCTATAAATCTATCTTGTTTTTTTTTTTTTTTGGTTGATTAAAATGTGAAGTCCATTATTGTGATTATCTTAGTAAAAAATGTTTTGTACATCTAATAAAACAATATCTTATTTATCACCTTTTTAAAATATTACTAAATTCTTATAATTATCTGATACGTTTTTAACATTTAAATAGATTTAAAAAAATACTTATAATTATTTTGATAATAACAATTTTTTAATACTATTATTGTTCTGTTGTTGTTTTTGCTTTTCACCAGAAAACTGTAGAGTAAAAAGTACAATAATTTTAAATTTCAATGAGAATAATTATTATGGAAATATTTTTTTACACATAAACAAAAAGAAAACATAATTTTAATTAAAAAACAATGCAATGATTTTTTTAAAAAAATATTAATTAATATATTATTTTAAAAATATTTTATAATTAATATATTTTTAAATTATTTTGAAAGATTTTAAAAACTATTTAAATAAAAAATAAAATAAATATTTGTAAACTTATATTTGGCCAAAAACAGTTTGCTGTTAGTTTTATAAATATAATTTATCCCAAATAGACTAATGTAATAAAAAAAACAGAAATGAAGACAACCCATTTAAAAAATATTTTCAAAAACGATTTAATGAATTTGAAATTATAAATTAGTTATTAATTAAATCAATATAATAACATTCAATTTCAATAAAAAACTAAAAAAAATATTTATATTAAAACATTCATTTGATGCAAATAACTTTTTTTTATTTTAAAATAATCTTGAAGTAAACAAGAAATTGTAATTTATTACAGTAGAAATACAAAATAAATGGCTTCAGTATCTAATCTTTTTGCTTTAAATTATGTTTAAAAAATATTTGGCTTACAGAAATATAATAAAACTTCTTTAAAGAAAAACATAGTGACACAAATGAATGAAACATTTAATTCTTTTATACTTTTTCATATAAAGTTATGCAAGCATAACATATATTTCAGACTTTCAATATTTTGGTTTTATTTAGAAAAAAAAAGAGTAAATTTATTATGTTTATTCAATTCATATTTAACTTATTTACCATTAACCAAAATAAAATTAAAAAAAAAAAACATTTTTAGTAATTATATCAATGCACTTACATTTAAATTACCTACTATTAAACAAAATAAAAAAAATAATAAAAATAACTCTCATAGAATAATTAAATACTTCACTGGTAAATTGGACTTTATTAATATTTAGATTGGTGTTTAATATACTATTATTATTATTTTATCAGGGAAAATCAAATTATTTGTATCAATAGATCAAAACTAAAACATAGTCAAAATTTTACATATGTTTATTACTGTACATGTATGCATATTACTTTGGCAATTGATTTAAAAGTTTTTATTTTATATTTTCAATTATAAATGATTTATATATTTTGAGTTTTTGATTACAAAATTTTTCTATTTTTAATTTGGCACATTGAAAGAAATATTAATTTAAGTTATTACACTAATTGATGAAACAACAGCACAATATAAAGTAAAATATTTTTGACACATATGTCAGTTCATTATTTTTTTTATAAATTGGTGCTTTCATAATAAAGTGGCAGTCCTCTTTTTAATAATGCAACTGATGGCAATGTTATTTAATAATGAGAGTCAATGTAATTTTTATAGATTTTTTAAAAAACATTTTGGTAGCAGTCTTATTTTACAAAGTAAATAATTTTTGATAACTTCTATCTATCACACATTTTTTTATCATCAGATTTTAGTATATATTCTTTATTGAATCGGTTTAGTATTTGTTATTCATGCTGATTTTCTCAACAATGTTTGATTTGAATCACCAAAAATAAAACATCATTGAAATGCAATATTATCCCAGAAAATTATTCAAACATTCAATATTATTTCTGGAAATTAAATGTAATATTAAAATATTATTTTGTTAATTTAGTTTTTATTTTATGTTAAAAATAACAGATTTGTATGTGCAAATTTTGTTACGTATTATTTTCTTATTATTCTTAATATAAATATTTTAAAGTATATTTTGTGGATTTAATCATAAACTAATATTAGTTGCTGATGGTGATGATAAAGTATTTTGATTTGCATATTTTGTCAAAAAATGCTTACTTAATATTATGATGAAATAAACCATGGTTGCCTTTGGCAATATTAACAAAACCTGGTATTAATATTAAGAGTTATATTATAAGATTTAATAGTTATAAAACAATGAAATTGATTATATTTGAAATGTATAGTTTCAGAAGTGTAAAAATAACTATTAATACCCAAACTGACTATATATAAACTTTTCATGCAATTTATAGTAATGTTTTCTATTGGTAATACAAATATCTGTCAAGTTCTATATTTTTAAAGCCAGATAAGCAGATAAACTATCATTAATAATTTCAGTTTTAATTTATATGTATACATATTATTTTCCTAACTTACCTTTTTATATTTGTTTTATGCATTTATATGTAAGCTTAATGAATTAAAATTCTGAATAGTCTAATTAATTTTCAGTTGTTTGTTAAAATATAATTATTCTTATAAAATTAATTCTGTATATTTTTCAGCAATCATAATTCATTTTAATGTTTTTATTTGATATAATACTTACATTACAATATATATCAATTTCTATTATTATTATGATTTTAAAAAGAAGAACCTCTGAGGACAGTACTTGTTATTGTACTGAAATGTCAGCTATGTAGTTATTATATTTTTATTATATGGAAGCTCTCAGAAATAATACTACAATTTCATCATCCATTCAAGAATATATATATATATATATATATATATATATATATATATATATATATATATATATATATATATATATATATATATATATATATATATATATATTGTAATGGTATCCATCCTGTTAACAATTAGTAATATTAATCATAAAATAACAAAATACACAATATTCAGAAAATTAGTTTTTTCTAGGGGAATTTAAGATAACTAAAGGGTGACCATGCACATAGTGGAGTGATTATATCCAAATGATTTTGAATTGACAAGTCAAAACTAGTCAAAATCAATGATCAAATTGAACCCACATAAAAACAAATTTCCATGCAGTTCAATTATATTTCCTGATCATTACCCCTCTCTTCACTTAATAATTTATTATATTACCAAAATAAATAATCAGCTTAGTTCAGATGAGAAAGGATAAATAACAAAATTATTAACAACAACAACTTTAATCAAAGAATAGAATTATATAATAATAATAATAATAATAATAATAATAATAATAATAATAATAATAATAATAATAATAATAATAATAATAATAATAATAATAATAATAATAATAATAATAATAATAATAATAATAATAATAATAATAATAATAATAATAATAATAATAATAATAATAATAATAATAATAATAATAATAATAATAATAATAATAATAATAATAATAATAATAATAATAATAAAAGAAATGTATTTACATATTTACAAATGAGAAAATTATATGTTATATGTGAAAGGGAAACAAATCATTATAACTTACAATAGCTTTTGAGGATGACTGTAGATGATAGTTCACTTAATTCGCTTTGATGTCTTTGTGAGCTTAGGTATATATTTTGCATCTAAAAATGTGAAAACATGGCTATTAATCATTAAATTTTAAGGTTTGCAGCAATATAGTATTTTAGATTATTTTGGTTCATTCTGTGACAGTTTTCCTAGGAGAGTTTCCATTGCAATTTTTTCTGAGCACTTAAAATAGGTAGATGGGCAGATTAATTTATGGAAATACATTTCTATAGAATAATCACTATAGATGATTTGTTTTTCTTTTTTTAAGCAAATAAATGTCAAATATTTTTCCAGCATTTAATAGTGATGAATAGATCAGCATAATCAAGGTTAATATTTAAGTATTTTTTGGTATATAGCTACATACTCAGCTACAATTATGAAATGATCAGAGAAAGCATTCTGGAAGCTTTGCTACTCCAAAAAATGTATGATTTTAATTTTAAAATACTTACAAAATTGTATTGACTTTTTATAGTAAAAGACACAACAATGAAGTGTTCTACAATTCTTTCCATGTTTTCTTGAAAAACAGAGGATTCAGAAAGCTTCTGTTGGTTTCCATAGCAAAATTTTTTGTTTTAAAAAAAATATTCTTTATTTTAAAAGAATAAAATAATAACACATTTTATATTTACACTATTTTTTAAATTTTAAAACCACTTTAAAATTTATTCTCTATCCACACCATTTAATAATTTGTTAAACATAATAAAGAAAAATATTAAAATTATTAGCATAAAAGCAATGCCTGCAAACTCAAACATGAGTGTTACATTTACCTCTTCTCCATTTAGGAATAAAATGGTCAGTTTAGCTATAAATATCACTCAATTTTATTTCCACATAAAAGAACAATTTGTTTTATTTTACAATAATGTCATGCTTAGATGTATTTCTTTGGAAATGAACTCTGGTATGAATATAACAAATAATGTCATCCTTATATATCCTGTACATTGGTATCAATATAAAATATCTGTTTCACTAATCCAATTAAAATTATTTATTGGATCAGACAATTTGTCTGAAATGCTGAGAGGAATAAGTAAATTTCCCATTGAGAGTGATAGTATAATGTAATATGAATACCAGATAACTATCTTGAGCACAAATATAATATTAATCAAACCATACAATAAGCAATGCATTTAAATAAAGTTTTGTTCTACTATGAGGTTGACAAATATCAAAATATGTAGGCTCATTTTTGAGATAGAGACTGATAAATATAAAAATAATATGGTTGTGAAAAATGTTGAGATAAAAATTCTGATGTATCAAATAAATATAACAATCTCAAAACAATGAAACGTTCTTTATTTATCACCAATATAGAAAGCAACATGATCAAATTTTAACAAACTCATAAAATTAATTTTAATTTCAATGTATATTGTGTTTCCTTTTACATGCTTAATCAACAATACAAAGAATAAAAGGTTATCATTTAAATTCTGAACACTGATGTTTTTTTAGCTATTTATTTATTGATGTTGTTAGAAAGTAGAGTATGAAATTTGCATATTAACCTGATTTAAATATGACACAAGTAATTTTTATCAATTATTTAAAGGGTATAAAAATAGAACTTCTATTTTTTCAACAACTTTTCAATATTGAAAAGAACATCATTATTATATGTAGTTCATTTGCCATGACTTTTTTTTTTCAATTATTGTTTTAGAATTTGATCAATACAATTCATTTTTTAAACTAATTATATATTTTTTTCTGATGCTCAGTAGGATCTACGTTTTCCATGTTTGTTCTTTATAAATTATTTGCCCATTCTTCTCTATCACATTCCTATTAACAAGTCCTGAGTCATCAATGTAGAGGCCAACCTTATTCATCAAAGGATTAAACCTTGCTTCTCTCTAAATATTTTTTAATCAATATGAAGGCCTTCACTTGGAATGACCGATAATATTTTTTTTATTATATAGTAACTCTGATTTATTTTTAGAAAAAATGAATATTTCATTTTGCACTTCCTAACTCTACTTTTTACTAACATCTCTGTTATGTTTTCCTGCATTTTAATTTGATTTTCACCTTTCATTTAAATATTTTTAATTGCCTGAGTCAAGTAGTTGATTTCTACTTTTGTCTGAGTCAACCCTTGCTTATTCACTATTTTTACCTCTTCAACTATCCCATGCAAGTGTTAAAATTTCTTAACCTGATCACATTTTTTCAATTGACCTTTGAGTCTCACTTCACTAATTTTACTTTCTAACTCTGCAAAACGATTTTTCAAACAACCTATTAATTACTCAATTAATTTCTCTATTTTTTTTTTGTTGGTTTTGTATAACTCTTAATTTGGCTTTTAAATTCTTCAATTTTTTTTCCTATTTGGCTGTTCATTTCTGTGAACATGCTTTCTATGTTTACTTTAGTATCTGTTATTTGTTTAATCATTGTATCCATATTGTTTTTAGTTTCTGAATTTTGTTTAAACATGCTTTCCATATTTTCTTTAATTTCTTTATTTTGTATTTTAAAATATTCACTTTGTTGTTCGATTTTTTTATTCAATTCTGTGAAAATGCTTATGGTCACTCTTTTAAACTAACTATCATGAGTCTCAGTTTTACTTGTCTGAGTTTCTGTTTTTGCTTTAGCTTGGAAAATCATCTATATAATTTATATAAATAAAGTTAGCTACTCACTTTCTTATAAAATATTTTTTAAATGTATATAAAAAATTATAATATTTTTGTTTATTTATTTATTAACTAGAATGCTGACCCTCTTTCTACTAGTTCACCTTTCTAAAACTGCAAAGTATTTTCATTTTAATGCTTTATTTTATTTATTAGCATATTACTATTATCTCTATCAATCTATTTCTATCACATCCAAATGAGTTTATTGATTTATTTTTATTTATAACAAAATAAATGATTATATTTCTCATCTGACCAATTTTCCAAATTCTAATATTAAAAAAAATATTTTAAAACTAAACTGTGTTCAGTCGCTGTTTATTTTAATCAAGACAATCCTAGAAAGAGACTTCCAAATATAATGATAGCCACTGTTTTAACAATTGGTAATAATCCAGTTAACCATAAAATAAAATAAAAATATACAATATTTGACAAATTAATTGTGTCTAAGAAAATTTAAAATAACTAAAGGCCAACTTTGTACATGGTGGAGTGACTACAACCAAATTGTTTTAATTGACAAATTGATACTAGTCACAAGTAACAATCAAATTGAACCTACAAAAACAAATTTCCAGGTAGATTCAATTATATTTCCTAATTATTCCCTCTCCACTTAATTTATGCATTAAAATATAAATTATCAGCTTGGTTTGGATAAGAAATGAAAAAACAGCACAATTATTAACAACATTAATTATAATCAAAAAATAGAATTATTAAATAATAATAACGATGATGATGATAATGGTGATAATAAAATATATTTACATATCTATAATTAAGAAAATTATATGATGATCATGCATAATAGGAAAAACATATTTGTAACTCACAATCACTCTTGATGATGACTATAGATAGTTCAGTTAATTTATTTTAGCAGCTTTGTAAGTTCACATATATTTTTTGTATCTATAAATTTGGGAAAATGGCCATTAATTATTAAATTTTAATATCTGCTGGAAATATAATATTTTAGCTTCTTTTGGTTCATTCGATGGCAGTTTTTCTAGGAAAGTTTTCATTGCAATTCCCTTTTGACCATTTAAAATAGGTAGATTTGCAGATTAATTTATGGAAGTACATTTCTTTACATGACTAGTCCTCCAAATGCCAAATACTTTTTCAGCATTCAATAGTGATGCATAGATCAGCAGAATGAAGGTTAATTTATATCTACAGTTCCATACTCACTTACAATTTTGGAAAGATCAGGAAAAGCATCCTGGGGAGTTAGCTACTCCATAAAATGTATGACATTAAAAATTCTTACAAAATTTTAATGACTTTCTTAGAGCAAAAGCTATGACAGCAAAGTGTGTTACAATTCTTTCCATAGTTTCTTGAAAAGCAGATGATTTAGAAAGTTTCTGTTGGTTTCCATAGCATTGTTTTTGTTTTTTTAAAAAAAAAAATCTTTATTTTAAAAGAATAAAATAACATTTTATCTTTATACTTATTTGTAACATTTTAAAATTGCTTTAAAATTTATCCTATATCCATATTGTTGAATACTTTGTTATACCTAATAAGTAAAAATATTAGCATAAAAACAATTCCTGTAAACTCAGACTTGAGGGTTACAATAAATATATATTTATAACTACTGAGTCCCAAATGTAATCGTTGTACTAGAGAATATTTATCCGTGTGTATTATTATAATTTATATATAGATAGTAGAATATTTTTCACAGGCTTTAAATACAATTTTAATGAAAGTTTTTTGTAATGGTTATAGACAATTTTTATGTATGACGTAACTAAGCAAAGTATTAGATAGAAATAGGTGTGAAAAACTAAAGCTGTGTAATCAAGTGATAATATATATATATATATTGTAAATATCGATAAGTCGATATTTATATTTTAAAAATTTGTTATTTGTTATTAAAAAAAAAAATCTCTTTAAGTTGAAGTTTACATATGAAATATTTAAATTTTTCTTTTATGTTTATTAAATATAGTTATTATTTGAAGTTATTATTTTATTTATATATATTGATAGTACATCAATATGAACATTTAATTATTAAAATAAATAAGGACATATAAATTGTTGATTATAAAAAAAATTATTTTATTTATAATGATTATTAAATGTAATAAATAATTATTTATGTATATTTTTAAAGATGTCAAATTTTCAATTTAATATTTTATATATATATACTTGATATTTTATTTTTATTTTAATGTTAATTGTTTTAAAAAGAGAACATATATAACATGAGTTTTAAAATAGTATCTGCTAGCGCATGGAACGATAGCAACAATAATAAAGAAGCCATTATCAATATATTGCTTATTAAAATGGGATATAGAACAAACAACTGAAGGATAGAATTTTATTACATTTTATTTCTTTAAAGTTTACCATTCTTTAAAATACTGAAGTAACGTATATATTTTGTAATAAACATATAAATTATGACGGGGTAATAAGGATATATCGCAGCTAGGGCTGCATCATCATCATCGCTTTCATATATTCTAAAGCAATTTTTCAATGGAACAACTAAAAATTTCAACGTATAAATTTCATCGCGTCTGGAGTTAAAAGCTGGTATAGCTATCTTAAATGTATTATCGTCAATTTAATTCTAATCTGGAAGTAATTGGAATTGATGTGCTGGATTTAACATTTTAATAAAATATGCATATATTTAAGAATTAATAATCTTCTTTAATGAAATCGTTTCGTCGTCTTTTAATAGAATGCATTCTAAAAATAAAAAAAAATATACAGATGGAAAAAACTCATGGACTAAATTAATTCTTAAAAGGACAATTAACTAAGTGAACTTTTAAAAAGGTATTTAATAATTTTATATATATATGAGTGATGTGTGGATATATTTTTGAGATTGATATATTTTTTTTTTTGTTTATTTTTATTTTTCATTGTAAAATGTAACGTTTGTGAATGATCAATTTAAGCGTCTTGTTTTATTATAATATTAAACGTATAACAGATGATGTTTAAGATAAATATTTAAATAATTTTAAAATCTGAAAATATAATTTATAAGTTGAGGTACTATATATTAATTATTATCTTTATATTATAACTATTAGGCAGAAATATGTCTTTATATATTTATTGTTTATATTTATATTTGAAACATCAATATTATTTAAAGTCAAACGATAACATAAAATAAAAGATGTGCTATTTATTTTTATAAATAATGCCTTTGTAATTATTTAAAGATCGATACTATATTATTCTTATTTTCTTTTAATGCCAAAGTTATTAGTAAATTAATTGAATTTACGACTTAATAAAAGATAATTTCTTATTTCATTTATTACTTGGTTTGTAGGTCACTTACATATATTATTATTCATACACATATTTAGAGGTACATAAATTTATATAGTAGATGTGTATATTTGAATTTAATAAAAGTCCCTTTATTTTTGATATATATATTTGATTAGTTAGTCACATCAACCTAAAAGATAAATTATAATGAAAGATCTCATTGATTAGTATGATTTTAGATTTGTTTTATATAAAGCTAGCTGGAAGGGCAATTTAAACAATTTATTAAAATATAATTGGAACAAGTTTGTTTTTCTTCATTCTTTAATATAAATGGAATACCTCATATACGTTCCATTATATTTAACTTGCTTAATTATGAGCTACCATATAGTTTCCATTACATTATTTATATAACCGGGATAATTTTGTCTTTCTTCAATTTAAATGGAATGCAGCAAGTACGTTCCATTACATTTGGCGCCCAACGTGGGGCTACCTTACGTTCCATTACATTTGGCGCAACAACTAGGGCTCGAAATAAGCTAATTAGGACTTGAAATACCCCACATACCTGAGAAATGTATAGTATATATATATTAATATGAGATGTATAATTTAAAGAAAGAGAAGCATTTTTGTGTGTTTAATTTTTTTTATATAAATGGAAATATTTTAGCCTTATGTTTAGATGGTGATGGTTAATATTATTGTATTATTTTTTTTAATGATGGTATTAAAGTACGGCATAATAATTTTGTCCATATTTGGAAAGTTTATGTTGTAGAAAATCTATAATTTTGAAGGTTGGATGGGATATTTGATTGTTGGAGTTTGGTTGGTTCTGTTGCAAGTATTGATGTTGGATGGGGAATTTTTGTCATTGTCTTGAGGATGTAGTGCATTCATGTCATTTGTGATTGATTAATCTCATTCATTGCTCCAACCCAAATTTTGATGTTTATTATTATTATTATTTATCATGAAGCAGTTAACAGTGGTCCTGCCATGATTTTATCTTTAAAACTCCAGAGAGAGTAAGGTATAATTATTTTGATGTATGTATAATATTTGCCTCTAAGTCTCCTAAAGATGAGCAAGGAAATATTTTATAAATAATAGCCCCTAAGACTTAAATATAAGCAGGGTAGTGTAATAGTGTTTTCAGAAAATTATTATGGGTTGTAGTAAATTGGATAGAATGAAATGTGATAATCATCTAAGTGTTCATGAAACATTGTATGCTTTGGGAATAATGATTGAATTCTTTTATCTACATCAAAGTTGTGAAGTGCTAATCAATCTTTTGGTTGTCAGTATCTATCAGATCTTTGGAGGAATAGATAAGTATATAACATAAATATATAACACCAAACTTAAGGGACTAGATTAATTGATTATTCTGTGTGACAAATAATCTATTACATTGATTATTAATTAAGGTTTGAAAACAAGTATAGTAATGTTATATTATTTTTTTCTTTATAAGTGACTTTTAAACATGAAGTTCAATTAGTGAATGTTTGTTGATGATAGACTGCATTAGTACAATTTTATTAAAATAATATTTCGGGCACAAAAGTTAATAATTAGTGAAGTGGATATTTTTTTTTATATATATATAAAATGTTATTAAGTTTTAAGGTCCAGAAAATTTATAGGTATCAATTTAGTAAGTTTATACTTAACTACCATTATTTTGAATGAGAAAGTTGTCTCATTATATTATCAAATTAGTTATTTTAAGGCATGTGAACATTTAGTTGTATTTTTAAATATTTCAAGGTCATATTGAATTTGATATGAAGTATCCACATTTTAATATGATATAAGTGTAGAATATTTATTATCATTAAATATAAATGAATGTTATTTAGTGATATCAATTGTTACTCTCTTTCTATATATATTTTAGAGAAATTTGTTGATATTATGGTGATAGATGAGATTTTTTTTTTAAGCCAAGAAGTTCATGAGTTCAAATAAGTAAAATTTAAATTGTCAGATAGCTATTATGTATTATAAGATTAAAAAAAGGCTTGTATTTTTTTTTTAGTTAAATAATTGCTTGTTGGAATAATGATTGGAGATGGTGAGCCCTTGATCTGTGATAATTACTATATAGAAATAAATATATATATATCTTAGATTTTTTTTTTTTTTTTTGAGTATATAGTATTGTAGTTCTAATAATAATAATAATGGATAACAGTAGTGAAATGTCAGTTAGTGGTAATTTTGATATGGGGAATTTAATAGAGACACTGGAGGCTATGATGAAAACAAATTTTGAGAGACTAGAGTCTAAATATGATAAACTAGAGACTAGTTTAAAAACAAATTCTGATGAACTTAGAGTTGAGATGAAAACCAACTCTAATGAATTAAAAGAAGATCTTAGAGCTGAGATGAAAACCAACTTAAAAACAAATTCTGATGAACTTTCCCAGAAATTAAAGATTAGTTTAAAAAATAACTCTGATGAACTAAAAGAGGAACTTAGAGCTGAGATGAAAATTAATTCTAATGAATTAAAAGTTTTGGTAGATGATAGTATTAGAAGAGTAGAAATAAAATTTGATGAAAAGATGGAAAAATATAGAGAAGAGACAATAGTGGAAGCTAATTCTTTAAAAGCAAAAATTGAAGAAATAAATAATGAAATGAAGGAAGAAAATCAAGGAATTATAGCCAGATTAGAAGTAGTTGAAAGAAAGACTATAAAGAAACCTAAAATTTTTGATGAATACTATAGTAAGGATAAAAGAATTGATGAATCTGTAGAAATAAAATTAAATTCTTTAGGTGAAAAATTACTAAAGATTATGGATAATACCAGTAATAAATTTAAAGATAAAATACAAAATCTAGTTCAAAAATGTACCATTAATTGTGGAAACGTTTATACAAAAATTAATATTTACAAAGAAATATTCTTTACAAGAATTAACAATATAATATGTAATGTAAATTTTATGGAAGTAGAAATTGATCCAAATGGAGATTTAGGCAAAGTCAAAATAAAACTTAAATTCAGAAGTAAAGAGAAAATTAAAATAGATTTTCTTGAGATAATTTATACCAGTAAAAATATGAAGAAAATTAAAGTAAAATTCAAAGAAATGAGTAGAGATAAGTTTAAAATAAATTATCTTAAAAGAAGTATAGATTTTATGAAAGATATTGGAAAAGCTAAAGTTAAACTTAAAGTTATAGATGGAAAGATAAATAATATTGATTTTCTTCAAGAAAATATAACTAAGGAAAGAGATTTAAGTAAACCTAAAGTTAAACTGAAAATAATTAATATAATAATGTTATTGTTGTAAAAAAAATGATTTTCAAGAGTTCTTTAATGTTGAAATTGTATCACACTGATTTGCGATTTTTAAAGGATTATTTAGAAAATTTGAATGAATACCATTCAAAATTATCCAGAGAATTGTTTTTAATTGAACCTAGAATAAGTAAAATAAAGACTTACTCAAGTCGATGATGTTTATCAAGATAGTCAAAGGAAAAGTAAGATTATCTGATAAAATAGCAACTATTATTGATAAAGTTAAGAGTTATGTTAGTGCTTATGATCAAGTTACTATTTATGTAAAGGATATAGATGTAGAATCTAAGGAGTTCATAGCAAAATCTTTAGGTACTTATCTCAAAATTATTCAAAAGCAATTGAGTTATACCAAAATGCTATATGAAAATCTTGTAAATTAGGGCAAACTTTTTCACAAAGTTTAACATAAATGGAAATTCTTTTCAAGAAGAATTGAAAAGGCACTTTTGATTATTATTTTTTTTTTAAGAAAATTGGAAAATATCTAGATGATTGAGAGATAGATATAAATAAATGAATATGGTTATTAATATGAAAAATAATATTCTTTAAACCATGTTAGTCCTTAGAAAGATTACAAATTTGAGAAGTTTTTCGATATCTCTTAATTAATTAGTTATTTGCAAAGACATTTTTTTTTTCGGTGGATTAGAGGGTATTGTAAATATCGATAAGTCGATATTTATATTTTAAAAATTTGTTATTTGTTATTAAAAAAAAAATCTCTTTAAGTTGAAGTTTACATATGAAATATTTAAATTTTTCTTTTATGTTTATTAAATATAGTTATTATTTGAAGTTATTATTTTATTTATATATATTGATAGTACATCAATATGAACATTTAATTATTAAAATAAATAAGGACATATAAATTATTGATTATAAAAAAAATTATTTTATTTATAATGATTATTAAATGTAATAAATAATTATTTATGTATATTTTTAAAGATGTCAAATTTTCAATTTAATATTTTATATATATATACTTGATATTTTATTTTTATTTTAATGTTAATTGTTTTAAAAAGAGAACATATATAACATGAGTTTTAAAATAGTATCTGCTAGCGCATGGAACGATAGCAACAATAATAAAGAAGCCATTATCAATATATTGCTTATTAAAATGGGATATAGAACAAACAACTGAAGGATAGAATTTTATTACATTTTATTTCTTTAAAGTTTACCATTCTTTAAAATACTGAAGTAACGTATATATTTTGTAATAAACATATAAATTATGACGGGGTAATAAGGATATATCGCAGCTAGGGCTGCATCATCATCATCGCTTTCATATATTCTAAAGCAATTTTTCAATGGAACAACTAAAAATTTCAACGTATAAATTTCATCGCGTCTGGAGTTAAAAGCTGGTATAGCTATCTTAAATGTATTATCGTCAATTTAATTCTAATCTGGAAGTAATTGGAATTGATGTGCTGGATTTAACATTTTAATAAAATATGCATATATTTAAGAATTAATAATCTTCTTTAATGAAATCGTTTCGTCGTCTTTTAATAGAATGCATTCTAAAAATAAAAAAATATACAGATGGAAAAAACTCATGGACTAAATTAATTCTTAAAAGGACAATTAACTAAGTGAACTTTTAAAAAGGTATTTAATAATTTTATATATATATATGAGTGATGTGTGGATATATTTTTGAGATTGATATATTTTTTTTTTTGTTTATTTTTATTTTTCATTGTAAAATGTAACGTTTGTGAATGATCAATTTAAGCGTCTTGTTTTATTATAATATTAAACGTATAACAGATGATGTTTAAGATAAATATTTAAATAATTTTAAAATCTGAAAATATAATTTATAAGTTGAGGTACTATATATTAATTATTATCTTTATATTATAACTATTAGGCAGAAATATGTCTTTATATATTTATTGTTTATATTTATATTTGAAACATCAATATTATTTAAAGTCAAACGATAACATAAAATAAAAGATGTGCTATTTATTTTTATAAATAATGCCTTTGTAATTATTTAAAGATCGATACTATATTATTCTTATTTTCTTTTAATGCCAAAGTTATTAGTAAATTAATTGAATTTACGACTTAATAAAAGATAATTTCTTATTTCATTTATTACTTGGTTTGTAGGTCACTTACATATATATTATTATTCATACACATATTTAGAGGTACATAAATTTATATAGTAGATGTGTATATTTGAATTTAATAAAAGTCCCTTTATTTTTGATATATATATTTGATTAGTTAGTCACATCAACCTAAAAGATAAATTATAATGAAAGATCTCATTGATTAGTATGATTTTAGATTTGTTTTATATAAAGCTAGCTGGAAGGGCAATTTAAACAATTTATTAAAATATAATTGGAACAAGTTTGTTTTTCTTCATTCTTTAATATAAATGGAATACCTCATATACGTTCCATTATATTTAACTTGCTTAATTATGAGCTACCATATAGTTTCCATTACATTATTTATATAACCGGGATAATTTTGTCTTTCTTCAATTTAAATGGAATGCAGCAAGTACGTTCCATTACAATATATATATATATATATATATATATATTATAATGATCGTATATTGTTTGAAGCTAAAAGTCTTACCATATCTGCCATACAGGGTACCAATAGGTGATTTGAACCTGGAAAATTTATAGAGTAAGCAGATACGCACTGTTAAACTAACTTTTACTTATATATTTTTTTCTGACCATCAGCCCAAGGCACTAGCTTATGAAGCAGCAGAGCTCATATAAAATATGGATTCTTATTAAAATATTTTTCAATATTAAAAAAAAAAAAATAAAAGAAACCACTTCCAGTAATAACACACACAAACATTTATTTAAACATATATACGATTTTGAATCATTTTAGTATCACTTTTACTTTACAATTTAACTTACATTTTAACTTTGATTTTAGAATTTAATTTACATTTTAACTTTTATAAGTTTGCACAGATGAGTTTAATATTTTTATTACAGTGTTGAGTTTGAATAGACTACATAGATTGCATTTGAAAAGAAAATATTCTATCCCTGATTTAACCTTAGGCCAAAGGTTTGGATTTAAACCAATGCCAATCTATATGTTATGTCGATGTAGTCTATACAGCATGAATATGACAACACAATACCATACTGTCAGGAATGCATATCTGAACAGCATGGTTAAGTGAAAAAATTTTCTCTTATCCAGTATAGGAATGTTACATCTGTCTGGTGAGGAAGAACAATAAAAAAAATTCCATAGAAAGGGATTGCGGTCTTTTTTGCTGACTTACGATCCCATTCCATAAGCAAAAAGGGGATGTGTGGCATATAATGTGATCCTGCATGTAGTAGATCTCATGCTATATGTATTAATTACACCAATATATCCAATTAATTAACCCAATTTAACTATGAAACAAATAGCCTTAGATTTACCCTTCCTTAAACTAACATAACTTTACGAATCTATGCAACCATTCATGCCGACTTAAATTTAACATTTATTAAAAGTTGTTTAACAAAAAAAATCATAATAAAAACTTAAAGAACAAAAAAAAATAAATAAATGGAAATGATTTACAAAAAATAATAATACATTCAATAAAACAATTATTACTAACTGAGTAAGTTTGGTCAGATAGGAATTTCTATTGCAATAATTTAGATACTGGGGAAGTTTTATACTTAGTGTTCATTAATTAACTAATGTTCTTATGGTTTTAATATATTTGAAAAGTTTTTTTTTAGAATTAAAGTTCATTCATTAGAGTTTTTATTGTTTTAAAAATTCATGCTTAACTGCTGCTTGCAATTTGGAGCCAGTGTTAATTCCCCCGATGTCCTGTGGTCCTCAATATAAAAAAAATGATTCATTTCTCTTTCTTTTTTTTAGAAAAACTGAAGGGATTGAAGAGTGCATCTTTCCAATCCCTTCTCCTTCAATTCTAGCACACCTATCTTTTCACATCTCTGTCCTTTTCCCAACTCTTTCTTCACTCACCAAAATTAATTTTCAAACTTTTTTTATATTAAAATTTTGGATTCAGTGGACATTATGTCATGATAATGGCGATGGTTTTTTCATTGAGGACCGTTTCCCCAAGGGATTTCTTTCATTGGCCATTCTGTTCCCATTGTTTTGTTTCTCATATCTGACCTTTACCTATACATTTTGAAATGCCCAAGGGCTACTTTACTTTTAACTAATTAAAATAATCATTTTCATTTTACAATAGCATTAATTAATTTATTGTACAAACTTAAAGATATATTTTTATCTTTAAATATTTACTGAAAATTTAGTTTTAAAATACTTTTTTCTTCTTAATAAAGTTTTTTTTAATAATTTTTCATCTGTGCGATTTTATATATCAGAGTTTAGATGATTTTTATCTTTTAATTTTTAATTCTTAAAAAAGAAGTTTTTATTTGTGAACTTTTATTTTTCATGTCTAATTTTTAGAAAAAAAAAATGTAATGGTGTATGTGCCCATTACAATATATATAAATCTAAGATAATAAACTAAAGCATATACACTTTTGGATTTAAAGTAGTTTAAACAAATACTATTATTAAATAATAGAATTTCAGTTTGCAACACCTATTTTAATTTGTATTTTTTTTGACTACATCATAGCTGAAATGAATCTATAAAATGCATGGAGAAATCCTGTTAAAATTATTAACATTTGCATATTATAATTATAACATAAATGTTTTATAATTACTTTCATTGATTACAATTAAAGTTTATACTTACAGTCAAATGAAATGTATTAATTTTTAATCTAATAAAGACTGAATATTAATTATTAATAGATTTATTTGAAAGCTATTGAAAGTATGTGCTTATTAAAATGTTATTTATAATCTATAATTTGAATTAGTTATCATAATTGTTATTTTATTTTTTGTTATATCATCAATGGTTACAATAATCCATGGTTTGAAAAAATATATAAACAAAAAAATAAACAATTAGAAATTAGTAAATAAGAATTTGAAATTTCAAAATGAACCAATCTATATAACTGACATCACAAATAGTTTCTCAGAAATCTTTTCATCTTGCATATCCACTGCAGTATCCTATGCAGTACCTAATGCAGCATTTAGTCATGAGTTGGCTACCATTTTGTATAATAATAGAAATATCCTGTCATGTGATTAAAGTCAAAGCAAAAAATATAAATTATTTAAATAAACACTTAAGTTTAAATGATTTCATAAGTGAAAGTGATGATTAATTCTAAAATAAATTATGAAAGTTATTTTTATATGTAAAATAAAAACAATTAATTTAAAGAGAAAAAAAGATGTTGTAAACTCAATAAGAACAAAAGATTCAATCATGAAATGCTTTTATATATGTTTGCTTGAAAATATGTGATGATGGCATTTTAATCATTCACTATTAAGTATTTAATGTCTTTAGAAAAAAATAAAACTATTTAAATTTTTCAATTCAACTGTTATTAATAGGACACATATTAGCACAATGCTTTGAGTGGTGAATTTTAAGACAACATTCTAGTCAACTGAGTCTTTATACCAAAGTCAATAATCAGTAAACATTTTTTTACTTTCATCTATGAGGTTCCTCCTAATTTCCACACTTTTTCCTAAGAGCAAAGTTAATTAGTAGTTTCCAGGCATTATGCATATTCACATTAGATTGACTTATAAAATAAGATGCCATTATCATGTAAATAGCGTCTTTGCATCTTTTTCTTCATACTTTTTAACTTTCTATCTAATATTTTTGTTTATTCTCAATAAAAAATATATTAATTAATATATACAAGCTCTACTATGCTAGAAACTTTTATTTTTTATTTCTAATCAGCAGTTTGTGCTGTTGTAATTGCATTTAATGGAGTGACTAACTTTACAAATATATATCCTTTCACATACACATGGTATTTCATAAATGTCATTTTTGCTTTTAAGCATTTCATGTTTATGCTTTGTCAATTTTAGAATTTCTTGTAGTGTAATTAGTCTCTGCAAAGCTATTCTCATATATTATCCACTGCAGATTTTGTTTAATGTGTGCTATTTTTGATATGTGTGTATTCATTACAGAAACTATCATTATTTTTATGGTTCAGTTGGATAGAGTATTAGTGTAAAAATCAATATTCAAAAATGTAAATGTACAAGTTTCATTATCATGCTAAATACTTTCATTGGGCATGAAAGCAATACCTAAAGATGAGAAAAAAAATAATACCACTCAAAACATTGTGTATATATTAAACTGTGAGTTATTACTAACAGTGGAATGTAAGAGAAAAATTTTAATAAAGTTTTAATTTTTCTAAAGACATTACAAAAATAGTTCAATTTATAAATACAACTTATAAATGCCTTTGGAAAGATGGATCAGTTCATTAAAGTGTGACCTTAAAATTCAATATTCAAGAATAAAAGGATTCAGGCTCAAGTCTCATGCTAATCCTATCACTGGTTAGCCCAGCAACAACTGAAGCAGAGAGAAGAATAATACCTCTCAAAACATTGGGCTATGACTAATAGTTGAATGTACTTTGAAAATTTAAATAAAGATTTTTTTTTTTCTAAAAACATTCAATACTTTATATTCCATGATGGAAATAGTTCAAAATATAAATACAACTTATTATACACATGAATGTGTTTTCTATTTTTATACATATTTTCTACTTTTTTATTAATATGTTTGTTGGTGACTTAATATACAAATTTTGAAAATTGATTTGTATCAAATATATGTATGTATTTTTAAATAACTATTATCAATGATTTTATATAACATTGTGTCAGTTTGGTATTAAATGACTGTGGATACACAAAGATAAATAATTATACCTATATTTTAGAGAACATAAATAACTATATATTTAAATGTTTTTAAGAGATTTATCAGATTTTTTCCATCTTTAAATGTTAGCTGAAAATATTATTGGATTTTTTTAACAAAGTTTCTACAAGTTTTAATATTAAAAACTGCAAAAATGTTTTGCTAAAATGCATTTCTTAGTAGATGCTGATTTGCTTGTTGATGGATTTTCATTTTAGACATTTTGCAGACACATAAAACTGAATTCAACTGCATATTTTTATTTCATATATTAAATATTATAATATCATAATATTTAATATCTATATTACTGGAATTTTATTTTTAATATAAACTGCTATTAAATGATAATATGTACATATATTTTCTTAAATAATAATACAAAAACTAGAAAAAAAAATCAAAGTTATTTGGTGAAGAGAATACTATTCAATTGTTGCTACTAAAAAAAATTAATTTGTAAACTTAATTAAACAATTCATTCTATCAAAATGTAATTATGTGTGAATTGTCTGTGAATGATGTTTTTCTTTTTTTTTTAAAAAAAAAAACTGAATAGAAATTATTACCAATGAATTAACCTAGTATTGTGACAGTCAGATGATGTATGTTGATTCAACCCAGTTCGAATACTAGGCAAAAGTACCTCGAGGCCACCCATGTGTGAGATATTAAATCAAGAATACTATGACCTCTGCCCTATTCACCTATTCTTGAGGCTAACTACGAACCAACAACATTATCTGAGACATGCATAGATTACTTTCCTACCGGGCCCAGGCTTAGCATCAGAGAGAGACATGGATAGGGACACTTGCGGAACTAAATCAGTTAAATGTGTATAAAAGTACTATGAAATATGTGTTTTGCATGACTGGATCATTGGAAAAGTAAAATAGAGCATTAAAATAAAATTAGAAAACTGAAGCTTTTTAGATAAATAAGATATTTAATTAATGACTTTAAAATATTAATAATGATTTAATGGCCTCCTCTATTCCGCTGAATTAATGAAAAACTAATTAGACAATAAAAACAGATTAAATGATATAATATTTTTGTGGTCTAAGTCTTTTCTTCCCAATTTTAATAAAATTGTCAACTCGAATCTCCTCGATAAAGTACAATAATAAAAATCTTTCGCAATGCATTTTCTAATTGCTTTGCACTAAAAAACAGACATTTTAAAAATTATTTACGACATATATAGCTAAATCAGATATAAGTAATAAGGTAATGGTGGACAAAAGAGGTGTTATTGAGGAGATCAAGTTGGCGAACAAAGGAAACATACCTGTAGTTATTTTACAACACATAATTGGAATTAGGAAGATATTTTAAATGAAAAAATAACTTTTAAACTTAACCACAATGGAATACAAATTATTTATACATGTTAGTAATGAAGAATAGCAAAGGAAAAAGGGTTACATATATAGATAGATGATCACGCAATATATATATATATATATATATATATATATATATATATATATCTCTCTATATATATATATATATATATATATATATATATATATATATATATATATGACTAGTCTAATAAAAATGGTTACATTACAAATATCATTAAATAAAACAATCAAAATATAATTCAATTAAGCAGTTAAGAAAGGTATGAACAAAAATGTAGCATAATAAATAGTTCATGAGGAGAGATATTATTCCCATCCTGGTTCCTTGGTCATGTCCCCTCAATGAGCATAGCTTGATCTGTCCATTGATAGGTATTTGCCCAGACAAGGAAAGTGGAAATACATAGCATGCTTTTACGAAAAGTCCTACAGCCACGGCACAAAGTTCAGATTACTATTAGGTGGATACTACAGCATTTTTATAGTATTTAGGGCTTCGCCTAACCGCCATGGTAGAATCCATCAAATACATATTGTTTGTAGCTTGTAGCATGTTCAAACTTCTCTGTGATTTCAAAGACGACAGTTGAATAACTTTTGGATCAAATTGGAAATGAGAAGCAAAATCTGGGAGGTTCAAAGCACAGGAAAAATCTGCCTGAATTCTCTACAGAGAAATCTCAGCAAGCACAAAAAAAAGCCTCCAGAGAAATCTGAATGCAATCTTCAAAAGAAAAATCTGAAAAATAATCACAAAAAGGAAAATCTGAATGCCAAGTCATTTGTTCTCTCTCCTTTTTGTATGTTTTTTTAAGCTACCTTCTATTGTTTGTATGACCTTAGATCTTGATAAGCCCCCCCACGCTCCTTTGTTTCAAGGTAACATTTTCTAAAAATAACTTTTACTTTTTTATTCTAAATTTCTTTCTTTAAAGTTTGAATTTTTATTAATTAAAAAAAGAAAGAGAAGGCATCTTTAATTTGCCTTGAATGGGCTAATTAATTACAAACATACATTCTTTTAGAAAATGTTGGCAGGCTTATCTCAAAATAACAATCATATGCCATATTTTAACATGATTTTAAAAAGAAAAATATATTATTATTTCTTTTAATAAATAAGCATTTTATTTCAGCAGAATTTTGCATTAACTCATATATATATATATATATATATATATATATATATATATATATATATGTTTGACTAATAGGTTTTACAAGTAATTTTTATTAACAGAAATCTAATCTTAGAATGGAATTTATTTAAAATGAAATAGTTAAATGCAAATACAAATTTAATAAACATAATTAATTTTAGCTGTAATGCAAAACCCTGCTGATATTGGGCTATAAGTTTATAGGAGGCTGTGAAGCATGGATCAGACTTCAGATCCATTGTTTCAGTATATTATTTTGATATCATCCCATTGTTCATTAAAAAATTTACTTCTAAATTTTTTTGATTTCTTCATTTTTAAAAATTGCAAATAAGGTTAAAATATTTATTTTGAGATTACTTATTAAACTGAAAATTTTATTATTTGCATGTAAAATAATTAATTTCATATACTTATTATGCTGCATTAAAATGTGTCTGCTCTGATTTCATAAACTGGCTTGTCTTTGTTGTTTCAATAATATAATTTATTGTATAATAAATAGGTTACATGAATTTTACAATGGTTTTTCTAGTGTTACAATGGCATGACAATCTAACAAATGTGATATTAATTAGAAAACTAACAGCAATGTTCAAATAGGCTTACAAGTTATTAGTTACTGGGTACATCTTAACATAGATGATTACAGTACAATTAAAGGAGATAAGATAAAATAGAAATATTTTACAGTGTAGAAATATTTACATTAGCAATTATACATTTATTATTATTTGTAATGATTTCTTTCTTTTTATTTATTTATGTGTTTCAAATCAAAGTTTATTGTTCATAAAAAGTTACATTGTTGAAAATACATAATTGAAAACTACATAGCTTTGAAACAAACAGATAGATATTATTGTTATACTTCAAATATACTATTAGGCAGGTATCTGATAAATATAAACTGTAAACCGATTATTTGCCCACATTCTACATAATTAACTGGTTTTAGTTTTTCGTTTGTGCATTTTTATTGTAAAAAGTTTAGAAAATCTTGCTTTATTTTCGTATTTCTTTATTGTAGAACTGTCTTATACATTTTTTAATTAATTATTTAATATATATATATTTTAGTCTCTCATTATTTTTTTTAGTTTGGGTATTATTTTATCAACTAGAATGTATTATTTAGCAAAGCTTGCACTTGATAGTACTATTGGGGAAGGGGGGTATATTTTAATTTGAAAGAAAGACTAATAATAAAAATAAATATAGATGAGTCATAGTAATAAGATTTACTTTATTTTTTATCAATCTTCTTATTTATACAAAGCGCGCACATTTACCTAAATTGTGTAAATGTTATCTTAATTATAATTTTGATTTATTCTTCTTTATTTAATATGGAATTATTTTTTGTCTAGTTGTTAACATATGTTTTAAAAAAAATTCCAACCAGTAAATAAATTTACTAGAGGCTTTAAGTCTTTCAATTCTGAGATTATATATATGGATTGAAAATCATTAACAATGTGTGTCAGGGTTCATGCTGCTATAATTAAAAAGATCAGGGGTCAGAAAATTGTGGCTCATAAAAAAATATGGCTTTTTGATCCCAATCTCATAACTTATTTTATCATGATAAACATAAACACGATTTACGATTTTTTTATAATTTGTAAATAAATAGTTTAACGAATTTAGGTGAGAAAAATGTGCATTACAATGTACTTTTTCGAATTCGGCCTTATTATGAAATAGTAAAAAAAAAAATTAGAATAGAATATTAGAAATTTGTGAAGAAATCAAACTGTCAAAATAATTTATTTATTTATTTTTAAGAGAAATTCCATTTTCCTTAGGATAATGTAAAGGTTGTACTATGTTCTATTACTAAAACATATGTTGTAAATATTAATTTATTACGCACATGATCATCACGAAAGTACATATATATTTATACCTATAACCTTAATACTATGCACCTTGAGTGTTTAATTTGCCACTAGAGAGACCTCTATAAATCTTCAACAGGATTACGACTTTATAAAGATAAAAGCGGCCACTCTTATTTTCAAACTACTTTCTAATTATATAAGTGAATCTAGAGCATTTTGATTTAAAAGTATGAAGCTTTTAAACTATTCACTAATTAAGTCCACAATTTCTATTAAACACTGACGTTCTTGAAATCTTCTGAAATACAATGAGTTAATGTTGAGATCTTGTAGTTAGAAATATTTGGAAAGAATGTAAATTTGTAAATATTAATTTATTAAGCGCATGGTCAGCATGTAAGTATATATATATATATATATATATATTAAGCGCATGGTCAGCATGTAAGTATATATATATATATATATATATATATAAGGCTATAACATTAACACTATTTGCCTTGAGTGTTCAATTTGACACTAGAGAGACACCTGCAAGTCTTCACACAAGATTACGACTTTATAAATATAAAAGAGGCCATTATTTTAACAGCTTCAGATTCTCAAAGCAAAATGCTTTAAATTCACCTATATAATTAGAAAGTATGTTGACGTTAAGAGTGGCTATTCTTATCTTTATAAAGTCATAATTATGTGTGAAGATTTGCAGAGGTCCTTCTAATGGCAAATTGACACTCAAGGTGCATAGAATTAAGGTTATAGCCTTATATATATATATATATATATATATATATATAAGGCTATAACCTTAATTCTATATATATATATATATATATATATATGCTGACCATGCACTTAATAAATTAATATTTTTCAACTTTATATTGTTTCAAAATTTTTCTAACTACAAGATCTTGACATTAACTCATTCTATTTCAGAAGTTTTGCTGAACATTAGTGTTTAATAGAAATGGTGGACTTAATTAGTGAAGAGTTTAACCGTTTCTCACTCTCAAATCAAAATGCTTTAGATTACCCTATGTATTTAGAAATTAGGTTAAAGATAAGAGTGGCCACTCTTATCTTTAGAAAGTCATAAACGTATATGAAAATTTGCAGAGGTTCTTCTAGTGCAAATTGAACACTCAAGGTACATAGTATTATAGTTATAGCCTTAAATATATATAAAACAAATGTTCAAATATATCCACAGCCATTTAGATATTTGTATTTTTATCTGCTACTGCAATTTTTTTGTGGGAAGGGAGAATTTAAACAAAATGACTCTTTATATTAAAAAGTTTTCTGATTTTTGATATAGATCATAGGCTGTTAAATTTTATTTCTGAAGCAAGTAAATGTGGTGACCTATATCATGCTAAATCTGTCAAGGAAACTCCTGCCAAATCCATTTTAATTTAATGTTAGATTTACAAAAAGAAATATATTTGGGAAATTAATAAATGTCTATTTTTTATACAGTTCTTCTTTAATTGTTTTAAATAATTATTGTTTATCTTTCAAAAGGAAAATTTATTCACAAACCATAAGAACCATTTACAAAAAAGGACCTTTACATATCAGTCTCAATGGAGACCAATTAATGATATCAAAGGTTATGCTTGTATATATAGAATAACCAATTAATTATCATATCAATTACATTAAGACATTAGTTATCACCAGAAATTGAAGACATATAACTTTGCATTCCAAAAATCATAGTTGTGGACCATTTACATTAATGTGATCATGTATATCACTCATATGATGGTGTAAGCCAATTCAAACACATATAAGTTTATTTAATTTACAAACATGTAGAAAATGATTAAAAATATATTTAAGTTATTTAGTCTATAGAGCTTTATCTTACCAAGTGAAGAGAAAATCACTTCCAATGTTTCTGTGTGTATTAATTTAACTTTTAAATTTCGAGAGATTAGTCATTTTGAACCATATATGAAAGCCATACACTTTACTTTTATATCATGATGTTAACCAATCCAATATAGAGATAGCATTCATAAAAATTACTTAAAGGTAGATTTTCATAGAATACCTAAGACGGAAAATTATACAAAATATCTCATAGATTCTTTACAGTAAACAAATTGGTTACCATTAAGCATTATTAAAGCAGTCTTTATATATTTATTGGGTCATTGATTAAAACTGATCTGTTAATCAAATGAAAGCACTTTCCTATTAATCATCAATTAGGTGAATAATTTTATAATAGCATTTTCTAGTTTTTGGATCTCTTCCATATAAAGTTTATCTAAAAGGTTTTAGGTAAAGGGTTTATTCAAATTTTCTTAGTATCTGTGGATTTACAACTTTATATTCTTTTCATCATTGGTACTACTACACTTTGTTTTAGATTTATTAGGGACCAGGTCTGGTTGAACATCCAATTCTGAGAAAATTTTGGTCTGATTAATTTCTTTTAATAAGTGTAAAAACATTTAATCATGTTATATTCTTCTCCACTTTCGAAGATGATCATATTTCTCAGTGACCAAATGCAAAAATTTATAAATGTTGCCAATCTTAGGATTTCAAAATGACCATTTTTGAAGGCTTTAATCAAGAAACTGATTCTTTGTTTTTAATAAGAGATTTAATAATGTTTCTTATGCTATTCCAAATTTGACATTTTTCTAATATATGTGCCCTTGTCTCATCATCTATACATAGTGTGCATGTAGGAAGTCAGCAGTAGGCAAGGCCCTTGCTTAAAAAATCAACAAACCTCAGTTTCAAATTTTAGATGTTTGGTCAACCTTGAGAACCTCGATATCCCAATCGAAATAATATTGTCAATTTTAGTTTCTTCTGAATTCATAAGATCTTATGTGTTCCAGGAGTTTAGTTTGTTGTTGAACCTCGTTCCTGACTTCTTCATTTTTAGATTGTTAAATACTATGGATATTTTCTTTTGAATCCAAAGACTTCCACTTTTGGGAGGTGGCCTATCAGTAGGAGTTATATCTTCTGGAAATACTGGTTCTTCCATATCTGGGTTTTTCATAATCTGTTAAATACATTATGAAATCACTATATTAATAAAATCTTGACTGAGTGTAATCCTAAGCCATTCATCTGTTTAGGTTTCTGTAGGATGAACAGACTGATGACTGGAGCTTCCCCCCTACACAGCTTCCTACATTGGGTTTTAACATAGCTTTCATCAGTGAGAAGACCGCAAGAAAGTGTGTGATTTTGGGAAGCATGACAGCATTGATCAGCATGATTTTCCTGAACAAAGACAAATAAATCTCCAATGTCCAGTAAATTTTGTTATCTTAATTATTAGATAATTTTCAATTTCCTTCCTCATTTTAGATGAGAGGGTGCTAGATAAAAACCCAGGAACTTTTGAGGTGAAGCCTTAAATATATTGGGAATTTGCTTACCAATCATAGTCAACAGATCTCTGATTTATCCTTGTTAACTCTGATCAAATTAACATTCAAATCAGTCCAAGAGCTACCTAGCCCAGCAAACTCCTTCCGTGAAGCAAGAAAAACCACCACATCATCTATATAGGAGACATGATAGACCCTATTCCTCAGCAATGTATGCATATCCCTTTAAGAAATGCCTTGATGCTTAACAGGAGGGATTGACATAGGCAGTGAAAAAAAGTGCACTCAGAGGAGAGCCCTTAGGAATAGAAACAACAAGCTTAAATCCTGGGGACACCCTCCAATTCAGAGATAAATGCAACCACCTATTATACAGGAGGTTCTCTATCATCTGGAGGTGGCAGTTGGAACTTGGAGTCCTTCCAGGATCTTCATAAGTGTGTCAACTCGAACACAATCAAAAGCAGTAGCAAAATCAAGCTGAACTGTGATTGGCTAGGACATCTTCATGGGAATGTGGTATATCAATAGATGAAATCCAGTAACAGCATTGGCCATTGAGCTTCACTTTTTGGAAAACTGGCATTTAGACAGCTGATCAATTATAATATATTACATGCCATTTTTAATTAGAGCCTCAATTGTTTTACCAGTAGAGAGATCATCAATATTGACCTGAGATTCCCCAGGTTCCAGGAGCCTTCTAGTTTCTTAACCAGAGGAACCATGGCAATTGGGTTGATCCCTGGAAGTTTATGTTAGCCATCAGCCAAAAGATCTGCCATCATTTTAATGATTGGTGCTGAGAAAGCATTTAAATGAAGCAGGAGGAATTTTGGGATTCCATACAAGCCAGGATGAGTTTTGGCTAGCATCATCTTTAATTTAACATTACTTTTTTCTGTGATTTTTGTGGATTGAATTTTTAATTAAGTTAAATTCTTTTCTTTCAATTATGATTCCACATGGCTGAAACTTTTCTACATAATTACCACATATCCTGGTTAGCATGGAAATCCATCCATATACATTGCCATCTATCTCAATCACTCTAGGTGTCTTGGCGTTTCTACCAGCTCCAAGGTCCCACCTAAGCTAGCTACTTGTCCAGCAGTGCTGATGATGTTAAAACACCATGGTCTCTTTATAGAAAAATATTCAGCAACTACCTCCTGCTTACTTTTGTATTTCAGTTTCAAGTCTATGAAAAATTTGACATTCTGTGCCTCACTGGACAAGTTTATTAATTTTGTCACAATCTTATCTAATTTGGATAATAATCAAATAGGATGCCAGACTTTTGAGGTGCATTTAGTAATCAATTTACTAAGAATCTTTGTAAATTGCATCCATGCATGATATGGATGAAGTTTACTCAAATCAACTTTTTTGAACAATATATATATATATATATATATTGTAACAGATGGGGTTCGAATACAAGAGATAAGGCAATAGTGCTAATTGAGAGTGTTGATATGGAGCGATTATATGCGAAAAGATATATATGTAAATAGTCATTCGAACCCTGTTACAAGGAGTGCGAAAGTTATGTGTGGATGCATATGTAAATATAGTTGTATGTGCGAGTGTACAATATGTGTATGTATTAACGGTGATGGTTACAATCAAATATATAGAGAGCTGTATAAATTGTAATTGATTATTCGTATATATTTTATCCATTAAGTTTTTTTTTAAAGTTTTAATAATATTGTCGGTAACACGTGTTTTTCTTTTGTTAATTAATCTCTTGAACATATGAGGACAGAAATAGAAATGAATCAATTGCTGTAGGCAGTTTAGTCAATAACTGGCATCGAGAAGTCTGAAAACTGGTCAAGTGGGTATTTTTGAAGAACAATGGAAGAACTGGTCAGTGACATACGGATACACAGAAAATTTTACAAAGTTAAAAGTGAAAAACAAAAGAACTTTTTGTTGTGCTCGAAAGGAGAGATATAGAGAGAAAAAAAAGGAGACGCGGCTTGAACTACAGAGTGGGTGGACGTGTAATTTTTCTTAAGAAGTCATTAATATTTTCCCTCCCAAAATGTCGGGGTAATTCTATAGTGCAAGTTTCGTTAATCGGCCCAGTGGACACTTGTCGTGGAACTCACCTGAAGCAGACTTACGAACTGCGTTATTAAAATAAAGAAATTTTGTTTCATCAAGTGTAATGGTGACGAAAGATCTTTGAAAATTGGACCCTGTCATAAAGCGAGTGAATCACCTACTCCACCTCTGGGATAAGCTATTTGATATACCCTATTGGAACTGTTTACCATCCGTTATCTCTACCAGACCAGTATTCCCAGTATTCTTGGAGAGTTATAAATGCGGACTTGTCTTTGATCGTGTGAACTAAGGTAAATTGACGTGGCACAAAAATATATGTTCAGTGAATGTGTCTTAATAAAGAAACTAGTGTTACCTCAATATTAATACTATAATAGGTCTCTTTTAAAATTAAATAAAATAACAACATTAAATAAACAGCTCTGATGTATAATTGCACTATTTTGATGCGTGTATGAATTATATATGTGCGTATCAGAATAAATGGGCTGTGCACTTGAATATTGATATATTTATATGCGTGTATAAATGGGATTTATTGGTAATGGGTATAGCCGTAGATAGAATAGATTTTATGATAAGATCCGGGTTAGATTAATGGATTTATAACAAATAAACTATCGTACATAATATAGACTTAGTTAGGTATTGTTTTAGCTTTGTTCTCTAGTTAGACTATCATCCCCAAACCCTGAGATTGAGCTGGTTCGGTGCGCTACCATAAATAGATATACATACCAGAACCCTTATTTACGTTTTCGATGAGATAATTCTTATCCACGTGTAAGATTGGCGCGTGAGATGGAATCAAACCATGCTCACAAATATCTTCATTCGAAGCTACGGGTTAAAGCCTACAATGGCGGTTTAAAAGATATTGGGTGGTGTTATAATTAATTTTTTTTTTTTAAATTTAAATTACTATTTTAAATAGATCGCACAGATGGATATTTAAATTATATTTTACTTTAGCATGTCGAGCATAGATAGTCTACATAGTTTGTTTTTTTTCACTTAAAAACTTATCAAAACATTCATTCAATCTCAGACTAAAAGTTTGTAGTCAACCCAATGCCTGCTTCCAGATATATAGTAGCAATCAATGCAATACGAAGATGCTAGCATAAAATCACGCCACAGGAATGTGCATCTGGCAGCGTGATATTATTTGAAGAAATGATCCAGGTCTAGATCAGGAAAATGCCTCTGTCTGATTAAGGAATCATGTATATAATTTTTTTTAAGTGTGCTACGTATGGGGGAAAGCAGTCTTTCTGCCGTCTTATAAATCCCTGTCCATAGAGCTAGGAGGGGTCAATGGTGCAGGAAATACATCTGCGACCATTTTCAACGATATGACTGCCTCTTTGGGGTCATGCATTCAGTTGGACACATTGCCCTGTATGCTAAACACGCTTCACATTACATTAATATAAATGTCTATATATCTCTCCACTAGCACTGACACAACCACAAAACAAATAGCCTGAAATTAAAATATGTTAAATTAAACATAAACGAATTTAAACATAGTTATTAATCTTTATCCATGCAGCTATCTACACCCAACTTTAAATTTAATAAATTTTAGTTAAAACATAATACACACAAAAAAAAATGTACTGGAAATGATTGCTTAAACATCTACATAAAAAATATCAATAATTGAATTTGCATTCTTTAAGTCAGATAAGAGTTCTTATTTTCAGTTATTAATTACTTGCAATTTTAGGAAAGTTATTAGATAGATACAATAGTTCATACTTTACGGATTTAATAGATTGAGAAGTCCATCTTTGTGATCACTTTCGTAGATTTTGTCCTTCTTTGAAATAAAACTGCGACTTGCCATGCATTTGGTCAGGAACTGTCATCCAGAGGCCTCAGCTGGTTGTCTGGAAAATTAAATTTATTGCAGACTTCCACATCGTGAAAATCTGCAATATAGCTAGTTATAACGATCTATTCATAGTCAGCTCTAAGATAACAATTATAATAATAATTTGGCTTTTATATTTTTATTAGTCTCTTATCATTAGATCTTGAGATTCAATGAGCAAGACATCACTAATCCATTCATGTTTCAGTTATGGTCCATGCTGTCATTTTCGTGTTTGGATTGGTCATTTAATTCCTTTGTATTCTCTTATCTGACCATTTAATTTATTTTACATGCCTCACAAGGTAGTTTGCTTTTGAACAATCATTTTTATTAATAAGACAATCATTTCCATTTTCTAAGACTATAGAAATCAACATTATTTCTATTTTTAAAATATCAATCTTTATATCTTTACTTTTTACAAAAAAAATTACTTTCAAATATTTTTATTTTTTAAAAGTTTTTAAAGTTGTCCATCATGCGATCTATATATACGTTAAACAGTTTTTAAATGAAGTTTTTTTTTCTTTTTAATAAATCAATTTTTATATATGGTCTTTGATTTTAATTTTAAAATAATGTGTGGGATATTATATTCCGTTACAATATATGCCTCAGATACTAGTTGGATGTTGATATTTGTTTGAGATAGCATTCTTATAGGTCTGGGGAACTCCTGTGCTGAGTCATTAGAGATATTAAACTCAAAACCACATTCATTTAAAAAGTGATCTGAAATTGTAATTAGTTGCAGTTTCACCTTCAGAAATTAAAAAAAATTTCTGGGGATACAAATAGTAAATCAATCAGTGTTTTTGTCTTCTTATTAGTAAAGGAGAAGGCCTCATCTGGAAAGAAGCGATCGACAGCTAATCAATTGCCCATTTATCAATCGTCCATATCTATACTGAAAATTATCATATGCTAAATTACAATCCCCAATAATTAAAGTGGAAAGAGGATTAGTCCTCAATGCTATGTTTATATTTTGTATAATTTTGTGTATGATTTCAGCTTTTCTAGGAAGATAAAGGTTAATTAGGTTAAAAGTATAATTTTAATTGATAATTGCAGTCAAGCAGTTATTGTCAATTTTGATGATTTTAAAAAAGGTGATAGGGAAATTTTTATTTATTAAAATTGCAACCCCTCCTGAAGCCATATTATAATAGCAATAATGAAAAAACTCAAAGGTATTTATTTTATTAATATTGTGTTGATCAGTTTTTGTTATGCATCTTTGTCTCCCCAAGACATAATATATCAGGGCTACAAACATGGAACCATCCTACAAAGAAAAGGCTCTTGCCTGTAAATTCAAGCCCCTAATATTCATTGTGGCAATTTTAATCATCTCACAGTTGGATTAAGAAAATCAAAACATGCTTCCAGCTCTTAATCGGTTTCATTCTTCTTTTGATGATGCTCATTTAACTTCATAGCAAATTTCAGCAACTGAAGTATTACTTCTTGATCACTGATTTTAAAAGATTTAATTGTTTCATTTTTTATCTTCTAAATTCTTTTTGTCATTATGTGGGACTATGGTGACTAAGTTGTTATTGATAGATTCATCTGGAATGGGCTCCATCAGTGGTTCATTTAGAGAAGAATGTAATCTTATTTTTTTTAATTAATAGAGGTGATGAGTGTATTTCTTGATCTGATAAAACCGATAAATCCACTGTGTGTACACTTTTACAGTACAAATTTACTCTTGATTGAGGAGAGACTGAAGCTTTTGTTCTCAGTCTTTTTTCCTTCTATGCCAAACTCTTCTTTCATTTTGTGTTTCTTTCTCCTCTTGTTCTGAGGTCTCTATACACCATGGACTAGGCTCTTCCATGGATGATGCAATGTCTTCATTTAATGACTTTTTTAGAGTATGATACTGTGATGAAACATTTTGTTCCACAAGTTCTGAGTCTCATTCAATATCTCCTCCTTCTTGCTCATTGTTTTAAGTTTATTCCTTTTTTGTTCTTCTCTTGTATCTACACCAGGCCATGATCGTAGGTTATTATAACTTCTGGCTTGACATTTATGACATCTTTTCCTTATAGCTTCACATAAGTTGCATTTTCTTGTGGGGCATTTATTCTTTAGATGCCCTTGATGCTGGCAAAAAACACTGTGAGGCTAACCTTTTAACAGGATTCTTAATGAAGACTCTGGGTAATCAATCAAAGAGGGAATTAGCAAAGAAAATATTTCTTTTTTAATATTAATTTAAAATTGGCTGAATTTGTTAAGAAGTGTGTACACTGAAAATTGATTGATTGGTATTGAAGGCTTAGAATTTTTCCAAAAGGGCTTAGCATTTTTTGCAAGTTTGCAAGACCAAAATTCACACCACAATTTGGAATCAAACCATTTACACATGCAGGTCTATTTAAGTCTATGTAGATCAAAAATTATTTTCTATAGTCTTGAATTTATTTTTTAAATGCTTCTTTCATGAAAGAATTGTTAAATTGCACAATTAGATATCTATTTTGGCATGAAATAAAATTTTGTATATTGTTTGTCTGAAGCCCTGTTGTTTAATTAAAGCATATAACTCTTGTACAGGAAATTTAAATATATTAAATTATTGTCTGTGGTCATCATTATCAATGTATTATCATGTTTATATGTCTGGAATGTCCTCATCTAGACTGCTGGAATAACTTGATTAAATTTATCAGAGATTGCAGAATATATTGAGGGTTTTTTTCTAATTTTCTCTTCAAGATTATCAATTTCTGACATCATTTCATCCATGTTTTTCACTTCATCTATGTGCATCACCTGCAAAGATCTTATGTGGCTATTTGTTTCCTCTCTTCCCGAGAACCAATTTGCAAATGAACATCATTATTATTTTTCATGTTTATATTCATCTTTATGGTTTCTGCATATGTCATGGGCACTGTATTATTTTCATTTTGAATTTTACTGTCCCACTTTTGACTAGTTTGTTTAAGGGAGTTAACTTTTGTATCACCTGTCAAAGGTGGAATATTGTCTTTTGAAAGATGATTTTTGACTATTTCTTACTCTTCTTATAATCAAACCATTATAGTTGGCTTTATAATTATTTTCATTTGATGTGGTTAATTGGCTATCAAAATAAGAGTGTCTTGATTTACCATTTGTATAAATAGGAATTTTACATCTGGCCCCTGAGCTAATTCCTTATTAATGGATCTTTCATGGTTCTTTTCATGCAATTCTAGTTGCTTGGTGGTATCATTTTGGTTCATATTATTGTTTTCAATACTTCCACTATCTCCCCATGTAGAAAGTATCCTTTAGCCCTCTCCAGTAAGCTTCTCCTGATGTTTGTAGTTAGCTGAATTACTTATACATTCATTTTCAGCTTCTAAATATATATCGTTATGATTAAAAATTGATTTTTTTGGTTGTTTATTTTTTAATAGTGCTATTTCTGAACCCATTTTTTGGTCATAACTTTGTTTTCTGCATAGGAGGAAGTTGCAATTGGTCTTGAATTGTAGCTGTCATCATGTTCTATAATATCACTTTTTAAAACTTGGATTGTATTTACATCTTGTGACAATTTTCCATTCTGTAAACTTTCGCCACTATTGACTACTTTGGGAAAGAAACCAAATTTACGTTGTTTATGAACGATGCCGCTGTTTTTAGCATAACTTTTTTGTTTCTGAATATTTTCATCTATTTTTTTTTGACTTGTTAGTTTCATCATTATCTATCATATGTGTCCCATCATTATGTTTAGAATGCAGTATTTCATTATTGAACTTCATTTGAAGTCCATAACTTTCTAAATCACTTTTTCTTTTACCTTTTTTTAATACTATCTGAGTTTTTACAATTCTCTGGCATTTCTAAAAGCTAGTTGTTCACTAAATTCTTCTTAGCTGGTTGTTTACTATTATTATTATTATTATTATTATTATTATTATTATTATTATTATTATTATTATTATTATTATTATTATTATTATTATTATTATTATTATTATTATTATTATTATTATTATTATTAGTTACTATTATTTTAGACATCATCTAAGTTTGAAGTGGATTTTTTGATTAATTACATCTTTTTTTACTGGATTTGTTCTATTTTTACTGTAGGCAGGCAGGCATTTGTATAGCAACTTACTCAGATTATAAATTGACTTTAAATTTGTACTTATAGATTTTATTAGCCAATTCTCTTTTCAAATAATTCAGTAAGGACTGTGACAAAGCCTTTTTCAGGGAGACCAACAGCAGAGAACTGGCTAAGATGGCAACCAGAAGCAGACTACAAATAATAATTATTGTTTAAGCAACAAAAAAAATGTTGTTTAAGCAACAAAAAATATCTTAATTTGAACTGAGTACTATATTGCATTAAAAGATCTTGAATTAATGTTAGATCTGAATTATTTAATAGTTATTTATGCAGTTTCAAAGAGGCTAAATATATATTGCAAAAATATATGACTAATAGCATATACTCAAAAATTCAATATGGGATGTTGTCTTTTAAAAGAAAATAGTACTTAACCAATAAATTATTTAAGTATTAAAAATGAATTCATAGAATATTTTCATTATAACTTAATGGTGACAGCCAATCATTCAAAGAAATAATATTTAAATATCATTTTTTATAAATGAAAAACGTAAATTCACTACTATTCAAGGCTTTTAAAACATAGCCTTGCTTAGGAATAGTTATTATCTATTTGTACAATGTTATATTCAGATGCAAGATATTTCATTATTTTTTGTGTAAAATTAAGAATCAGAGTTGGAAAAGATTTTCAAACTTTTTCTACCCTTATTGAAAAGTTTTTTTTTTTTTTTTTGTCGTCAGTAGCCCTCATCTTTTTGAACTTGGTGTATTACCCAAAGAATAACCATCCCTTATAAAAATTTCAGCATCAAAAAAAAAAAAAAGTAGGCAAATAAAAAAAAAAAATATTTATTTTAATTTTTGGTAATCAATACTTAATTACTATAATAAAAGTTAAATAATTAATTTATTTATAAACAAAATATCTATTACTATTATTAGCATTTCCAAATTATTAAATAAAAATATATAAAAAGAAGTCAAACTATAATTAAAAGAAAATATTTAATTAAAATTAATGAGAAACATGAGATTGTTTGAAAAGCACAATTATTTAGCTTTATATTCCTTTGTTTTTAAATGTAAATTAGACTTAATGTATTAACATTGTTCTATATTTGTTTTTGTTTTTAAATATAACATTGAAGAAAATCCTTTTTTACATAAATAATTGATGCAAAATAGCATTAAGCTTTATTTTCAAATTCTTTACAATTATTATTTTTCTGAATACAGAAATGGACAATATTTGAATAGATTATTTAAATATAATTTTCATAAATAGTTTATATTTTATGGTGTGCATACCATATGTTGAGAATCACATACAAAGATGGATTTTCTATTTTTGTTACTAGATTGTCATGGATTAATACATTATATAAAGAAGATGTGTTAATTAAATCTTTGTAAGACAGTTCTGTAAATTTTATATTTTCTATGAATATCAAAGAGAAATAGTTGTATTTTTTTAATAAAGAGCATTCTGGTAAATAAATTAATAGATTTCCTGCATTTAAGTGTTTTACAAACTTTTTACAAACTTTTAGAAAAAAAAAATTTTTAGAATCATAATAGTAAAATAATATTCACTAAAGATAGCACCAATTTTTCAATTATTTCATTAGAAAAGTGTTAAAGATAAAATGTGCTCATAGAAATAGATGGCCATCAAATTTGTTAATATGTCTCTTTCAAAAAACTTGTGGGAATACTGAATAAAGACATTATTCAATAATTTTTTTATTCATGTTATATTTATTTGCTTTCAGAACTGGTAAAGGTGAAAATTAGTGAATTATTGAAGTAAATGCATAGACGTTTGAACACTTAATATTTATAGTTTTGTATTCCTCTTTCTAATACTGAATATTTAATTAAGATGTATTGTATGGACATAAGACTTAGCAAGGATATTATTTCCCACAATTCATCATTGTAATTAAAATTGTCTGACTTTTAATTTTAATTTGAAATAAAAAAATCATTGATTTAATTAAAATAATTTTTATTTATGGATATTAATATAAATGTATATGTCAAGATTAATGTATTAATGCATAGATACATTTTAATCTTACAAAATGGTTGCTGTAAGTAACATAAAATATTAAAGGCAGTGTTTTGATATTAACTTGAAAAAAATATTAAATAATTGACACTTTCATGATTATTGCACTTCAATACAATTATTACTTATTAGAACATATAAAATAATATTACTTACATATAAAATAATTTTAATTTGTAAAAGTCAACTATAAAATAATAAAAGTATTTATACATCAATTAGGCAATTAATAATATAATTTTATGACTAAAGGAGTTAACTTGAAATAGAAAATGGGAAGATGAGCTTCACAATACATTTCTAGTGTGATTTTATTGTATTTTCTAATTATCTAATAATAGAATAAAAAAAAAAACTTAGTAATTTTAATTTATGCTGTTATTCTACAATTTATACCATAGATTATACCTAGTTTTAATTTCAAATTTTTACATTTTATCATATTGTATATTTATTAGGAATACACATATTATAATTCCTATCTGATAAAATTCATGCAGATTTATTATATTTGGGAAAAAGTATGTGAGAATAGAATGTTTATTTTTTTTAGTTGAAGTTATTGCTTTTTTGCTATGGATATAAGCAATTATAAATTACAAATCAAATTTTAAACAAACAAAAATAAAATTAATTGCACTTGTTTTTGCAAAATAAATCTGCATCAATTGGATTTTAATCTAAACATTGGTGAAACATGTGACAAGAATCTCCCAAGAATTGAATTTTGTTTAGCTATTATGCATAAAAACTCAGATCAAAAATCAAACAAAGGCATTATTAATAAGTAAAATATATTTTTACTTATTTAAAATTGTTCTTCATTTTCAATATAATTTAAACTAAAGTAGTGCAAATTTTAATAACAACATATTTTTTTATATTTTATTCTAACAATATTTAATAGTAGTAGTGTATTCCATTAGGAGCTGTATTATATGTTAAAAACATGTGTTTAAACTTTTCAGTTGAAATTATTGTTTTTTTATGATAGTAAATATATAAAATCACCATTCCTCTTTTTCTTTTAAAACATGTTCATTCAAACTATAATTTTATTTTTACTCCATACAACGTTTCAACTACATTCTGTAGTCATTAGCAAGTTTCTTTAAATAAAAAAATAAAAATAAATAAATAAATAAAAAATAAAAACAAAAATAATCACAAATAAATAAAATCTTAATGCATTACAAATATATACAATATTCAAATAAAACAATATTATTACATCTGAAATATAATTATTTATCTCCTTCCCTACATTTAACTATTTCTTTTAAAATACCTTTATAATTTAATATCTTCTTATATAATTTTATTATCTATTCTAAATCATTACCATTAATTACCCTTTTATTTCTATATTATATTATTTTTTATCTTTATTTATTAACATTCTGTTTAATACTGGTTTATACTAATCAGTATATGCTTCCTCTTTTTTATTCTCTCTTTAAAATTTTTAATACATTTCAATGGCCTTATATCAAAATTTTCATGGTTAAATTTCTTTTATGAATATATATATATATATATATATATATATATATATATATATATATATATATATATATATATATATATATATATATATATATAGCTTTTTATCATATAAATTATCCTTAAGGTAGTCATTAATTTATTCTTACTTGTTCCTATATAAGTCATATTTACATTACTTTTATAACAATCCATACATTTAATTATATATACCGAATTCATACATTCTAAACTATCAATATTATCATAATCATTTATTAAGTCACCCAAACATTGTTTCCTTTTATAAACTGGGTAAATTAATGTATTATATCTCCTATTAAATTACCTAAAACACATCTTAATTTAAGAAAATACATACTTTGATATTCTAAATCCTATATAAATTATTTTCTTATTTTCTCCATTTTTATTCAATTCAATTTTTCTTTTTATATTTTCAATATTATAATTAGATATCAATCTTTTTTACAATATATACAGGATAATCATTTTTAATACATTCCTCCCTAAGATTATTTATTTCATTTTTAAAAAAAACATTTCATTTGAACATGAAATAAATAATATTAGGGAGAAATGTATTAAAAATGATTATCCAGAATATACACCTGGGTCTTGTTTTACACGATAGATATGTTCCTCAGAAAACATGCACAAACAAAATTGCACAAAAATAGACATAACTTACATTGAAAAAGGGGGGATGCGGTCTGTGATTTTTCAAAATTTGTGTAAAAGCAAAGCACCAACATAAAATTACTTTAAAATTTGTGCAAAAAAAAAATAAGGAAATAAAATATGACCAATAAAAAATTTCAAATTTTAAAAAATTTGATACAAGACAAACTTTTTTTAACTATAATATTTAATTTTATTCAAAATAATATATTTTTATGCATAATTTACAGTACAGTAATTTACATATTTTATACACGTTTTAGTTATTATCACTATTTGCCAAAAAACATGTTCATTTGCAAACTGGTAAAAAATCAGATATAACGTAAGTGCGCAAAATTTATTATTTAAAGTAAGAGCACATTATCGGAGTTCGACTTCCGGTGAAACATAAATCGTGTAACTTCAAAATCATGTTAAATAAGTCCATGTAAAAAGAGACCCAGGTGTATTGTAGAAAGATTGATATCAAATTATAATATTGAAAATATAAAAAGAAAAATTAAATTGAATAAAAATGGGGAAAATAAAAAATTATTTATATAGGATTTAGTGTATCAAAGTATGTATTTTTTAGGTATTTTAATAGGAGATATAATACATTAATTTGTCTGGTTTATAAAATGAAACAATGTTTGGATGACTTAATAAATGATTATGATAAGATTGATAGTTTAGAATGTATAAATTTGGTATATATAATTAAATGTATGGATTGTTATAAAAGTAATGTAAATATGACTTATATAGGAACAAGTAAGAATAAATTAAAGACTACATTAAGGCAGCATTTATATAATAAAAATCTGCTATATGTATTGATAAAAAGAAATTTAAACATGAAAATTTTGATATAAGGCCATTGGAATGTGTTAAAAAATGTAAAGTGAGAATAAAAAAAAGGGAAGCATATATTGACCAGTATAAACCAGTATTAAATAGAATGTTAATAAACAAAGATAAAAAATAAGATAATATAGGAATAAAAAGGGTAATTAATGGGTAATGGTTTAGAAAATAGATAATAAAATTATATAAGAAGAGTATTAAAATATAAAGGTATTTTAAAAGAAATAGTTAAATGTAGGGAAGGAGGTAAATGATTATATTTGTAGATATAATAATATTGTGGTTTTATTTGAATATATATATATATATATATATATATATATATATATATATATATATATATATATATATATATATATATATATATATATATATATATATATATATATGATGTATTAATATTTTATTTATTTGTGTTATTATTTTTATGTTTTTTTATTTTTTATTTATTTATTTATTTTTATTTTTTGGTTAAGGAAACTTGATAATGACTACAGAATGTAGTTGAAACGTTGAATGTAGTTGAAACGTTGTATGGAGTAAAATAAAATTATAGTTTGAATAAACAAGTTTTAAAAAGAAAAAGGAGGACTATTGATTTTATATATTTACTATCATGGAGCTATAATTTAAAAAAAAAAAAAAAGTAAAAAGTTGTGTATATAATTATATTTTTATGATGTAAATATACACTTAAAAAGTAAATAATCTAAACAAAATAAAAATGTATTAAATGAATTTTCATTTGAATATATATCAAAGATATTTTATTATTTTTTGAGTCTATTCTGAAGATGGTCTGGTAATAATTGTATGGGTAGTTTCTCAAGATAGATGTCCAAGTAACCAAATGCTAGATAGTTGATCAAATTAAAATTGCATAAGAATTAATGAATTAATTCTGCATTTCTAGATACTTTAAACATTATAATAAAAATTTTAAAACACTTGTATGTCCATTTTTTTTAATTATCAAAAAATAATTGAATTAATTTTTAAAGCAATTTTAATGTATTACAAAATTTTTTAAAATAGTTCATTGACTACATTCTATATGATTTATATTTACATTATAAAACATTTTAGCCCATTTAATTTTTTTAAAAAAATACACTCACTAAAATTTTTAAAATCAAATTAAAATTGCAAATAAATTTTATTACATCAGGTAAACATTTATATTTACATGTTAATTTTATTGATATAATTAATTTTAAGTTTTATTACATCTGTTTTTGTTTATATATATATATATATATAAATAAAATGTATTTATATATATATATATATATATATATATATATATATATATATATATATATATATATATATATATATATATATATATATATAAATTATTAATCAATGTCTGTATTCCAGTTATAATATATATATATATATATAATTATTCAAAACAATAGAATAATTAATACAGTAAAAAATATTAAAAAAAACAACAAATATATACCACAATTTAATAGAAGTACTTTCAACTATCTATGTAGTCATTATCAACTAGATTCAAATTGTATTACAAAAAACCATTACAAATGTATTAATTATTGTATTGTTTTGAATAATTATATATATACTGTAACAGTTAATATTTCATGGTACATGGGTTTGAATCAGGAACCAAAAATAAACAATGATATTTTAAATATGTGTCATAATAAATGGTGAATAAAATTTGAATAAAAATAATTTCTCCTTCCAAAGTATTTTATTTGTTTTTTTTTTTCAGTTTCAATAAAGTAATATAAAATGAAACTTAAGGTACTAAACCTTTTAAATAGAAAGTTTACTTTTAAAACACTTATTAACATTTGATAATCATCATTTACAAATTACTACTACCATCTCAGCATGTCATTTAATTGGTTGCTTGATTTCCCAGGTTTGTGGATATTACTAGTAAATGTGTGTTAAAACACAATGTTTGGATTGACTTAGGTAAGCAAACAAACTAAATATATTAATAAAAATATTTAAATAATTTATTAACAATAAATGCATAAATAAAACTGCTATGTATATATTCACAACTAATAATGTGTATACAAAATATTAAATATAGTAATAAAAAATATTTTAGTCTTAATTTAAGTTTAAGGTTTTATAATATCTATAATGATAAGATCTTACCACATGAAATATTTAAATAATTCCAAACAATGTTTATCTATAAATGACTTTTTCTTGGTTGTCTTCATTAATTTCCTCAATGATGATAGTTTTTTCTCCTTGGGCAATGATAATTTTAGAAAGGAAATATACCAGCATTGGTGATATTACATAGTGTATATTAGCACTAGGTCTTAGTTGTTATAGCTGGAGTGATTTTTGTTGCCTAGTCATGCATATTTATGTTAGACAGTCTTCTAGATAAAATTAGCATACTGGTTTTTTTAACTATAGTACTGAAAAATACTTAACATATAGCAAACTAAGGGTATCAGAATTAAGAAAGAAACCACTTTTAACCAGAAATTTCCACAGCATTGATTCTACGCAACACTGCTTCTTAAGTTGAGTATTTAAATAAAGTATAATGGACTTCCAGGACTGGTCCTATTTATAAATACTTGATGTTGTTCAACAACATATTTCCCAAACAACAGGTATATCACTAACTAATTATTAATATTTGATATTTCTTAACAACATTTTTTTAAAAAAAATTTCTATATTTCATTCACAACATGTTGTGTAAACAAATTTACCTATATTGTAATATGATTTGATACATAAATAAATAAAAGAAAAAAATAGTTTTTCTCTATTTCTTTACTCATGTAGCATAGAAAAAAAATGTTGCCAACATTTAAATTTTAATTGATAACTTTTAATATAATATTAATTCCAAAATTTTAATATCATTTCTAGAATTGCCATCAAATTTACCTTAGGAACTGACAAGTTGTTTAAGCAAAATTTATTCAAAAAACAGTAAATGGGAAAGATACAAAATGTCCCAGATTTCTAAAACTCTGCAATCCAAATTTCTTGTGCATATCAAAACAATTTTTCTTTCTTCCTTACAGTGCACATTATAATTCTATTATTACTCAATTAACTTTATAAAATATTTAAAAGCATGATTTAATGCATATACAAATTTTATTTTTAACTTTTTAAATCATTGTACTGTGACACATATATATGCCAACATGCAAACATGGCAATTTCATACTTTTTACAGCTTTATAAATATAACTAATCTGAGCTGCTATCAGATTTGTTTTAGTTACAGTATAGTTATTTATATATATATATATATATATATATATATATGAATAATAAATGAATATTTATTGATATATATATATATATATATATATATATATCAATAAATATTCATTTATTTTCATGAACAAATTTCATTACATGTATCAGCATAACCATGTTTTTTTTTTCTTTTGGTTTATTGTATTTAATTGGCTTTTGAAGTGTCTTATGCTGAAATGGTGGTCATGTTTGTAATGTGGAATTTGAGTCCGTATTAGAATTAGATTTTTTTCCAATAAAATATCTAACCCACAAGCCTATTATGTGTCTGATATATATACATATAGTTTTTATTAGGGTGAAAAAGATTCAAGATTAATCTGCATTGAACAGATGACAAAGTAATTATTAAAAAATGACAGTGTTACACTTCATTATTTTTCTTTGGTAAGGAAATTGTAATTTTTTTTTTCTTATGTTAAATCATTGACTGAGAAGCGAACCCATGAAGCCAGGAAAAATACTTATAAAGCAGCTGTGTGTTTTTTTCTACAGACACAAGCATATAACAGATTTATTTTTATAATTAATCAATTTTATTAGAAAGTGCACAATTATTTAACATTATTCATGAAATTGATTACTTAAACCTTATACTATGATAATTAATATGTTTTCCTAATATGTCCATCCCACGGGGTTTAATTTGAGAAGAAACTTGGAAATAGTTTTAAGTAGATGAGAAATTCCCATAAAAATTAAGTTTATCAGATAACCTGTCTAGTAATTAATGTTGACAGAATTCAGTTATTATATTTTAAGAGATCTAACTATCATGATTTAGATAGTTTTGACATAAGCCATACCTGATAAAATGGACACTACACATAAATTAGTTCTGTGAGTGAGTAATGTCTTGCAGTGATTTAATTTTTTTTTACATTTTATATTTTTAGATGTTTTTTTATTTATGTTAAGTTTTTAAATATTATGATTTATATGATAAACTTAAAATTATAATTATGTAAACATTGCAAAAAATGTACAGATAATTTTGCCTAAGAGAATGTTACCAACATTTATATTTTCTATAGAATTCTTAATATAAAAAATACTTAGCATTATAAAATTCATTAATTAATGAACTAATTAATTAATTAATGTAAAAAATGTTTATACTTAAAAAAATATTTTTTATAGTTAAACATATTATAATTAATGATATATATATATATATATATTATAACGGGACAGCCTATTTTAAACATATATATATATATATATATATATATATATATATATATTATAACGGGACAGCCTATTTGATAGCCTTAGTTGAGGCATCAAATATAACGGAACAGCATTTAATCATCCCAGTTGATGTATTAATTGTAATATAATCAATTATATTTAATGTTTAGAAATCATTAACTTAATGCTTCACAGTTAGGTTCGCCAAATATAACAGAATGGATTATATTTAAAATCTAAGTTCGTCTTGTTAAATATAAAGAGATGATTAAATTCCTTAGAAAGAGGATACGCATTTCACTACAATCGGACTTTGGGTCTTCAAGTAGAATGCTAGAAATGAATCGATGAAATACTAAATCCATGATTATATATATATATATCTTTATTATGCTAGCTCAATAATCTTTAAACGATTTTAAATACAATTTAGACCAGGCCATCCATCTTTCATCCCTCTTTCAGTCACCATTATGCCACGATATTTAACTCACGGAGAATTTGCAATTAGCTCTTTTCAGGAATAATTTTAAAACAAGTTATTTCATATGCCTTTATATAAGCATTAATTATAACTATTATTCATATGGCATTTATAATACTATCATGTATATAATATAATTCAATAATGATTAGACAAAGAGATCACGTTAACAAATCAATATTTAATAAACAATAAAAAAAATAATAGAATAGATAATAAAATATTAATAAATAAATACGGATGAATTTTATCATTTTAAAAGAATATTAATAAATGATATTTTTTTTATTTAACACCCTATGATAAAACTCAATACTATAATAAACCTTCAAAAATTAAAGAAAATAGCTTAAATTAACAGATATATAAAAACAATATCTTGGTTCAAAAATTAATAATTTATGTAACTTATTAATTTATTTATCGTTCTTATTTATATGCTTCACAATTACCCATATATAAGTATTATTTGTCATTGTATAACTTATATATTATATGTATTTTTAATAAATAAAAATACATTAAACGTTTACAATATTACGTAGTAAACACAATATAATCCTGTTTAAGATATCTGTCAAATAATAACTATTTTTTATATCCCTCATCTAATTTGATGAATTATGTTAAGCTTTCAATTAATTATATTTAATAATAAATATAATTTTCCTTTTAAGATATATATGATGCGATGCCAAATTTGAAATAAAGATAATAATAATAATAATAATAAACATTAAAATAATACAAGCATTATTATATATATATATATAAATAAATAATAAAGGAAACTTATTTATAAGAGAGTTGAGCGTAGATATTGAAGTCTATAGTTCATCATCCCAATGAAGATCCCTTATGAAGCATATCACCAATCCATTGGTACAATGATGATTCCATTTATCCTTAAACGATAAACTGTTAATAACATCCAATGACCGGATTAATGTGAAATAAAATAAATATTCTTCGAATGTAGATGTTCTTAATCTTCATTTCTCTATTATCACTAGACGTTCTATATATTCAATATTTCAAAATATTTTAAAATAGCATGCAAGGTTGGTTTCGAAACCTTTATGACATAAGCTGTTTTACTCAAAACACATTGTTTTATCCTATATATATATATATATATATATATATATATATATATATATATATATATATATATATATATATATATATATATGTAAAATAAATAAAAATATCCGTTAATTAAAAATAATATTGTAATTATAATTGAAATAATATATTTAAACGGTTTATAAACAATTCAAACAATCTTTTAAATCCGCAAAGTACTTTCGGTTATTTTCAAACCTGCCTCAACTGCTATTAAATTCAAAAACTAAAAGCGGAAGCAACGTCATCAATTCAAATTCCACCGAATTCGTATTTTAATGTTAGAAGCTTGTCGATTTATCAAATGTGTTTTATTCCTGTTTATAATAATTGCCTCTTTAATTTTTCTTTTACTATGGTTTCTCTCATTAGCTTCAATTTTAAAAGTAAATTTAAATTTATGTTTTCATAAACTTAAATTTAAATTTATATTTGAAATGTAATAACATAAATTTAAATTTAATTTTGAAAATGTGAAAATTCTTCATGAAGAGAGAAACCATAGTAAAAGAAAAATTAAAGAGGCAATTTTTATAAACAGGAATAAAACACATTTGATAAATCGACAAGCTTCTAACATTAAAATACGAGATTCGTGGAATTTGAATTGATGACGTTTGCTTCCGCTTTTAGTTTTTGAATTTAATAGCAGTTGAGGCAGGTTTGAAAATAACCGAAAGTACTTCTGCGGATTTAAAGATTGTTTGAATTGTTTATAAACCGTTTAAATATATTATTTCAATTATAATTACAATATATATATATATATATATATATATATATATATATATATATATATAATTATCTTAAATTTATATATATCCGAAGAATCATGGAAGTATTAAAACAACGTAGTTTCCAAAAAACTTAAACAGACGTTCTTTTCTTTTATATTGCTTTTCCTTTAAGATTGAGTAGAAAATTAAATATATTTTCCTTGCAGACTTTTAATCCACAAATTATTTTAATTTGGAAAAGTTAATATTTAAATTCCAATTGTTAAATAGTAGTATTGATAAAAGAAAAATGCTATTTTTAAAGAGAAAAGATTTTCTTTTTCTTTCGTTTTTTTTTTATTTTTTTATCCAGAGAACGAACGAATCTGCTCGTGTGTTATATATAAGTTCATGCTTAACTCAACTATCAATTGTTTCACTGACATTAAGATTTAATAATAAAATAAAATAAAAATATATAAGTATTTATTCTTAACTTCAAATCTGGCATTTTATTTAAAACTTAAATGTATATATAAATAGTACATATATGTTACATAATAAAATAGTCAAATAAAAATTTATATTTATAAATAATTTCATAAGAGATAAAACACGTTAGATCAATAATAATAACTGTTAGTTACTATTATAATATATATATATATGATTTTCTTCAATACAACTTGTCCATAGATCTAATGTTTTAAAATCAAGTATGTTTAAAATGACATTACAAAAATTACAACAATAAAGCATTATTGTAAAATAATAGACATTATGAATATTTGATTAATAGCATTTTGTATTCAATTGTTAGTTCAGTACAAATATTAATTACTTTTGAAATATATTCTTGAAACAATTTCCAACAAAATGAGTGAATTAAATAACATGAGTCCAAGATCTAAGAAACCAAAAACATTTTAACCAACCATGCTTTTTATAAGTCATTGACCACATATCAAATTTCATCTTACAACTTAAAACCAATTTTAATACTACTTATTTACAATATTTAATGAATGCTCTTTTAATATTTCTTAATATTTTTTTTTTACCAAAATTATATCTCTGTTATTCAAACCTTATTTTAATCTTTGACATTTTTTTTCTATTATAATGGAGAGCAAAATTAGATAAACATCAAATCATATGCTAGGTGAAAAAAGCCATACTTCAAACTTTGCTTTATTGAGCTGTTTGCCTGTGGCATCATAACTTATTTTCTTCACACTAAACTGTAATGTATACTTTATTTTTATTTTTACTACATCCTTTTAAGGTCGCACTGGGTATTACTTAATAGCAAAGTAATTGATGTGTTATCTTTCTATGTCTGTATATAGACTTGCTTGTTTTAAATTATTTAAATTTGTAATTGCTTATTAAATAAAACCACTTTAATCTTCATTTATATTTTATGTTTTAATTGCCAATTTAACTTCTTTGACTTTACAGAATTGATTGCACATTTTTTTCCCCATAATTTTACATAGATGTTATTTTAAGAAAAAAAAAAATCATGTCTTTTGCCCTTAAAAAAATACAATTTCTTTAATCGCCTACCTCATGATTTTTTTTTTTAAAGATTTATTTCTTCTTTTCCAGGAACTAGTATTTCATTCATGAAGCAATAATGTATATTAAAAGAATAATTCAATCGGTAAACTTATTATACAATTGATCTTTAATTTAACTTTAATTAAGCATTGCATTAATCGATATTTTACAACTATTGGTATGATGATAATAATATCATCTGTCTCAATGTAAGTCAGTTAAATGTGACAAAAATGCTCTAAGCATCTCAAAATTAGAAAACAATATCATTATATTACTGTTTTTCTATTATCACTGTTTTTAATGTAAAATATTAAAAAATAAAGACAATGAATTCAAACTTCTAAACCATCATGTGATACCCATTTCTTATGCTTATACAAGCTTCTAGGACACTAGCAAACTGTCATGCAGTAGTTCCACCCGATGCAGTGTTCTCAAATCCAAGGCTTCTCACTGATGAAAGCCACAAGCTAAAAATTTATGGATTTTAAGAACAACCCTTGCATCCATTGATTGCTAAGGCTTGCACTGGGTGTCATTACTGTATGAAGAGTTTGCTACGGAAATGAAACTGCTTTAGTAAGCACACATGCATATAGTAGTTTAATATATAGTTTATACACAGTGCGTGACATTTTTAAAGACGTGTTCTTTCTGAACAGATTTGGTTTGTTACCCCGCCCCCATTTTTGCAACTATATGTTTTAAATGCGAAATTGAGATTGATCATAATCTCGAGAATATATATTGCCTATTAAAAATTGTAAATGTGTGTATAGATTTTAAAATATCTGCGAATTTAGTTTTTGTTTGTATTTCATTTTCAATTTTTATTGCACATTTATTACTTAACTTCTAAATAATTTATTTAATAGTAAAAGCAAAATAATTACTTAAATAAAATATTTTAAAAGCATACAAATTTTATTTAAAAATACATATTACCGTTGTTTTATATATATATATATATTTCAGCAAATGCTAATGTTCAGCATTTCAGAGATTTAAAAAAAAAAATCCGATTTGAGTGCAATAATGAATATTTCAAAGGATTAAGCTTGACTAAACCATGCTTTTTAAAAAGAAGGGGAAAAAATATTGCTGCTAGTTTGATTGAATCCATTGTCTATATTCATTTTCCATTGAGTGAACTCTCGTGAAAAACTTTATCATTCAGCGCTCAACAAAAAAAAAAAAAAGTATTCTATCTACATACATTTAGAAGAAAATGCGCTCATGCGCATAATGCTTTTAAAAATAAACTTTCCAATATGTTTCGGTGTATAAGTTAAAAAGCTTTTTATAGAGCATTAAACTTGTAGAGTTGTTTTAACTATTTAAAAATAATATGTTAATCATACAAAATTACAAAATACTAAGGCATAATAAGTTCTTAATTTTAAATTAATATATTAATGAATATTAAATTAATATATATATATATATATATATATATATATATTCATTATATATATATATATATATATATATATATATATATATATATATATATATATATATATATGCAAGGAATTAGTTGTTGAGATTAAACACAGACTTTAATATGCTGCTATTGGAATTAACAATATAAAGTATTGTATTACATCACATAACTAAGTTAATTAAATTAATTGTAATTAAAAACCCTTATTTTGCCAATGATTTGTATGGAAGTGAGATATCGATTCACTAACTTGTAAGTTAAAAACAATGAAAATTGTCATTTAAAATTGCTTCATAATACTTTGAAAATATGACTACAAGTCCAATCAGCTAATTTTTGATATTCTTAAATGTCATAACACTATAAGATGCAAGAGGCCATCTTATTGGGGATTAATTTTTTTTATTAAAAATAACATCAACAACAAAATAGTTTTTTAAAACTTTTATGTCTGTACTGATTTATCATTTATCCTTGATTATTTATGGATTTAGCATATTGATTACTTTTTCACTATATATCACCATTTGTATTTCAAAAATTTATTGGTTTAGTTTAGAAAATATTATTACATTTATTCTGACTAAATTTGATACAGCTATTATTATAGTTAACCTCTGATGATTATAATGTGCATATTTGTTTTATTACTCCTATTATTTAAATTAAAATAGATAGACTTTTCTTGATTTTAGACTTTTTTTATGCTGATACTGTTGCCATTGATTGTAATTGTTTTTTATGAACAATATTGAGAATAGAATTTTACATTTATATGAGTCTATATTAGATGTTAATTAAAATATAAGCTTTTGTTGACAAAGCATGATGCAAATGTAAAAACATGTACATTACTACTGGTGTTTAAAATATGATTATACTGTTAGATAAAGCTTTTTGAGAAATTGAACCCATTATGAAAATGGCATTTTCTTTTGTTATCTCTGGTAAAAACTTTAATTAAAGCTTATCAGTTCATTTAATATTAAATCTAAAAATCAATAAATTAGGTTTGGTTTGATAGTAATTTACCATTACAAATGAAACATATGCTAAAAAATCATATTTGTGGTTTGAAAATATTGAAAAAATAATAATAAATTTAGTATCCAATAAAAACAAAAAAAAAACTTTTTGTCATTGTTGTTCAGAAATAAAATGAAATAGCAATTCATGAAAATTTAACAAAATCTTTATTAAATATAAACTTCTTTTTTTTTTTTTTAAATTTTAAAAATTGAAATGAAAAAATATAAAATTATCAAAAGATTATAAAATTATCTTTTAAATTTCAATTTATAATTAAATGCCTTTATTTAATTTGAAAAATTGTTTTGTTTATTTGTGATCTTTTTTAAGTAAAATGAAATTTTAAAATCAAGGTTTAATATATTTGAATTCAATAGGATTGCTTGAAATTAATATATATCTAAGTTATACTAGCCTAATCCTTTGGAACACTTATCTATTCAGTATGTCAACTAGTTTATTAGATATGGATCAGAGAGTGGAAAATATTAAAAAGTAATCAATAATTTCATAAATCAAGTTAACAATTACCTTTAGAACTTTGATTTCTTTTACATAATTTTCACAAAAGAACAAAGCAAATATTTTTTTCTTTCAATTTAATAACATTTTAAAACCATTTTAAACTCTTAATGTTTACATCATATTTAGTATGTCTACACAATTATGTGTAATATAAATCAGTAATGAATTTTTCTATTTATATTTGTTTAATACTTTTTAGTTGAAAAACTGTGAAAAGCTAAAAAAAAGATTAATGATAATTATTTACCACAATAATGTGATGGTTGAGAGGTCAGTGACAGCTGCTTTACAAACAGTTGTCCCAGGTTAGTGGGTTCACTTCCTGGCTGATGCTATGACACATGAGAAAAAATAATGTGAATTTTCAACTTTAGCTTTTTAAAAAAAAACAATTGTTCTAAAATAGAAATAAAAACTATAATACAATTTTAATTAGAAAACTTAGTTAACGATTTATTATATATATATATATAATTGTGTGCACACACTAAACAAAATATATACATTAAGTGTATATATATATATATATATTAACAGTCTACTCATGATCCTATTTTATGAATTTGAGTGAGAATAGGTTATTACCTGAGCTTCAAGTAGGTATATTTATGAGTATGGAATAAATTCCCATCTCAAGTGCCAATCTTATCAATTAATAGGAATTATACCCCTCGAAAACAAAAGAAAAGATTCCAATGGACCTTTTTTGGGTTCCTTATCCAGACTAGCTCAATCTCATGGTCTGGGAGACAATGTCTATAAAGAATATGAAGTGGGGATTACCTTACAAAGAAACATCATTTATATATTTTTATAATTTTCTATCTGCCTTATGAATCTTATTATTTTATATCAGTAAACATTTATAAATAATAACCCAGAAATTATAAGAATCTCATAATTCAAATAAATACACAAGTTATAGCTTGTAATTCTAATACTTATTAAAACACATATATATTAATATCTCAAATATATGACTCACATTCATTCTGATATATATATATATATATATATATATATATATATATATATATATATATATATATATATATATATATATATATATATATATATATATATATATATATATATATCAGTACACACAAAAGAGTACAATTATACATCATATTTGTATTTATTAAATGATTTAATCTATTTCTAAAATTACATTCTTTAAGTCGTGACAAAACACATGTTTTTAAATTTACTAATATATGTTCAATCAATATATATAGAGAAAAAGTCAATGTTACTTTATTTCAGAGTGAACATCCATGTATTTAAGGCTGATGATCTGTAAGCTTACAGTATTATAATGGTGATTGTTTTAGTAGTAGTTGTTGGCCTGAAAGACGATGAATGATTCCATAACATTTACACATAAGATAATACATCCTAGAGGTTAGGTAGATGATTCTAACATTGACTGATGCAAGTTTTTGCTGTTTTGGAATTCTGTGATCATTTCACTTGCTTGAAATAGATGACAAACATCTCCATAGATAAAGGTCAGGAAGATCACAAAATAGTTGTCCACTGAGCGAGTTCAATGAATCTACATGATTCTTCTACCCCAGCATTCCAATAAAGTCCAATCTTATTAATTTTTATTAATTAATAAAATCACTTTTTGAAATTTACTTTCCATGCTTCTTTCTCTCTAACAGTTGCTTTTTCAAATCATTACTATATATATATATATATATATATATATATGATAAGAAAAAGCAATAAGTGTATATATATATATATATATATATATATATATATATATATATATATATATCTTTTAACACTTTTTCACCTCACTTTTTTATCTATCCATATGCTGATGACCATACCTCAGGAATGCTTATAGTTTCTATTGTTCCAAAATACTAACTTGGCCAGTTCTTAGAATTCCAATGATAAGTGTCATTAATGGAAATCATCCATGGCTTAGCTTGCAATTCCTTTTATTACTCTCCTGCCTTATATTTTAATTTGCTTTCATTAAGAAACATGCACTACTAATGAGATTATTTAAATAACTATAACTTATGATATTAATAAACAACAAAAATATATAACACAAAAATACAACTCCACACATAACCACTTCTCTTCATCTTCACATACATATCTGGTAGTAATTAATTCTACACACCAACACAATAACATGTGTAATAAATATATATCAATACATTCATGTCTTTAAATGGTTAATCTATTTCACTCACACTCCTTTGTAACAGGGTTTGAATGTATATCTATAAATTTTCTCACATCTATTAATTCAATCTGTAATAACAATCACAATAAACACTCTTTTATACTTATTATTGCCTTTTACTTACTTTAGTACTCATATTCAAACACAGCTTTTGTTACAATATATATATATATATATATATATATATATATATATATATATATGTATACAAAAGCATATATATCATATATATATATATATATATGTGTGTGTGTGTGTGTGTGTTACTGCAGAAATATGTAATGACTTATATACACTATGTGCAAATCGATTTGAAATAAAATTATATTTATTAGGTGATATGTGTTATAATATACACAGATGTATTATTATGTACACATATTAAACATGATATATACTTATGGTATGTGTATATATTAACTTATATTAAAAATACCTAGCAATATATATATATATATATATTGAGTCGGATTGATTTCCGTTTCAATGGTTTTAATACTAAAATTAAAAAAGGAAAACAACTTCATTTTCATTAAATGTCTAAGGCTCATTTTTATTATTATTATTATTTAAAACACATACACATTTATATTTTAAAATAGATTATTTAATGTTTATAAAATTGATTGTAAAATAGTTTACTTTACCGTCTGTTTTAATCAATTTGATTAAAAACAGGCAAGCTTGCTAATTATATATTCCTGTTGCTTTTATTGTAATTATTTTTAAAGTTAATTCTAAAAAGTGGAGATTTAGTTTTATATTTGTCGGTTTTGTTTCAATTATCCCTGGTTCAAAGTCGTAAATTAGATTGAGTGGGAAATTAATATTTACCCTGCCTGAAATATAGAATGGACACTAATGAAACTTTTTCGCGGGAAATGTAGCGAGGCAAGGATAGCCTGTCAATTTTCAGAGAGAGAGAGAAAGGAGATTCAGTATAGAAATAGACACTTGGATTATTGCCTGCTAAGAGTCATATGGTTTTGAGTAGCTGTTCAGACATTTAATTCCTGTTAAAAACTTTAATAATTATTGAAAAGGTTCGTTGCTGTGCAAGATGTCAAATCCTGCTGCTAAGAGTTTTGCCATCATTAGAATGCTTGCTAATTTAAACAAAGGATGAACCCATGCCTACCAGCTCTCCATCAGTCATGCCATGAACCTTGCCGCTGTCAAAGGACCTGAAAGATGAACTACTATCAAAAGTGTGCACTCATCACTAAATCACTAGAACTCTGTCTTGCCATAAGATAATTTTTTTCCTATTCTAGCCAGGGTAAATAAATTGCGTTTAACTAAATCTCCACTCAATCTTATGGTAAGTATGCTATAAGGTTGTATTAAATATTTATTATCAGTATTTATCTTTTCTAGTGTTTAAAATGTATCTTGGAATCTTAGTTTTAAGATTACATATTTGTTTGCAATTATCGTTTATCAGAGGGTACATTAGGAGATTGTATTTTATATGTTTAATATATACCTGATTATTTTGATAACTATTACAAAATGCATTGGCAGTTTTCGTAGTCTTTATTTATTCACCTGCCCTTAGTTGTAAAATAAAAAATCTTTAAGCATGTTTTGTTTGTGCTGTTTGTGCAAACAACAAAATCTTTTTGCTGGCTATTTGTCAAGTTATTTCTTCAGGTTGTCTGAGAATAGTCTATTTCTTTCTGGATTACGTAAGATCGTAATAAATATTTTTTTGCTGTCTTGTGTGTGAGATCAACCACATTTACTTTGAATGTAGTATTATGCACAGCAGTCCTGCAGCATTTTAACAACATTAATTAGAATATTACTGCTCAAACGTTTGCACTGGTTTCATTGATTTCTGGCAGGACAGTAACAGTTTTATTATCTCTGATTTAGGAAGCTAGAGTTGTTGTTTGTTTTTGTAATTTTACAGCTGGCCAGCAAGAAGAAATTATCCTAACCATTTCTTATATTTTAAGTGAGAGAATTTTGCTGCCAAAATGTTTAATGCCTTCATGTTTGTCGTACACTTGTGCACTCTCTGGTAAATATGCATATGTTACTATAAGCCACTTTTGTATCCATGGCTGGATGTCTTCATTCTATTGCCCAACTTTTAATAAAATTAATAAATTTTTTAAACTTAATTTGGCTGGCGTTTGTGTTTGTGCTTTGATTTCTCAACTGTCTAAACAATGTTTAAGATATCTTGTTCCTCCCTGAGTTTAGTTTGATGCATTTAGATTTTCATATCCTATCCACCCTTAAAATAAATATCTAGTTCCTATTTTTGGACTAGTGGTGCCCCCATTGTTAGTATATGTGAATCTCAAATATCTTTCTCTTGTTACATATGTAGTAAGTTTTAGCGCATCAACGTGGGGCTTTCAAATTTTCAGCCCCATGTGAGATTTTGTTTAGATGGTTGAGAAAGATTTCAGGTGTAAGTGGCAAGATCTAGTCGGTAGAGGGTCGATTTTTGTTAATGATTGCATGTATTGTTGGAGCAGTTTGGTAGAACGGGGTTCGTCTTTTTCATATGACATAAATAAATAAACAATAAATAGTGTATTTTCTAAAAAAAGTCTGTCGGAGTTAATTTTTTTGAAGAGTTACATATATATATATATATATAGTTCGTCTTTTTGATATGACATAAATAATAAATACAGTTTTTTTTTGTTGTTGTTTAAACAAAAAAAAATCGTTCGGAGTAAATTTTCAAATTTAAAAGTAGTAAAAATAGTTCATTGTCTTTTTGCATATAAATAAATAGCATTTTATTTGCTTTGAGATTTTTGTTTAAAAAAAAAGTTAGTATAGCGAGTTAGCCTTGTGTAAAAATGGAAGGTAAAGAAGAAAGTGACAGGGTGACAGGTTTAAAAAAGAGCCCTGTTTCATTTAAATACCACCAGATAGAAGAAGAGAGCGAGACACAGATGATGATAAAGTTGATAATAGAAATGAAACAATGTTGGCAAGCTGCAATGAAAGAAATATGACAAGAGTTTGCTAGAAATAAAACAGAGTCAACAAACAATAATGGAGAAGCTGAGAGCAGAAATGAAAGAATTGAGAAGAGAAATGACAGGAAGAGTAGAAAAAACTCAACAAAAATGTGGAGATGGAAAAGGATTTGAAAAATGACATGAGTAAAGAGAGTAAGAAAGTAGAAAAAGTAGTTGTCAAAGATTTAGAAATTGAAGTAGAACAGGAGAGTACTAGGACAGAGAGGGTGGAAATAAAGTTTGAAATAAGTAGAGAGTGAGAGAGATAGATAGTATGGTGGAGAAAGAAAATCTTGGAGACAGTTATAAGTTACCTCAAGATGTTATAAATGAGTTGAGTAAAATAACTGTTAGTTGTGAACAGGGGTTTAAAACTAAGGAAAAGTTTTCGGAATATAATTTTAAAACAGAAATAAAAATCATTTATAAAGCAATCTTATTCAAGGAATGTAAAAAGTCTGTGGAAAATGAAGTGTTGCCATTTACTAGTGTTGATATGACTAAAAATAAAGTAGGAAAAGATGAAGAATTGGGAAGTTTCGTTAAGAAAAAGATTCAGGTATATACGATAGAAAGCAAAACAGAATGGGAAAGACACAAAATCATAAATTCTATGCAGGTAAAATATAAGAGAGGAAAAGGAACTTATTTCAGAAAATTAATAAAAAGAGTAAAAGAACCACCGGACAAAAGTTAAAGGTTCGGCTTTTAGCAATTGGACATATTGTTTTAAAACAGACAAAAAATTGTTAATGATTTATGAGAATGAATAAATGTAAGAAATGAAATATTGTTTTGGTTTTTCATGAGTGCATTCAGCCAAATTTCTAGGGATAGTTTTTGAAATGTTTTTAGTTAAAAAAAAAAGTAAAAAATAGTTGCAGGAATGTTTTTTTTTTTTAATCACATGTTGAGGCAGTTGAGCCGAATTGATTTCCGATTCAATGGTTTTATTTCTTAAATTACAAAGGGAAAACAACTTTATTTTTATTAAATGTCTAAGGCTCAATTTTTTTTTATTATTATTTAAAACACATACACATTTATATTTTAAAATAGATTATTTAATGTTTATAAAATTGATTTAAAAATAGTTTACTTTCACCATCTGTTTTAATCAATTTGATTAAAAACAGGCAAGCTTGCTAATTATATATTCCTGTTGATTTTATTGTAATTATTTTTAAAGTTAATTCTAAAAAGCGGAGATTTAGTTTTGTATTTGTCGTTTTTGTTTCAATTATCCCTGGTTTGAAGTCTTAAATTAGATTGAGCTGGAAATTAATATGTGCCCTGCCTGATATATAGAATAGACACTATTGAAAGTTTTTCGCAGGAAATGTAGCAAGTCAAGGATAGCCCTCAATTTTCAGAAAGAGAGAGAGGAGATTCAGTATAGAAATAGACACTTGGATTACTGCCTGCTAAGAGTCATATGGTTTTGAGTAGCTGTTCGAACATTTAATTCCTGTTAAAAACTTTAATAATTATTGACAATTATCGTTGCAGTGCAAGATGTCAAAATATGCCGCTATGAGTTTTGCCATCATTAGAATGTCTTGCTAATTTAAACAAAGGACAGACCCATGCCTACCACCTCTCCTTCAGTCATGCCATCATCCTTTAAAATAAACACTGCCTCTACCATGCCACTGACAAAGGACTTGAAATATGAACTATTATCAAAAGTGGGCACTTGTCACTAAATCACTAGAACCCTGCCTCACCATAAGCTAAACTTTTTTCCTATTCTAGCCAGGGAAAATAAATTGCATTTAATTAAATCTCCACTCAATCTATTGATAAGTATGTTATAAGGTTATATTATTTATTTATTATCAGTATTTATCTTTTCTAGTAATTAAAGTGTGTCTTGGAATCTTAGTTTTAAGATTACAAATTTGTTTGCAATTTTCGTTTATCAGAGGGTGCATTAGGAGATTGTATTTTATATGTTTAATATATACCTGATTATTTCAATAACTATTACAAAACACATTGGCAGTTTTCATAGTCTTTATTCATTCACCTGCCCTTAATTGTAAAATAAAGAATCTTTAAGCATATTTTGTTTGTGCTGTTTGTGCAAACTACAAAATCTTTTTGCTGACTATTTGTCAAGTTATTTCTTCGGTTTGTCTGAAAATAGTCTATTTCATTCTGGATTATGTAAGATCATAATCAAATATCTTTTGCTGTCTTGTGTGTGAGATCAACCATGTTTACTTTGAATGTAGTATTATGCGCAGCAGTCCTGTGGTGTTTTAATGACAGTAATTAGAATATTACTGGCCGAACATTCACACTGGTTTTGTTGATTTCTGGCGGGACAGTAACTGTTTTATTATCTCTGATTTAGGAAGCTATAGTTGTTGTCTGTTTTTGTAATTTTACAACTGGCCAACAAGAAGATATTATCCTAACCATTTCTTATATTTTAAGTGAGAGAATTTTGCTGCCAAAATGTTTAATGCCTTCATGTTTGTCATATTCTTGTGCACTCTTTGGTAAATACACGTATGTTAGTATAAGCCACTTTTGTATTTGTGGCTAGATGTCTTCATTCTATTGCCCAACTTTTAATAAAATTAATAAATTGTTTAAACTTAATTTGGCTGATGTTTGTTTTTGCGCTTTGATTTCTCAACTGTCTAAACAATGTTTAAGATATCTTGTTCCTCCCTGAGTTTAGTTTGGTGCATTTAGATTCGCATATCCTGTCCACCCTTAAAATAAATGTCTAGTTCCTATTTTCAGACTAGTGGCGCCCCTGTGGTCAGTATATGTGAATCTCAAATATATTTCTCCCATTACAATATATATATATATATATATATATATATATATATATATATATATTAAAAGTATAAATCTAAACTAATCAATAAATAATCAAAATTACCCCATATCTAAAACTCAACTAAACTAGCCAAGAAAGTAAAATCTAAAACACAAACAATAGTTTTACTCCTACAAGAAGACTTCTCAAAAAATATATAGACCACACTATTAATGTTGAGGAAGCCAAGGTTGTATTTTTTTCAAAAAAAAATAAAATAAAAAAAAGAATTAAAAATCATTATTATTAAAATTTTATGATTCTGAAGCAATTATCTTATTCAAAAGTTATTTTAATATTAAGGGTGGATGGGATATAAATGGAATTGTGAGTAATGTTTAATATAAATATGCTGTAGTTTTGTAGTTCTGTACACTTGAGAAGTCTGCTTGTAGCAATTAAACCATTGGTTGTGTTTTACATTTTAATGTCTTGGTTAGTTTGGTTGAGTTTTGGATTTGGAGTAATTTTGATATCTATCTATCTACCTCTCTCTCTCTCTCTCTCTCTATATATATATATATATATATATATATATATATATATATATATATATATATATATATATATATATATATATATATATATATATATATATATATATATATATATATATATGTTAGTTTGCTTGAGTTTTGGATTTGGGGTAATTTCATCATCTATCTATCTACCTACACACACACACACACACACACACACATATATATATATATATATATATATATATATATATATATATATATATATATATATATATATATATATATATATATATATATATCAACTATAAGTGTCTAGTCAGTTTAAAGTATAATATAGTTTTACATTTTCATTTATTGTGTCAGTACCAAAAATTAAAAAAACAAGTGATAAAAAAGTATATTAAATGCTTTTATTGACTATGCACTAAAAAGTAAAATAACTGTTTATTCAACAACAATTGTAGTTTTTAGATGTAACTTTAAATAAAGCATAGAAATCCAAGTTAAATCTAAAACCTGCAATTGTGATTGGAGGGATAATTATTTTATTTCATTTTAGTCTATAGTCAATAAAAGCATTTAATTAAAAAAAAATACTTCTATTAGTTTGAAAAAAAAATTGATAGTTTCTAATATCATATCCTTTTAATGCATTTACTTATCACTTTCAAAAGACATGGACATTTCTTTATCATAATTACAGTCAAATTTTTAATCTGTATTTTTAGAAATAAAACATATATGAGTAAAACAAAGTTGTATATATATGACTATTTTTTGGTTTTTAATAATTACTATAATATTACTGTGTAAAACTAATCTATAATTTTTAATAAACAATGCAAAAGTGATCTTTTTTCTTTATTCTGAAAATCTTTTTGACGTAGTCTCATGAATGTATATGAAACAGAATAACAATCAATTAAATACACCAATCTATTAATGATCAAACTAAATAACTTTAAATTTTTGATGCTTTTAGAAGATACTAACCACAGTTACATCAATATTGTTTCCTGCACCATTTATGCATGGAAACCAAAAAATATAATTTAAAATTTGTGTAGAAAAGTAGTGTAAAACAGTACAGTTACTAGTTCCATCTCTAAACAAGTTGTCACAATCAAAAACATGGCTATTTATTGAAATGTTTATAACATAAACCTCAATATGATTGGAAATTTATAACAACTTATATAATTTTACAACAAAGTAAACTTGGAAAAAAATATTTACATATTCTTTATCTCTAAATTAAAATGTAATTAATTTATTCCAAACAAAATCTTTTTATGATAATGGAATTAATGAATTTCTTCATTTACTCTAAAGATAAAACCTTTTAATTTTTTTTCTTTAAGTGTAATGGAACATTTTTTATTAAACATATTTATTTGATTTTTATAATAAAATCTTCCTTAAAATATATTATTCTGAATTTAATGTTAGTAAATAATAAACTTACTTAACATTGATGAAGTTTTATTACCAAAATAAATTTACTTATTTTGTCTGAATATTATTACAGATAATTTTAACATCTGCTTTATTTTCTATCACATTTAAACTAACATTATAAAGTCTATTCTTAAGATCAATTATAATTTAAACTAAATTATTCAATAAAATACTTATCAACAAATATTTTTTTAAGTATAAATATTTTACTTTTAAACAGTTCGATTTTAGGAAAAGATATTCCAACCTTATCTACTGATGATATAACAAACATCCAGGCTGCCTGAATTAATCTCTTATGATCCATCTTCAAGTAGTGGACTTGTTCACATTCAATATTGTCTTTATTAGATTCAGCATTCATTTCCACATGTCAATAAATGTCTGTATATATAAAATACAGTCAATGACAGAAACTGGGCAATAGGTTATGATAATGAGTGAATTTGGGTTTTCCCATTAAGAAAAAGACCTGGCTATAAATTGGCAGTCCATTTGCATATAGAGCTAAACAATAACCAAATAACTGTATGTTCTGAACAGCAGTACACACATTGTTTTTAATATTGTAGGATAATGAGGCAAATTGCCATTAAATTAATTGTTGTTAGACACTAAATGTAACATGAGACAAAATGTCATGGTATAGCTAGAACTGTCACTATACTAGGATATGAGACATGTTGCCATTATACAGCTGAATGTATTAGATATACCTATAAAATCATAGGAAATCTCATGCTTCAATAATTGCATGACAACTAGACATTATTCCAAGTTAACAATATTAAGTGAATGTATATAAGTTATTACTGTATATATATATGAAAATATATTTTATATATAAAATATATAACTGTATTTATGAGAGTCTGTATATTTCTAATATATAAATATTTCAGAATTGTTGGCCATCAAAATGTTGCTCTCATAGCTGAAAATATGATATAAAATAGCTAAAATTGACTCATTAAAAGAGTTTGATCCATGATATCTGGAGAATTAGCTAATCTACATAAATTGAATGTTTTTCTTCCTGCAAGCTAATTAAATTTTAAACCCTAAATTATAATTACCAACATTCATGATGATTTTTATTTTGCAGACATATGAAGGGTTGTATTCACAAGTGATACCATTATTTACAGCAGAGCATAATTTTGACAAAGTACTACTCTGCTATTAGCATTCTTATGTCCAAAATTCCTAATGATAATACAAAGATATCATTTCAATCTCTATATTTAAGAGGAGGGAGAGAAAGCAATAGATTTTGTCTCTAAGCTCAGGAAGTATTGAATTTAGCTTTGATATTGGAACTTTTTTTGTGGAATATTTATTTATAAGTTTCAGGATCAAATTGTTTATGAATTCAAATACTAACTTTGAGTCCACATCTCATAAGATACCTGGAAATGTTATAGCTATTCAAATTGTTTCATTACAGAAAAGTAGCTTCAATATTAAAAATGTGAATTGGAAAACCAAATCATCTACAAAGTTTTCCAATCAAAAAGAATTTTAAAGGTTTACTAATGATAATAATGTGATAATTTGTTGCAGATATGTCAAACCAAAATGCACACATACTGAAGGTCCACATTGATATTTGGTATGAAAATTTTGTAAGCATTTCAATCACATAGAAGCTGTTTGTTTTTTTAAAAAATCAGGTCCCTTAAAAAATTAATAATAAGGACTATTCTAAAAAATCAAAAAAGCAATATAAAATCAATTATACTTAATACCTCTATAAATAATGTGGGAATCATTGATTCCACTTTCAAATGCAAAATTTCTATTTATGATAAACCAATAACAATAAAACTGAATTTTGGTTCTGCAATTACTTTTGTTTCAAAAACATTTGACCTATCATTAATAAAAATGATTATCAACTGCTTTTTATCACTTGACTGATTTCTGATTATTAAGACAATCAAATACCATTATTGTGTCAAACAAGAATTAATATTTTAAGTAGTAAGCTAGTAAGTACAACAATTTATTAGGCCATGATATATTCAATCACTTTGGCTTTATATTGTTGAGAGCTAATTAGTTCACAAATAAAAAAAATAAACAGGGATTAAACAGATGATTTATAATACACTGAGTTTGAACCCTAGAATAAACCTGCTAATATGTAAGCCTAGTCTGTGTCTCCATAAAAACAAACTGCTAAAATATAGATAAATGTTCGACTCATGCTATATGTTGAAAAGAATCATGAAATGTTTTCCAACAGTTTTGATTAATATGTTTTACAGAGAATGACTGTTTAAACTTCAGATAGTCATCAATGCCACATATATCAGCTAAGATTGGACTTTGTGCCAATAGTCACAATGATGTGTTTACAAAATTCAAAGACACCATACCTACTGATAAAGATATTGAACCTGATAAAACTGAAACTAGATCTAAAACAACCAGTTAGTGTCAAAGATGATTACTAATGTATCTTAGTGACCACATTCTTTCAGATCTAATTTTAGCCAGAATAAGCCGATTCTATGACTCAAATGATCTTCAATT